>VDFB02281492.1:121358053-121417118 GCA_007258455.2 Sequoia sempervirens
ATGATTGATGCTTTACATATTCCTAAAGGATTTACTACAAGAGGCTTTGGCTAGAATTTCTATTTCTGACAAGTCTAGTAAAGAGAAGCCTAGAGTTCTTGCAAACAATTTTGAAGGCAAGAGTGAGTAGCCATCCCAAGAGGTAAAGCCACCTCCTTTTTATGTCAGTTTGATTATTTGTGATAATATAGAGCATAACTGCATGAGAGAAAGTTGGTCTGTTATGCCTAAATAGTTGGTGGATAAGTTAGGATTTATTTCTGAGACATTGTCAAAGGGGGTAGTTTAATTAGATGGTACAACTATTAGATCTATTGGAGTGACTAAAATGCTTCCCCTTACCTTACATGCTTTTTGAACTTCTCAATTCAATGGGATATTTATGTCATTGATTTTCAACCTTTCTTTGCCATTTTCCTTTCTAGCTCGATTTTACAACAAAGTTGGGTGGATATTTATCATCAGATTGGTCACATATGTTTTTTAGAACTAGATATGGCACTAGAGTGACCATTAAATTAGAGCCATAGGCTAAAGATCATATTTAACCTTATGTTGCTAATCCTATAAATGCAAACCTAGCTATCCGTGAGCAGGAGGATCAATCCATGACCCTAGACACTAGTGTACCTATTCAGGGCATACCTGATATAAATTTAGATTTCAAGTGGGAAGCCAGGAATCATGAGATTGATCCTTTCAGTCACATGGATGAAGTAGGTTTTGGCATTTACATGATTCAGGAGCCTGATGTAGTGGTTCCAAATCTGGTCAAAGATGAAAAATAGCCAGATTACCAAGATAATTAGCTTTGGAAGCTGTATTTTGATGGCTAAAGAAGTAAAGTAGGTGTTGGTGTGGAGCCATGTTGATTTCACCAGATGGAGAAAGGTGTTACTCATCACTTCACTTTTCCTTCAATTTCTCAAACAATATTGCTAAATACAGGGCACTAATTCATGGCCTAGAGTGGGCCAGAAAGAAAGGTATTAAATGTTTGCAAGTATTTAGCGATTATGAGTTGATAAAAAATCAAGTAAGAAATATGAATGTTACAAAAAATGATTTTCTTAAGTTGTATAATCATGAAAATTTGGATTTAATTGAAGAATTTGATGTAATATTTTATCTATTCCTCGAAATAAAAATAAGCAAGTTGATAGATTTGCTACATTAGGATCAAAATTTGATATTCCAACTGACATTCATAATATTGAGGTACAATAGTATGTAGAATTAGTTGTGAGACCATATGTACTAGATAATAATGTTAGTTGGCTGGTTTTTGAAAGTGATGAGTAGATTATCAATTTTCTAATGGAGGAAGTAGAGATTTCTACTAGAAACTAGCAAAAGTTTGAGCAGCAATATGACAATCAGATCTTGCAACTGAAGTCCAATAAGCTACCTAAAGGTTTGGTAACCTTAGAGTCAATTTTTAATATTGATGATCAAGTTAGAAAGGATAAATCTAGAATATCAGTGAAATAGGAGCACTATGAACCCATTGAAATATTAAGAGACAAGCTTGTCAAGCTTGGTAAGGTTTGTACCAAAGAAGAACGACGAGCTTTTATCTTGATTTGACAAGAATTCAATAATATTTTTGCTTGGGAGTATGGATATTTAAAAGGTTTTAACCTTGAGTTAGCTCAACACACCATTGAGTTGGAGCCCAATGCAATACTAGTGAGGTAGAAGCAAAGGCCTCTAAATCCCAAGCTGGAGCATCTCATGAAAATAGAGTTTATGAGAAATAGTTGTGAATTAAGTTGCACATCCTTTCTATTTAGGTGCATCACCATAATTTAATTTTTAGTTTATCTATTTATTTTCAAATCCTTCTCCCCTTTTCCTTCAAAAAACTAGTTCTTCATTAGGAAATCATAAGGGATCCAACCCATAATATAGAGATTCATCTTCACTATGAGCATACCCACAGGCTTGAAGATGTTTCAATGTTTCATGATATTGCTGAGTGTATAAACTTAGCATTTCAGGTTTAATCTCCGTGAAAATAGTAACCAAAGGAAGAAATTACACTAGGATTATCTCCCTTTGTTCTAGATTATATTCCACTAGGGAAAATCTCTCAATCCTAATAAATTGCAACTCAATAGCTTGATAAACAAGAGCAATAGATTAGATTTCTTTTGAATCAAATCTTGAAGCAAGGTCATCAAGTTTCCTTGAGAAAGTATAGGGGGATTCTCACAGATAAAAGTAAAATCTTCATAATCTTCCCTAGATCATCCCTCTATCCATTTATAATATTATTTCGAATGGTGGAAAGAGTATTTCTCGAGAGGAACATATACAGTACTTAAAATCTTCCACTTTCATCCATCTAGCCTTAGGAAAAATATTGCATATCTATTGAAGCCAAGTATATGAAGAAATTATGGAATGATGGTTATCTAGGGAGTCCTCCAAAAATAAGGCATTATTTCCATTGATGACTATCCAAAATAGATCTTCAGGTTCTATGCAGGATCATGGGGATCCAAAAAAAGGCAATATGACACAAAAGGCATTTTCATTTAGGAAAAAATGTGAAATTCTGCTTTGACTTTTTACTAATGTTTGGTAAAAAGTACATGTCGCCATGGTAAGAACTAGAGGAAAATAGAAATTCGATCATAACGGATATCCATTTCTTGTTAATGAAATCATATAAAAAATAAATATAATACTTTCTATAATAATAATTGTGGTCACTAAAAAAGTAACCCTTCTACTTTTTTTTACTCATTTGGGCCCTCCTTGTGACTTTGGCTTAAATATTGCCTTGATTTAGTGTTGCAATGTGGATAACACATTCACATTAGGTTTTGGGCCCTTGTGAACTAATGGAATTTTAATGGTGCCTTGCAAAAGTGTTGTGAAGTGTTGTAACACACTTTCACACTTTTCTAGGGTTTTATCAAGTAGCTAAGAATAATCAATACAATTATAGCCTTATTTGGAGTGTTGTAACAAACTTTCAAATTTCTCTAGGCTTATCATTAGTAATTGGGCTTTCTTATGTGTTAATTGGCCCCATTTTCCATCCACATGCCTTATTTATGTATATTTTTGAGAATAATCCTAACAAAAGGCGTTTAAAACATCAAAATCCTAAAAACCCACCTCAAATTCCTAAGGTGGGACTCATTCGCCATTATGGGTAAATGAGTCCCCTTAGGTGGGACCCATTCGGCCAGGATGGCGAATGATTCCCCTTTAACTAAAAATTCAATTTTATTTAAATTTCTAGTGGGTTTTTATTCTCCAAGATCAAAGGTCGTCCTGTACTGTTGTAATTTTAGGAATTATTGCATAATTGAGTATAAATACAAGGTTATTTGTCTCATTTTCATACCTAGCATTCAAGAGATCACTTAGCAAGTTCACAAGAGCATTTGAGCATTCACAAGAGTATTCAAGGCATTTCAAGAGTAGATTACCAAGCATTTGAGAGCATTCTTCAAGTGTCTTTCATCATGCCAAAGATTATTTGTATCATGTTATTTTAGAGTTATTAATTGTGGTGTAGAATTTTTTGTTTCAAGCAAGTACTTCATTCAAGATCTATCAGCATCAAGCAAGATTCCAAGTCTACATCCACTGGAGTCATTACTTACATGATTGCAACATCTTATTGCAAGGGTTTGATTAGTTACAACATTTTCTTTTGTTCATTCATCATTCTCTTTCCATATTTCATTCTATATCAAGGTTTAATTACCAACAAGGGGTTTGACCAAGGAAAAACCTTATTCACTAACCCCACAACATTTTTTCCTCTTCTTGTGTGTGCTTTGCATGACTAGGTTGCAGATTTTCCAAGAAGCAAAGGTGGGGAAAGGTTTTCAAGTTTTTAAAGTTGTTAAAGTTTCCATCATACCTAGGAGAAGCTTCGAGAAGGTCTATAGGTGGAACTTTGCAGATTCAAACCTAAAAATAAGTCAAACAAAGCACAGTAGACTTAGAGGCATAGGATCTAGTCTGAAATTTCTCAAAAAGAAAAAAGTGGATTGATTCATGACTATTGGTGAATGAGTCCCACACTATAGGCCTGAAGAAGATTTTTGCAGATCTGGATACCCTTTTGGTAGAAACCTATTTTGACACATTTTCCCTTAAACTAGACTGATTCACCTAGATTGGCGTATGAGTCCCAATCAACATGAATAGTTGATTTTCCAAGATTCCAGACCTCCATTCTACCTCCTTCAGTTTCCTAGGTGCACATTTCTAGTTTCATAGTTTTCTATTGCATTTGGTTTATCTTTCTAGATCATTTAGCATTTGTTTGCATATTACATTGTGTTTTCTAACATTTTCTTTTCCAAGTTTATGCTTGGTGGTGAAGCCCCCTTTCCTAATCTCAAATCATATCCTAGGATATCTTATTGTCAGATCCTTTCTATCCTTTATTTGGTGAAGATCTCTAAGGTGTCCTTGAGAGTGTTGAGTGTGAAATTGGATCTCTCTCTCTTTGTACCTCTTTTGGTCAAAGTGTAGATGCATCCACATTTCCATTGTTCACATTTTGGTGAACCCAAATTTAGAGAATCTTAATTTTGATTTGGAGTTCATTTACATCCTAGATTTAGGTTGCATTAACATTCCATTGCATTGCAATGGTTAAATTACATTCTAAGGTTTCAAAAATTACATTAGTGAAAATCTCATTTAGCTTGCATTATTGCATCTTAATTTCATTTATACTTGGTAAATTTATGCATTGGCATCTGAGATTTGCATCAAAAAACATAAAAATCATAAAATCCAGTTCAATTTTTTTGAAAATTTCCAAAAAAAATAGTACCTAGACTCATTCACCACTTAGGGAAAATCAGTCCCTTTGCATATTTTTCATTGCATTTTCTGGCATTTACACTTCATTTTATGAGTTTTAATTTGTTGTTGTTACCTTTCTATTTCAGTTTGTATACTTTCTATTTCATTTGAAAATCATTGCATTTAGCTTAATTTCATTCATCTTGTGCATTTCTTAAAATCAAAATTGCATTTACAATATTGTTGCATAGTTTAGAATATGAAATTTGCATCATGGATATGTGCTTTAACAATATTTGGATGTCATTGAAGTCCTTAGTGGATGTGTCAAGTTGTGCTTTTGGAAATGACCCTAATGACATTGAACTTGAACTCATGCTCACTCAACTCCTAATTCATGTCCTCCTCATGATGTTGACATCATTAGAGAAGATGATGATAACATGAATAAGTTCCTAAATGATTGTCTTGATAACCTTGAAGCTAATGCATCCTTTTATCCATCCATGATCCAGCCAAATCCTCCTACATTACCACATCTTGAGATGTTTGGTTACTTACATCTTGAAACAAAATTTGAACCTAAGTTCCCTATAACAAGTGAACTTGGTTCCTGTAGACAAGTAAACACTCAACCATTTTATGCTAACAAAATAACAAGCACTCGCATCAACCTTGAAGAAACATATGGAAAAGGATTCATAATCTTGAGCAAACAAGGATGTGACACAATAAGTGAACATGAAATTCATCAACTCTTAAAGAAAAAACCAATGGATGAAAACAAAATGGGTTAGGCTATCAAGATCCCTCTCATAACATAAGGCCTCCTAAAGAATATCTAAGGATTTGAGATGATGGTATGGTGATCCTTGATTCCCCTCCTGATCTAAATGTCCTTCCTAGAGAGAAACCCTTGAATAAGAACAATGACAAGGATGAAAGGATCCCTTTGGGTCTCCCTCCTTCATATTCAACTAAAGAAAAGGGTGAATCTAGCAAACGCAAGAGGCCTTATAAGTTAGAAAAACTAATGTATCCTCACCCACCACCTGAAAGTGAAAGGAAACTACAATTGCTTTTAAACAAAGAACTGACAACATTACCACCTATGAATCAATTAGTCTTATATCCTAAAGATGCAAAAGTTCCACATTGTGCATATCATTGAGTTCTCGGACATAGTACCGATGAATTTCGTGAATTTCAATTAATATTGAAAAACTTTCACTTTGATGGCAATGATTTCCATCGTGTTATTGCGTAGCTTTCTATCGTTTCATCCATTGTCATGTAATATTTGTAGAATACTCTATTCTCACTATTACATGACCTTTCCCATCACCTACCTTGGCTCATTCTTTTCTCACACTCAATTGGGGGAAAGCAATTGTTAGCCTTGTCCTAGTAATGCATTTGTCATTGTCCTTTAGGTTCGTCATTCACCTTCCATTTATACAAACTAAGATTGGGAGGTGGATGACTTGCTCATAGGTTGACTCACATTTTCCTTACTAGTCTTTTGCATTTTCTTTTTCTTTTGTGTGATTCCATGTGCATAATTTGATCCCCTGTGATGTTTTGTTTGATGTTTTATTTCTCTTTGTGACATTCCTCTATTTTTACCTTCTTTCTTTTGTATGTCATGCATTTCTTTCGCTTTTCATCTTTATTTTTTTCTTATGTTTTTCTTTTGAGGATGATGCAAGGAATCGATAAATTCATGTCTCCTCCATGTTGACCTAAAATGCTTTCTTTTTCATTTTCCTTTTCATTTCATCTTTATCATTTTCCTGTGTTTTCCTTTTGGGGATGATGGAAGAATTGAGACATTCATGTCTCGTTCATGTTGGACCCAAAAGGCTTCTTTTCCTTTTCATTTCATCTTTATCATTTTCTTGTGTTTTCCTTTGGGGATGGTGCAAGGCATTGAGACATTCATGTCTTTTTCATGTTGACCCAAAATATTTTCCCTTTTTTCTTTCACCTCTCTTTCTCATTTGTCTTGTGTTTTCCTTTTGGGGATGATGTAGACACCCTATGTCTCTTCCATGTTGACCCAAAAGGTTTTTCTTTGATTTCACTGTCTTTGTGTCATTCTTCTAGTTCTATGTGTATTTGGGGGATGTTGGTAGTTCCAAACTCTCTAAAAACATTGTAGCAAAGAACATACTGAACCAAAATCCATAGATCCCTTATGTGTTTGGTGTTTTCATTTTGGGGGCAACCCATCTCTTTTCTTTTTATTTTACATGATGCAGCCTCACTCAGAAACATATGACATGGAATAGGGCTTTCCAAGTTGGCTCTCATCTCTTCTTTCTTGTTTTCATTTTTCATTTTTCTACTTTAAAGTAATTTCTCATAGTATGGTGTTCAACAATTTCTTTAAAGTGGGGGCATACATTGGCATTATTCTTTTGCATTTTCCTTTTTCCTTGTTCTTAGTGTAGCCTTCTTACTTCATACGATGCATTTGTCACTTTGTGGATGAAATTGGGTGTGATGTCCTTCATAAGCATGATATCTTTTAGCATATTACATTCCTCTTAGTGGCTTCATGTGACACACTACATCCCCTAAGTTGTGAATTTTCTATTCTTTGATTGGTCCTCTCTTGGAGACATTAATCACAATGTTCCCTACGTTAAAGACCTTGCATGAACTAAGCAAGACTCCTTTGAACATTATTTTCATTTTGCATTTTGCATTTCTTGTTATATGGCCACCCTGCATAATACAACTTACATGCCTATGGAGTCATTGTGTTTGTTCATGAGCTCCAGGAATACAAAGTTTTTCTTGTCTCATGAAGCACAAAAAGTCATTTTTGTGGCGCCTTATTAAATTTATCAAGAGGTATAACTTTGGTATGGTTGAGTAGGAAGCCCAATCTGTGGCATGACTTTCCCCATAGCCACCTATGTGTGTGTGAGTGCATACCAACCATGAGTGTTTGTTTCTCACCTTTTTAGGACTTCTCACCCAATAGACAGCCAGGAGTTTTGCCGCCTCAAAGTGAGTATGCATTTTTCAAAAAAACAGCCTAGATCTTATCCACATCAGGATGGAAAAATAGTTGAAGCTTGATCCAATTCTTTTACTTTTTTTATTCTATTTTTCATCTTTTTCAATGTATGATTTCCCTTGTCATTGTTCTTTATATATCATTTTCACGTGTGTTCTTTTATTCTTATGTTGTTTTTCCATGGGATCTTGATCTCGGTGGCTTGATCACCCCTCTTGATCATTGTTGTCCCATTTTCCTATCATTGGTCTACTTTAGTGTGAGTTTGAAGCAGTTTCATCATCTCACTAAAGTGGGGGCTAAATGTGGTCACTGAAAAAGTAACCCTTCTACTTTTTCTAACTCATTTGGGCCCTCATTGTGACTTTGGATTAAATATTGCCTTGATTTAGTGTTGCAATGTGGATAACACATTCACATTGGGTCTTGGTCCCCTATTAACTATGTTGTATGTTGTGGTTGTGTTGTTGATATGTGGTTGTCATTGATGTCAACACTATTAGCATTGATGTATTGAAGGCTGTAAATATTGAGGATATTGAGAAAATTGTTAAAGAAAGAGTTGCAGGTTGCCAGTGGAACAATGAAGGTCATGAAGGTGTCTTGCTCAGTATGTTGATGATCAAGATTGTTGTGGACTAAATGGTTTATTGCTAAGAGTATCTAGTTTATCCACCAGAAGTTTTGATCGTATTATGAACAGTTGTGTTCTGACAATTTTTTGTGGTTTTAGTTAGTATTCCTTAGTAAAGTTAATTTGATTCTAGTAATTTAAATTGTTGTAGATGTTTCTTTGTTGGTTCTTGTTGCTTGTGGATGCTTCTAGATCATTCTCTATCTTTTTTGCATATCCGCGTTGATTGGTGTGCTCGTGGTTGAATATTTTTCTCATGTGTGTTCGGGTTTTCATGTTGTTGGCTGACATGGTGGTTGTAACATGTTTTGGATCCTTGGAGATTAAAATTTGAATGTTTGGTGCACTCAAGGATGTTGTTTTGGGCCACAACATAATATTGGCTGATGGTGTTTGATTCACATTGAAAATTTATTTGTAAATTTGGGCCAACATTGAATTTAATATGTTTTATATTTTGGCTAATGAAGTTGTTGATGTAAATCCATGTTGCAGATATATAAGAGCAGATGTTTGTGTGAAGTTATGCATGTGTGTGGTGTGAAGAAGTGCTAGAGAAAGTGCAAGTGTGTGAATAGTGATCTAATCATTCGATTGTAGAGCAAAGTGTGAAGAAGTTTGAGCAAAGTGTGAAGGAGTATTTTTGTGCTTAACCAAAACTGTAATCAAGCTTTTGTAGAAGTTATTTTCTCAGTTCATACCCTACGGATCTAATCTATATTTTTGTAAGATAGTGTGTCTTCTTTGGGCAATGATCCCTCTTATATTTGAGCAGTGAGCTCTAGGAAGTGTGCCTGAATGCATGTGCATTCCCATTATTCTTCTATATAATTTTAATAAGGTATAATATTGTGGACTAACATCCACCGTAGTTTTTCCCTAATAGGGTTTCCACATTAAAAAAATTGGTGTTCTTTTTCTTTCTGATGTGTTGATTGTTTATGGTTTATTGTTCATGCGCCAACTCTAAGATTAAGCTAAGTTTGAAAAGTTTAAATAATTTGTGACAACTGATTCACCCCCCCTCTTATTTGTCTATCCTTGTTGTTCCAAAAATTGGTATCAGAGTAGGTTCCTTTAAAGAAGTTTAAAAGCTTGAAGTGATCCGATATTGCATCATACAAGAAGGACAACCCTAGATTTGATGGAACAAACTACTTTCTATGGAAAGCCAGAATGGAGTTTCATTTGAGGTGTATTAGTGAACCCTTTTGGGAGATTACAAAGAATAGATATGTTGTTCCTCAAAATGGCCCTTCCACTCCTAATGAGGTTAAAGAGGTTGAGATTAACATCAGGGCTATTGAAGCTTTGTTGAGTGCTTTGACAGATTCAGAAATGACAATTGTGATAGGTCTAAAGACAACTCATGAGATTTGGGAAAAGCTAGAGACTTTGTATGAAGGAGATGTACATGTGAAGTTCGCTAAGCTACAGAGTTTGAAAGGCAAGTATGAAAATTTGAAGATGGGTGAAGATGAAAATATTTCTTCCTTTATGCAAAGAGTAAATGAACTTGTGATGGACCATATAAGATGTGTCGGTGGTACACTAGAAGAACAAGAAATTGTAGCTAAAGTGCTTAGATCATTTCCTCCCTCTTACAAGTCAAAGGTTCATGCTTTTGAAGAGTTCAAATCAGTAACAAATGTGACAAGGGATGTGTTGATTGGTAAACTTGTTTCCTTTGAGTTGAGTGAATTTGGTGATTTTTCCCCTAAGACTGAATCTACATTTAAGGCTTTTGTATCTAGAAGAAAAAAGCAAAGATATGATCTGGGAGAGTGTTCAAGAAAGACATTCAAGTAGGAGGAAGAGATGAAATAGCTAGAAGATTGAAAAAGAGAGGTTGAAGAGCTAGAAGCACTGATTATGAAGAAAGAAGGCAGAAGACAAGGTAAGTATAAAGGAAATTTTCCTATTAAATGTTTATCTTGTAGTAAAATAGGTCATTTTTCTTCAAGTGTTTTGAAAGAGTCCCTAGGTCTAAACCTAACAAACCTAGATTTCAAAAGAAGTTTTATTTTGTTGAAGAAGGTGTGACTGATGAAGAATCTGGTAAAGAAAATGGAAATGAAGATGAATGGGTTTTCATTGCTATCAAGGAAAATGGTTTGGTGGCTACGTACTAAATCTGATAAAGTTGAGAAATCTCTTGTAGCATGCATTGAAGAAAAGGATGAGTGGGTTATTGACAGCAGATGCTCACATTATATGACTGGTGACAAAAGCAAATTTGTAAGTCTAGAGAAATATGATGGTGGGGTTGTAAGATTCAGAGATAACAATATTGGTGTGATTCATGGCAGAGGATCTATTTGTCTTGGTGGTAAACATAACATTGATGATGTCTTTTATGTTGAAGGATT
This sequence comes from Sequoia sempervirens, assembly GCA_007258455.2. Classification (NCBI taxonomy): domain Eukaryota; kingdom Viridiplantae; phylum Streptophyta; class Pinopsida; order Cupressales; family Cupressaceae; genus Sequoia; species Sequoia sempervirens. The sequence goes on from VDFB02281492.1 coordinate 121,368,870, forward strand.
AAAGCATAACCTGTTGAGTTTTGGACGGATGGTGGACAAGGGTTATGATCTTCAGTTCAAAGATGGAAGATGCAGGATACTTGGAAGTTCTGGAAATATGATTGCTTCAGGTACAAAGACAAGAGGTAATATTTTTCACCTATGTGTTGGTAATGTAATTTGTTTAATTGCTTAAGTAGATGAAATTTGGTTGTGTCATATGAGGTTGTGTCATGTGAATTTTGATAACATTGTCAAGGTAAGCTCCACTCAAGCAGTAAGATATCTACCTAAGCTAGTGAAGCCTACTAATACAATATGCAAGGAATGTCAAATGGGTAAACAGACTAGAGTTTCTTTTCAAATTAAAAAGCATCATTCTAATGGAGTACTGGAGCTGGTGCATATTGATCTATGTGGTCCCTCTAGAATCAAAAGTCTACAAGGAGAAAGGTATTTTATGTTGATTATTGATGATTACTCTAGGATGATATGGGTTGGTTTCATAAGAGAAAAATGTGAATCATCAAAGAAGTTCAAAAGTTTCAAAGCTATGGCAAAGAATGAGACAGGTCTAAAGATAAAATTCCTAAGGTCAGACAGAGGTGGTGAGTTCACCTCCGGGGAGTTCAATTCTTTCTATGAAGAGCATGGAATTAAAAGACAATTATCTACTCCCCGAACCCCTCAATAGAATGGATTTGTAGAGAGAATGAACATAACAATTATGGATGCTGCTAGAACAATGATGATTGAAGGAAATGTGCCTCACATCTATTGGAGATAAGTTGTAAAAATTGTTGTGTACACTTTAAATCAGGTAAATGTTAATGGTATTTCTGGTAAGACTCCTTCTGAGCTATGGTTTGGTCATAAGCCTAAGTTGTTAAATACTTAAAGATCTTTGGAAGCAAGTCCTACATTAAGAGAGACAAGGACATAGGCAAGTTTGATGCAAGGAGCAATGAAGGAATCTTTCTAGATTACTCTACTAAAAGCAAGGCTTAACGGTGCTATAATAGAAGATTGAGAAAAATGGTTGAAAGTGCAATTGTCAGAGTTGATGAGGACTTCTCTAGATCATCTAGATACTATGGATATGATTCAAATGACCAGCAAGATAGTTCAAACAAAGGGAAGAATTCTCAAACACATAATCAAGTTCAAATTGTTTTGGTAAATCAAGAAAGTCAAGAAGGAGAGACAAGTAGAAGTGCAAGAGAATCCTAAAACTCTGAGGTATGTGAGATTGAATCATTCAGAGAATCAAATTATAGGAGACAAGAATAAAGGTGTGTAGACTAGGAGAAGGATTGTAGATGAGTATTGCCTGATTTCCAAGACTGGGCCTAAAAATGTCAATGAAGCTTGCAATGATGAATACTAGATGGAAGCTATGAAGGAAGAACTAATGCAGATTGAAAAGAATGATAAATGGATTATTTTTCCCAAACCTAAAGATAAAATGTAATTGGTAATAAATGGGTCTTTCAAAATAAGCTAAATGAGCAAGGTGAAGTGGTCTAGAATAAAGCAAGACTGGTATGTAAAGGGTATTCACAAATGGAAGGTATTGATTTTGAAGAAACCTTTGCCCCTGTTGCCAGAATTGAAGCTGTAAGATTATTTCTTGCTTATGTTGCATATAAAAACTATAAAGTTTATCAAATAGATGTGAAGTCAAATTTTCTAAATGGTGAGTTAGAAGAAGCATATGTTGAACAGCTGGATGGATTTCAATTGACTGACAAAGAATAAATGGTTTGTCAATTGAAGAAAGCTCTGTATGGACTCAAGCAAGCTCCTAGAGCCTGGTATGCTAGACTAGATAAATACTTACTAAAGATTGGATTCAATAAAGGTACTACTGATAGTAACTTGTATTTTAAGTTGGATCATGATAAAGAGTTGATTATTGAAGTCTTTGCTGATGACATTATTTTTAGAGGAGATGATGATTTATGTATGAAGTTTGCTGATGAAATGAAAAGTGAGTTTTAAATGAGTATGATTGGAGAGATGAAGTTCTTTCTAGGATTGCTAGTCACTCAGTTAGATAATGGGATTTTCATATCTCAATCCAAATATGTGAGAGAGTTATTGAAGAAGTTTGGCATGGAAGACTCAAAGCCTATTGGTACACCAATGGTAACTAGATGCAAGTTAACACAAAATGATGATTCTCCTAAGGAAATAAAACAAGATACAGGTCAATGATTGGCAGATTGCTTTACCTAACTCAGACCAGACCAGGCATCATGAATGATGTATGTATGGTTGCTAGATTTCAGGCTAATCCAAAAGAATCTCATGTGACTATTGTAAAAATAATTTTTAGATATCTAAAGGGAACAGTTGATTTTGGGCTTTGGTATCCTAGAGATGATGATCTTACTATTTTCAATCAGATTGCACCCGAATGCTTGAATGATTAAATTCAGTAATCTATTGAAACATGGGAACTATCTTCAGGCTATGGGTATTCCTATGGTGAAGATAGACCTCCATATTCTAGGTTGGTTCCTATATGATGGTCAATTTGGTACTTGAATAATTTATTATGAGAAAAGGGTAAGAGGGATTGAACTGAAAACATGAACCAAAAATGAAAACTTCGGTGATGCACCTAATTAGAAAAACTAAATTGCAATTTGACTCACAAAATGATTACTCAGTACTTTAATCTGCACTACCTGATTTGATAGTCTAGTCACTTGTATGTTTTAAACAAAGGCTTTGATTCAATACAATTTTGAGGGAAAACATTGTTTTCACAACTAAACTGATTAATCAATTACATGGGCAGTGTATAACTAGTGAATTTAAACTAAACTGCATACAGATATTTATGAAGGAGATCGAAAAATTAAAGGTTTCAAAACTGAAAACACAATAATTCTTCGATCAAATCCTACACAATAATGATGCCTAAAATCTAGAAGGAAAAACTTGAAAATGTTGGAAATTGAAGGAATCTTCTACTAAATAACACAATTTGAACCTATAAACCTACTGATGTATTAATCTGAAAATGAAAGCTGAGTTACATGATATTTCACTTTGCAGAATGCAAAGGTTGAAAAACAAGAACTAGAGGAAAAAGAGATACTTTTTCCAATATATACAATGAAAGGAAACTCCAAAGTGCATGAAAGTGAAACTAAAAGTCAATTCCAGTATAAAAATGATAACTCCAAGGAAAAATCTTGAGAAAAATAAAATATCTCCAAAATAAGAGCTCAAACTCATGCAAAAATGAGTGAACTCGGTTTCAAACTTGTAGTCACAATCTGTACAACTGAAAAGTAGCTCAAATTGAACTGGAAATCTATAGGAAGTAAGTCCAAGCATGCAAAAACTACCTCATTCTTGTCAACTCGCCCATGATAACTGAAACTCCATCCTTGTATTATGCATGATCAATCTTCAATTGATAATATGATGTGAAACTAAAGTAAAGTGCCAAAAAAATCTCCATAACTCGCATGATTAACTCATTCTCCAGTTAGCTTTACTTGCATTCTTGCATGATTTGAGAAGGCTTTCATTTAATTAAATATTAAAAATAATTATCAAATAATTATTTTAATATTTTTACAGTTGGTAATACCTTCTCTTCTCTTGTCTAAATATTAAAGTAATAACAATATTACTTTTAATATTTAATTTAATATCAAATACTCCTCAAATCATGCAAGGTATAATATTTCAAAGTTAAGGTATACCTTGAAGCCGGCTTTTAAAAAAATCACGACCCCTTATGACTCCCCTCCATGCACATATGATATCAAAATATTAATAGACCACATCATTGGAAAGGGTCGACCACATAATTATGTAACATCTGGAGCCCATGGGGAAATAAAACATAATCATTTTGTCTTTCTCACTAAAAATCACCAAGTCCGTGAATGGAAAAGGTAAAAACCATCGAACCCTAATCACTTATTATCATTTTCACTTTGACTTTTTCTTGAGGAAGTTGCTCTAGTGCACTACCATGCCTATTAGGTTTCTGGTTCAGAGCTTGAGATTTCTTTAGATTTTTACTTTAAATTTGGCCAACCTCCTCTCTGTGACAATGGTAAGCTGATTGTGAACATTTATCATGGCTTTTACTGTGTTTTGAAAAGCAAAACTAACCATAAGACCACGGCTATGTGATATTTTCTGATATATTTTGTGTCTTCAATTGCTATGAGGCTGCCATTGTATGACACCAGTTGGAACTCTTGTCTATTGGAAGACTCCCATGATTGGAAGTAATTTACATAGAAAACTTTGTGGGTAAGTGTTCATTCATTCTTTTCTATTTCTATGGCCACCATGATGTATATTGGGCTTGAGTTTTCTCTTTTTTAAATATTCACATGCTCAAATTTCCTTGTACTCTTTGTATCTGGCCTTCATAAAACTCTGGCCACGCTCACTTTGTCTTCATTTTGCATTCATTTTAAAGCTTGGCCATGATTTTTCTTCTTTTTCTATATTTTCTCCAAAACTGGGCTTGATCTAGAACAGTAGAATACAAATATTTTCAGTTTAGCAGAAAGAATTTTCTGAATGCTCTCATTAACTTCTTTGTGTGTAGTTCTTTATTGTCTTTGGTTGTGGCTTTAACAAACTTCACCTGGGTACGTGTGATTCATGAGCAAACTCGAAGGTTTCACCTGAAATTTGCATGCTTTTACATTTTTCTGGAAACTCTCATGTGACTTGATGTTGAAACTCGAACCCTGCACTTATCTTGTAATTGAAAAGAAACTTTTCTTTATTTCTATAGCTGTCATGAGGGTTTTGATAAAACACACAAAAACAATGCAAAAACAATAAGGGTTTGAGACCCTTATTCCCATATAGCTCAATATTTGGCTTCAATTTTAAAGACTTTGGAGACATAATATATGACTCAACCTATAGAAATGATATACCCCACTGAAACTTACACAACTAAAATACATTTCTCCTTAAGATAATGATTTTTTGATTTGATCTTTTGATGACATTTCTTGATGATGATGGTCTTTTTCATTGAATGTTCCCATGTTTCTCTTGAATTTTATCTCCTGTAGGAGCACATGCTTATACAACTTAATAAGTAGACTTTCATGATGGCACTCTAGTTTTATTATTTTCTCTCAAAAATACAGAACCATTTTATTATGAGCTCAATTCTTTGACATGGTAGGCCTGTAAATACTTGTCTTCGTTTCATATGATCAAATACATTGTTATTTTATTGGTATGAAACATATTTGTAGCCTCTGTAGCTACCATGAAGTTTAAAATATACAAGACCAGGTGACTTGATATCTGAACCTCCATTTGTTGTTAATGTTGTCTAACCCATACTTTGCTCCTGTCTCACTTTGTTTCAAGCTTCTTGTGTAGATATAGTGTGACCTCCCTGTAGCTTTATGTGTTTTGATCTAGAAGGGTACACTATCACATCATACCTGTATTGATTGTGTAGCAACATTATGCATTAAAATTGATATGAGATTGCTTGCTCTTTTTTGTTGAATGTATCCTTGGTTTCTTTCATGCTTGAATTGTGCTCATGACCTGTGACTTTGGCTACTATGATGAATTTTCCTTCTCCTTTTCTATTGAATATAGACTTGTTTCTCTTGTTATGTTTGTCAATCAAAAAAAAAAATCATAGGAAATATGAAGTAGCCTGACTTCTTATATTCTTATTTAAAATATGTATGAAGCATGGTCCTTTTCAGTCCTTCTGTAGGCAATCGAAAATAATGATAACTCATAAGGTTGAAATGTTAATGATGCCCTCTTGATTTCAAAATGTAATAGTGATGTCATGTTGTCATGTTGACTACCCTCCTGAGTCTCTGGATGGACTATGTATGTACTTTGGAGTTGTAAGAAACAATTTAATTGCTTGAGTGCTTTGTTTTCCCTTCAGTATAAAGGGGCTCAATGCCTCATTAAAATGTAAATATGAATGAAAGGTAGAGCTGAAACAAAGGATGACAAATGCAATTAATGCTCTCTTAACATATTTCTTTGATTGTTCTATTGAATTATGAGCAATAAGATGCTTTGCTCAATCTTTTTTTACCATGTTGAATTAGAGACTGCTTTATGAAATTTTTATTACAGTAGTCCTATTTGATGACAGTCCTACTTGATGATTGTTCCTGATATGTCGGGCTCAACCCTTGTGGGAGCCCGTTTTGCTCCACATATCTGATGAAAATAATCACAAACATAATGAACCTATTCCTGCATATTTAAACAAACAAGTTAGTAAAAATAATCGAAGTTGAAAGCTTCCATTGAACTTTGTTTCCCTTGATTGTCATCCTTTTTATTTTAATCATCTGGTGAATGCCTAACTGGATACATATTACATTCTTGTTGGTAATGTATGAAGTAGGATGTAATTTATCATTGCTCTAACACCATTCTTTCACAATCTTGCAGGTTCATGGAACATGGAATCAAAACTACTGTAGCTTGAAGACACAACAACTGAAGACAATGAGTAAAATGATTCATCATCACAGGAAATGATGAATTGCTTCCCTCCTTTGTGTTTACATTATATCCTTAGTAGTGTAGTATTATATCCTACTTTGTATTCATTATTTGATTAGGAAAATCAAATTTACTCCCACGACTTGTGTGGGACTTTGGTTTTTACAATATGAATAAAACAGCATTACTATGCAATTTTAATGATTTCTTCTATTACAAAATTTTGCATAATCACACTAGAAATTCACAAGGAATTAGATTTTGGAACATAATGAATACTTAAGCAAAAAAAATTGTACCTTTTAATGAAGAATACAAATCAGTTCTACCTATTTTGAGTTGTGGCTAAAAATAGGTAACACTTACCTTAAGTGCATATACTGATGTGGATTGGGCAGGAGATATAGATGATAGGAAAAGTACTAGTGGTGGTGCCTTCTTCCTAGGGAAGAAGCTAGTGTCTTGGTTGAGCAAAAAGCAGAATTCCATTTCCCAATCTACTACTGAGGTAGAGTATATTGTTGCTACAAATAATTGTACTTAAGTGATGTGGATGAAATAGATGCTAAAAGATATTAGAGTAGCATATGATGAGCCTATTTCCATATACTGTGATAACTCAAGTATAATAAACATATTGAAGAGTCCAGTTCTACACTCTAAGACCAAGCACATATCAATCAAGTTTCACTTTTTGAGGGAGAAAGTGAGTGAGAAAGAAGTTAGACTGGAGTATGTGCCTACCAAAGAACAGATTGCAGACATTTTCACCAAGTCGTTGCCAAAGGATACATTTGAGTATCTTAGAGGGATGCTAGGGGTGATTACCCCTCTTGATATGAACTAGAGATACATTTACTTGCATCAATCTGTATCCTTCAAAGCTATATTCTGATCTGGATTTATGATTCTATGGCTGCTACTCAAGGGGAGTAGTCAGATGTACAGATATGTGGTTTAGAGCTTGTATATGGAAAGATAATGTTTATCTTTTCCATTGATGTCAAAGTGGGAAAATATTCATGTGAAAAACTATGAATTATTTGGGGAGAAGAGCCTTGTGGGGTGAAGATCATGTAGAAGAAGTTGAGGAGAAGAGTAATGATCTAAGGGGGATTAAGTGTTGATTGAGAGTTGCGTTGATGGTGTTTTTCACATCATGTGTTGCCATCAATTCCAAAGGGGGAGATTGTTGAATGTTGTGGTTGTGTTGCTGATATGTGGGTGTCATTGATGTCAACACTATTAGAATTGATGGATTGAAGGTTGTATATGTTGAGGATATTGAGAAAATTGTTCAAGAAAGAGTTGCAGGTTTCCAATGGAATAGTGAAGGTCATGAAGGTGTCTTGCTCAGTATTTTGATGATCAATCATTTTGGAGTAAAGGGTTTATTGCTGAGAGTATCTAGTTTATCCACTAGAAGTTTTAGAGGTCCACATGAAGTTTTGATCATATTATGAATAGTTGTGTTCTAACAGTTTTGTTGTGGTTTCAATTAGTATTCCTAAGTGAAGTTTACGTTTTTTTAGTAATTTCAGTCGTTGCGGATGTTTCTCTATTGGTTCTTGTTGCTTGTGGATTCTTCTCGATCATTGTCTATCTTTTTTGCATGTCCGCGTTGATCGATGTGCTTGTGGTCAAATATTTTTCTCATGTGTGTTCGCGTTTTCATGTTCTTCGCCAACATGGTGGTTGTAACATGTTGTGGACCCTTGGAGATTAAAATTTGAATATTTGGCACGCTCGAGGATGTTGTTTTGGGCCACAAAATAATATTGGTTGACGATGTTTGATTCGCATTGAAAATGTATTTGTAAATTTGGGCCGACATTGAAAATATGTTTTATATTTTGGCCAAAGAAGTTGTTGATGTAAATCCATGTTGCAGATATATAAGAGTAGATTTTTGTGCAAATTTATGCATGTGTGTAGTATGAAGAAGTTCCAAAGAAATTGTAAGTGTGTGAATAGTGATCTAATCATTTGATTGTAGATCAAAGTGTGAAGAAGTTTGAGCGAAGTGTGAAGGATTATTTTTTTGCTTAACCAAAACTATAATCTGGATTTTGTAGAAGTTATTTTCTTAGTTCATACCTGTGGATCATCTAATCTGTATTTTTGTAAGATAGTATGTCTTCTTTGGGCAGTGATATGTCTTATATTTGAGTAGTGAGCTCTAGGCAGTGTGCCTGAATGCATGTGCATTCCCATTATTCTTCTCTATGCTTTTAAAAAGGTATAATATTATGGACTAACATCCACCGTGGTTTTTCCCTAAGAGGGTTTCCACGCAAAAAATCTTGGTGTTCTCTATGTTTCTGATGTGTTGATTGTTTATGGTTTATTGTTCATGCATTAGATCTGAGATTAAGTTGAGTTAAGTTTGAAAAGTTTAAATAATCTGTGACAACTGATTCACCCCCCCTCTTAGTTGTATATCCTAGTTTTTCCAACAAACTAATGGAATTTTAATGGTTCCTTGCAAAAGTGTCGTGAAGTGTTGTAACACACTTTCACACTTTTCGATAGTTTTATCGAGTAGCTAATCATAATCAATACAATTATTGCCTTATTTGAATTGTTGTAAAGTGTTGTAACACACTTGCACATTTCTTTAGGCTTATCATTAATAATAGTACTTTCTTATGCTTTAATTGGCCCCATTTTGCATCCACGGGCCTTATTTATGTCTATTTTTTAGAATAATATCGATAAAAGGAATTTAAAACATCAAAATTTCAAAAACCAACCTCAAATTCCTAAGGTTGGACTCATTCACCATTATGGGAGAATGATTCGCCTTAGGTGGGACCCATTCGCCTAGGATGGTGAATGAGTCCCCTTTAACTCAAAATTCAAATTTTATTTAAATTTCTAGCAGGTTTTTATTCTCCAAGATCTAAGGTCGGGCTATAGTGTTGTAATTTTAGGAATTATTACATATATTGATTATAAATACAAGGTTCTTTCTCTCATTTTCATACCTAGCATTCAAGAGATCACTTAGCAAGTTCACAAGAGCATTTGAGCATTCACAAGAGCATTCAAGGAATTTCAAGAGCATATTATCAAGAATTTGAGAGCATTCTTCAAGTGTCTTTCATCATGTCAAGGATTATTTGCATCATGTTGTTTTAGAGTTAATAATTGTAGTGTAGGGTTTTGTGTTTCAAGCAAGCACTTAATTCAAGATCTATCAACATCAAGAAAGATTCCAAGTCTACATCCATTGGAACCATTACTTACATGATTACAGCATCTTATTGCAAGGGTTTGGTGAGTTGAAACATTTTATTTTGTTCATTCATCATTATCTTTCCATATTTTATTCTATTTCAAGGTTTAATTACCAACAAGGGTTTTGACCAAGGCAAACCCCTATTCACTAACCCCACAACATTTTTCCCTCTTCTTGTTTGTGATTTGTAGGGATAGGTTGCATATTTTCCAAGAAGCAAAGGTGGAGAAAGGTTGTCAAGTTGTTAAAGTTGTTAAAGTTTCCATCACACAAGTTAGGAGAAGCTTGGAGAATGTCAATAGGTGAAACTTTGCATATCTAGAGGCACAGGATCCAATCCGTAATTTCCCAAAAAGTAGAATTGGATCGGTTCGTCACTATTGGTGAATGAGTTCCATTGTACAAGTTTGATGGAGATTTTTGCAAATCTAGATACCCTATTGGTAGAAACCTGTTCCAACACATTTTCCCCAAAACTGTACTAATTTTCCTAGATTGGCGTATGATTCCTAGTCAGCATGAATAGCAATTTTTTTAGGATTCTAGACCTCCAATCTACCTCCTTATATTTCCTAGGTGCACATTTCCAATTTCATAGTTTTCTATTGCATTTGGTTTATCTTTCTAGATCATAATTTAGCATTTGTTTGCATATCACATTGTGTTTTCCAACATTTTCTTTTCCAAGTTTATACTTAGTGGTGAACCCCCCTTTCCTAATTTCAAATCATATCATAGGATATCTTATTGTCAGATATTTTCCATTCTTTATTGGGTGAAGATCTCTAAGGTTTCCTTGAGTGTGGAGAGTGTGAAATTGGATCTCTCTTTGTACCTCTTTTGTTCAAAGTGTAGATGCATCCACATTTCCATTGTTCACAATAATATATTAATATATACTAATATAATATAATATATAATATATAATATATAATAGAACTAACTTCAGAAAATGGATATCCATTTGTAATGAAATAATTTTAAAAATAAACATATTATATATATTATAAATTATTTTGTATTAATATATATATTATATAATTATACATAATCTATAATATATTATATTATTTATAATATATTATAATAATATACATTATAATATAATAAAATATAATATAATATATGGTATATATTATATTATATAATATATAATATCTAATGTATATTATATTATATTTTATAAAATATATAATATACAATATATATAAGATAATATAATATTAATATATATTATATGATATTATTATATTTTATTATTAATATTTAATATATATTAAATTATTATGAATATATAATATATATAAATTGTATTTGTAGATACCTAAATTTGACAACCATATGGTCAAATTCGCCCTTACATTTTTCCATCCTGCATGGACCTAAGCCATATTAATTAAATAATTCACTATTTGGTCAATATGTATCCTATTCCTAATGTTCCCTAAGGTGTTTGATTAATCAATTAAATACCTTACTCTTATTCCTCTCTAAATTAAATAAATAGTATAATTTATTTAATTTAGTCACTATTCCAAAATGAATTAAGATCAATTTTTAATTCATTTATCTTCTCTCTCCTTGTCGCATCCTCCATAATCCCCTTCTAATCTAGATTAGTTTAATTAATCTATGATTAGGATGTGCACATCATTAATAATGATTAGTGTCACATCCTCCATATCTTGAAACTTGCCTTTAATCCATCATTATCCCTCCTAATCATTTGCACAACCTTAAATCTTGGCTAATTATTGTTAATCCCACCTAATGCTAATTATGGTATGTACCCTAGTCAACTCCCTCATTAAGGCTTTCTACATTTTGAGAAGTTATCTCCTCTCCCCTAGGAATTTTTAATTCCTTTTTATTTCCCCCATGCATCCTATGTGTCTAATTTTTAATTCCACTTTATTTCTCCAACACCCCTTGAGGAATAAAAGCCTAATTTAAAATTCCCTTCCCAATCCCAAAGTCAAATCTTGAAAACCAAGGAATATTTTAGAAGAATTTAAAATTCTTCTATTGTCACATCCTCCCATGATTTGGGTAGATGAGACAAGACATACCTTTTCCACTTGGCCTCCACATCACCCTCCCTTGTCCACCTCACCTTCCACATGTCCTCATGATATTTCTTGTGAGGTCTCAAGACATCCTAGACCTAGATATCCTACCCCTGGATGAATCATGGCCATCCATTTCTTTAAAGGCCTTTTCCCTAAATATGGTGAATTTGGGCTTCATTCATTAATCACACACTTAGCCAAATTTAGCTCTCATACACCCAAGCTTTGAAACCACCATTATTGTAGCATTTCCAAACCTCATATTACATCCAATCTCTTATCCATGGCCTCCATTTCATCCACCATCACATGCACACTAGTTTAAGCTTCATTTTAGACCATTTCATTGAGTAAGGAGCACACAAAATCAACATCAAAGGGCCAACCAAAGGAGACAACTCTAACAAGGTAATATTTGTAGATTCCATTATTCAATTTGTTTGAGTTAAACTAGGCTAATCTTGAGTGTTTTGTTAGTGTCTTCTTTCTTGTATTTCAATTATTGTCTTGAATTTGTAGAGTTAGAAACACTTGCACAAATTTTTGGCATCACCAATGGGACCCACATCATGGGTCTACTTTCACGTTTTATGTTGTTTTTAAATTTTGTTGGTTCAAATTTCTAGGACAAAGGTGAATCTTCCCCGAAAAGCGAACTTACTTGACGCAGGGGTGGTCCTACTTCCAAAGAGGTGATTTAGATATTGCTAGTTACCTGGATAGGTGAATTCACAACCAGTATCCCAGAACCATAATTTCAGAGGTGAACTCACCCTAGCTCATACAGATAGGTGAAGTTGATAATAGAACGGGCAATCCTTCTCAACTTATAGAAGCGATCTCACATACGCCTCTCCACTCGAAGATCGATTGCGTGTCTACCTCTCTGATAAAAGGGATATCTTGACATCTTTACACAAGCAAATACACCCTACATAGGGATGAACCTGAGGTAATCCAGAATGCTAAATTTTCTATTTTACACTTTTGTTCAATTCTAGATTTGGGTACTAATCAACTGACTTGTTTATCTGTGATTGTGATATTTCACTAACGATTTGTGTAGCTTGTCACACATTCAATGAAGATCAGAGGTGAAACTACTAATGTGTTTTTTGTAGGATGATCAGTTGAAGACCCTTAGCTAGATTGTGTGTGTCTTTTTCATACTCATCTAATAAAACTTCAATTTCTCTAAAGGGTCAATTAATCTTGTTCTCTATGTTTGGAGTTTACTATTGATGTATGCTCTCCCCTTGCACCATACGGTGAGCTTGTGGATTAGAAATCATAGCAAAATCAAGTCTAGTTGAGTCTACTTAGGAGTACTAGTACACGTATGCTCTCCCCTTACACTACGTGTGAGCCTAAGGATTAGAAACATCAGGTATATCCTTCCCTGTAGGAGACCTTCCTAGGATATCGTCGCCTAAGGGAAAATATCAACCACATATTATTGGTGGGGTATATAAAGGGGAGAGAGTTAAAGTTGTACCCCAATCCAGTCACATCGTGTTTAGCGAAGAATTGATACTAGGGTGATTCCTTATTAAGATGTGTAGGGTTGTTCTGAGTTTCTAGTACCTTGTTGGGGCTCCTGATCAATGCTTGTGATGGGTTGGTGTTCATGGTTGTGCCTCACGCACCCTCCTGGTGTATTAAGGACTCACGAGATAGCCTATATAGCCTAGATAAGACCTGTGTTTTAGCCATGGCTTGGTGTAGTGCAAGGATTGCAAACGACACCCCAACATTACTCACCACATACTCCCTTAGGTCAAGATAGAAATCCTCATGGTGAACTACAATAGTTCTTAAGAGAGAGAGAGAAGGTGAGTCTGCGGCATCTGTTGATGACCCCATGCCACTAGATCTCTAGCTATTTGCCTTCGTGAGAAAGGGTGACACACCCTAGTATCATGGAGTATTAACCTTGGGTAACCCCCAGGGTGGTGGGCCTACATTGAGTTTGTAAACCCTTATCACTAATTTTAAACTTGTTTTGTCTAGTATGTCTTCATCTAATATACCAGTGAGTGTCTTCAGTCTGAGTTAGTATTTTCCCATTTTCTGTTGTTTGTTGTTTTTTCATTGCTCTGCCATAGTCCATCCCTCCCCAAGAAGTGAATTTTCTTCGTACAAAGGTGAATTTGCACTATGGATGGGTGATCCTACCCTTCAAAGGGTGAATCTACATCTTAGTCTAGTCCAATTTAGTCATCCCCAATAAGAGAACCCACTTCTTCCATAAGCGAATATATTAGTCTAGTTGTTTAGATAGGTGAATTTGCATCTGTCGATTCTCTGAATAGGTGAACCCATCTACCATAGAGGTGAACCTGAGGCCAAGTCTTCCATTCCTCTCTTCGTACATCCCTTAGAATAGGAAAACCCACTCTTCACAAGGGCGATCTCACATTTGAGTCTATACCCCTTCATCCGTACACTTGAAGAAATAGGTGATCCCATGTCTTAGATAGGTGAATCTAATATTGATCTTGTACTATCCCCATCCACACACATCAAGAAATAGGCGATCCTACTCCACTGATAGGAATTTTTTCCTTGATTCTGTACATCTAAAGATAGGAGGAATCTGTGACCTAGATAGGAAAACTTATTTTTAGAGAGGTGATCTTGTAGTCTCCCATTTGTGTGTTTCCTATTTAGGTGAACCCGCTATCATTTTTGGCAATCCTGCAAATCTTGATCGTATAGTTCAAGACATAGGTGAACCTATGAAACCTTGATTGTTGAACCTATTATACATAGGGGAGAACTCACAAACTTTTGGATAGTCAAACTTGTGACTTGAATAGGTGAATTCACTACACAAAGAGGTGAATCTACTTTCCATACAAAAATTAGAGAGTCAATCATCTTGACCACTAAAAGCATGCTTTTTTTTAGTCCATTCCTGTCATCAAAATTTTTTATCATCCATCTATCCGTAATTGGCATTTTTGTGCATCTATATTTTTTAAAGTCATCTAATCGTCGATCTAATCACCTAGGTTCATCTTAGGACATCCTTAGATAGCATATATGTAACATAGAATTATGGGCATTTCTTGCTTGGCATGGGAATAATTCATGATAAATTAGACTTAATGAGGCCTTTTTTTAGTGTTGTGAAGTGTTTTAGGCATCCACATTAGGTATTGGACCCTTGCAAATTGAATAGCATGCATTTATTGATGTCTTGTAAAGGTGTTGCAAAGTGTTGTAAAAGACTTTCACACTTTTCTAAGACTAATGAACCCATTTTACCTTAATTCAACATTATAAAATGTATTTAATGAAGGCTTGTAAAATAAACTTAACTTTAACCTAGTGTTGTAATGTGTTTTACACATTCACATTGGTTCTTGTGACTTTCTAGGCTATTTGGAACTCATTTTAATGTTGTAAAGTGTATTTAATCACAATTTCACATCAATAATTGTGTCCCAAGCCCTAATTGACCTTTACATCATCACTAATAGGCCCCTATTACCCCATATTGTGCATCTTAAGGCCTAATTTGATGAAATAACCGACATAGTCGTCATATAAACCTTATTTCCTTACTTCCTAGCATCCTAGTTGTCAAATAGGCCCCTCTAGGACTAATTCACCATCTGTGGCGAATCAATCCCTACTAGGTGTTACTTATTTGCCCAAGGTGGCAAATGAGTCCTATTTGGACCATTTTTTACTTTTGAGAGGGAAAAATTAGGTTTTAAGTTTAATTTTTCTTCATGTTGGCCTTAGGGATCCAATTAATAGGAAAATAAGGTGAATTTCTTATAAAATCAAGTCTCTAAACCCTAATTCATAATCTCATAACTCATTAACACATCTCTTATCATTCATTCATCATTTATATTCTATCTCAAGTCAAGCAAGTTAGGGTTTCATCATTACAAATCATCAAGATAGCTTCCTAAGACATTCAAGGGTAGATTTTTCATGTTTTCTTACAGAAATTCAAGACCAATCTTCATGGAAAGGTAATAACTCCATTTTTGCATGCTTCATTACATTCTATTCTCATTTTGGTTAATTACCTACAAAGGGTTTTGACCAAGGCAAACCCCCATGCCCTAACATTCAACATTTATCTCTGTTGTCTTATGTGTTTGTAGATTTAGGCATCTTGAAGACTTGGAAATCATTGAAGATAAAGTTGTAAAGTTTTTGAAGACACCTTCCTATTGACCAAGATAAAATATCAACAAAAAGTCACTTTAAGGTTCAGAAATTAGACTTTCGGAGGCAGACACCTGTCAGGAACCGAAGTGTAGACTAGAGACTACAGTTTCCACTTTTGAATTCTTAGAAATTAAAAAGTGGATTGATTCACCATGGATGGTGAATGAGTCCCACTTCTAGGCCTGAACAGGGTTTTCTATAGTTTTGGATGCCCATTTGTCCAAAATGGGCTTTGGTCTAGTTTTCCAAAATTGGGACTAATTCACCTAGAATGGAAAATGAGTTCCACCAAGCCTAAAAATTAGGATTAGTAGTGTTCCAAAAGTTATTTCTAGTCTTCATCAAGATCTCAAGTTCACACTTTCAGTTTTATCCATTTCTGTTGCAATTTGCATTCATTTCTAGGTGTTTTTTGCATATCACACTATGTTTTCAAACATTGCATATTTCATTAGTTTTGCATTCATAATCAATCAATTTTATTAATTAGTTGCATCTAGATCATTTTATTTACTCATATTTTCATCATGCATACCTTATTTTGAGTGAACCACCACAATTTTGAGGTCTATCTCCTTTTAGGTGACAAACCCTAAGAGTACAAGAGAAGTACATAGACACCACCTAAAATTGATGGTTCAATATCCATCATCAATCCATCAATCTGAAGCCCCTAGACATCATCTTAGGAGTTTTTTATCCAATTGGGTTAGGAAAATGACCCTAATTAGTATCATTCATATGTAGGACCATCATCCATCCTGAGTTAGTAATCCTTCATGGCCTCATCAATCTACTTCCATATTGAGGTGGATTTGCACTGTAATCATCCTTTTTCAGCACCCAATCCTATCGACATCATCTTGCATCATCTATTCAAGCTCCTAAATCTAGTTCAAATTTAATCCTATTATCTAATTCAATCAACCCATCAATCTAATCCAATCCTATCCAATCAACAATCCATAATCATCCTATTGATCATCTAATTAATCAATCCATCATCCTAGCAATCGTTTAGTTAATCATCCTCTAGGTCATCATCACTTAGGTGAATTTTAGGGCTTAGTTTCATCTTATTCTTATTTTCACCTACATTTTCATGCCCATTACCTAATCACAAGCAAAGAAACTCATGGAACTACAACAGTCTCAATGTGGTCAACCTCAGCATCCTTTGAATCCACCCACTAACTGTGGCTCTTCACAATCCAACACCGAAATCCATCTTCGCCCTTCACTTGAGGAAGGAATGGTCAACCAACCTTAGTTGACTGTTCATGAATATCTTAGCAACCCTACCAATATGCAAATGACTGATTTTCTTCTCACTAAGCATGGGGACAAAATCCTTGCCACATTGCTAATGAGGGGTACCAAGCCACCACCAAGGTTTGATTTATCATAATATGTCAATATAACACCCCCTCCTCCAACATAGGATCTAAAAATTTCTCATGTTAATCCATATTCACCATTCCCACATAGGACACATGGTATCAACTCGAATTTGGCAACAATGTGTGTTATTAGATTCCGCCCACTTGTGCCCCAATTTCAATCATGGGTGCAATGCCTAATCCCAATAATCTTCAAGGTCCTAGTCCTAGCAATCCTCTTGGTCTTGTAAATCCTCAAGGCCCTCCTACTCTATAAGGTACTAGCATCCTGTAATGTCCTACCCCCACACCATTTGCACCACCTCTTCCAGTATTGAATCAATTGAGTCATTCATCAAGTAACGTTGGGGGAAATGTGTATAATATTTGTGTTGTTGTGCCTCCTCATATACCCCTTGTCTACACATGCCCATTAAACTTACCACCACCACCATTTAACACCAATCATGTCAACCCACAACCATCATCTTACCATGTACCTCCTTTACCATCTCAGCATCAACCTCAAGGCAATCTGCTACTCCCACATCAACCTTAGGGTAATCTGTAACAACCACCGTCACAACCACCTTACCAACAACCACTATTATAGCCACCTTAACAACAACCACCATCACAACCTCCACATCAACCTCAAACCACCCCATAACTATAGAAACCCCTATTATAATTCCAAAGCAACCTTGCAACATAGTATCAATATCATCCACAACCTCCACCTCACCATTGCTCACCCTATTATCATCAATCGCCTCTGCAAAACACTTATTGTTAGGCACCTCCTCCACCAAGTACTCCTATACCACAACCTACCACATCCAACCCAAATCCTAACTATTCTTACTATAACCAACAACAACCTCCACAACAACCACCTTATGTTAATCCTCAATAGCCTTCACAGAACACTTATCTGCTACCACCTAACCCACTACAACCTCTATACATCTCCCAACAATAGCCTACATATGATTACAATCACTCTAATTCATCTATACCTATCAAAATCACCCCTAGCTCCTATAAATAGGGTGTCTCTTCCTCATATTATCAAAACATGCCACCACAGCCAACAAGTATACACCAATCCTCACTCCACTTGCCACCAATAGAAAGAAAATCCTTCTTCATATCCCCCACCTTCATAAAATTAATCCATTCCAGCTCCACCACCATATCAGCGATATCATCCCTAATATTAGTCCAATCTAGGAGGTCCTCCTCCATCAACACTAATTAATAAGGAATAGGAAGACATCAAAACTGCTCTAAAGGACCTAAAAGCAATTACATCAAAGAAATCCTTCCAAGTTTGAGGAAATTTGTCCTTATACATATTATTACCACTCTAATTCATCTTACTATCAAAAACCCCTATCCTATAAATAGGGTGTCTCTTCCTCATATTATCAAAACATGCCACCACACCAACAAGTATACACCAATCCTCACTCCACTTGCCTTGACCAATACTAGAAAATCCCTTCATATCCCCCACCTTCATAAAATTAATCCATTCCAGCTCCACCACCATATCAGCGATATCATCCCTAATATTAGTCCAATCTAGGAGGTCCTCCTCCATCAACACTAATTAATAAGGAATAGGAAGACATCAAAACTGCTCTAAAGGACCTAAAAGCAATTACATCAAAGAAATCCTTCAAGTTTGAGGAAATTTGTCCTTATACATTTGATCCTTCCATCTCCCCCTTCTTGAAACATTTTAAAATACCAAAATTTGACAAGTATAAAGGGAAGGGGGATCCATGAAACCAATTGCAAGAGTTCTACATGTATTGTTAGGAGGTCTTGCATAATGATAAGTACCTCCTTTGGATATTCCCTAGAAGATTAACAAGACAAGCTCTAGAGTGGTTCAAGGGTCTTCTATGAGGGTCGATCTCTACCTTTGTTGATTTTTCATAAAATTTTGTTGCCCATTTCTCTTTCAGCTAGAGAAAGACATAAACACCTTAGATCTCCTAAAAGATAAACAATGTGGTGGAGAAACCTTTTCTAGGTACCTATAAGGGTGGAAAGCATTAGTCAGCCATCTTAAGTGCACTCTTCCCAAAAAGGAGTTATTTGGCATCCTTGTCACAAACTCCCATTCTGAGTTGGCTCATAACTAATGTCTTCATTGTGTCACCACCTTTATAGAGGTCATTGAGAAGGGTACCACTTTTGAAAAGGCCCTCATTGCTAAAGGGCTCATCAAAAATTTTAAAGAGGATAAAGACAAACAATCTGGGGACAAATCATGCTACTAGAATAGGAACAAAAATGTTGTTAATGATGGTGTCAATGACACTAAGCATATCTAGGTAGCTAAAATTTCTCATAGATTGCAAAATTCCTCTCATCCACCATCAGTTACCAATGTCATATTTGTGACACAAGGTGCACCCCATCCTCCCCCACAGTCCAACCAAACCAATTAAGGGAATACTAAATGCACATTCACTCCTTTAGGAGAGTCCCTAGATGTAATATTCAAGAGGTTACTCTAAGCTAATTATGTGATTACATATCCCATTACCAAACCTTTTGATGATTCAAATCCAAAACCTGCCTGGTATAGGGAAAATGAATATTGTGACTATCATAAGATTAAGGGTCACTCCACCAACAAATGTCAAGGGCTTAAAAGTTACATCCAAGATTTCATTGATCAAGGAGAAATTTTACTGGATGTGAACCAATCTACCTCGTCTAATTCTTAGTTGTAAATATATCAAAACACCTTTCCCAAGCATAACCAAGGTCCTAACACATCATATGCAAACACTGCCCATCCAACAATAATAATCAAATTAACTACACAAACAATATTATTTATAACAACGTGCCATATAAGTATGATAATTTGTTACACGCATTACCCAAGTGGACCCACATGTATCCATGATTTGTTTCAAAGGAAAAGATCCCCAATGCATTGTTACCACTCATCACACTCACATATCAATTCTCGACCCTTCCACTCCATCCCAACCAATGCTTGTGAGCTTGTAGTATAACATCCTTGATCCCCTTGGTAAGACCCCTGCACAAATATCTATCCTAGATCTACTAAGGTCTTCCCCAGTTCATCAAGAGATTCTCACAAAAGCTTTATAGGATACGCATGTACCAAATGACATTGATCCTACTCAATTCTAGGCTCTAGTAGGACACTTGTCATCTACTTATCAGTTAATTTTTAGCAAAAATCATATGCCACTAATTGATCCATCTCACAATCACGGCTTACACATTAAGTCCTTGTCACCCAACATAAGGTAAAGAGGGTATTGGCAGATAATGGATCTGCTCTAAATCTATGCACTTTAAAGTTCATAAAATAGGTGTCGTATACTCATGCCAACTTAGATAATCAGACCATCATAATCAAGACATATGATAATTCAGAAAGAGACTCAGAGGGTATTAGTTACCTTCCAATTTAGGTTGGCCCAATTGTCCAATATACTACTTTCCATGTCCTTGATCTTAATTTACTATATAACCTTCTCCTCATTTGACCATGGATCCATGCCATGCAAGCCATCCCCTCCACATATCATCATTTTTTCAAGTTTCCATATAATGGGGTTGAAATCACTATCCATGCTGACTCCTAGCCTTTCAAGTATTATCATACTCTTGAGGCCTCTTTCCTACACTCACACCATTTTCCAAGAATAGAAGTGGGAGATCCTTAGAAATCATCCTTCATTCCATCCTCCATTTTATCTACCACTCCATCATCTAATACATATTCCACTCCATCCTCCACATCCAATTCTACCATTACCAAAGTCTAGATTATTGATAAGGGTTTTGGGGAGTATGAGATGTGAAATACACTTAACATGACAAAAATGCATCCATCTCCTTGCACTTATGGAAAACCATCTCATTTTGTACAAAAAGAAAAATCAAAGACCAAAACCATCAATTCCAAGAATGTGGGTTCCACCACCTTTCAGTCTTCGGGGACTTTACAAGATCAAATGGATGAAGACATCAGCCAATGGGTTTATAGAGAGGAACCTGAACCTTCGTCTCCCCTTATTGAGTACTTCCAATAGGTCTATCCACACACTTCTAAATTAGAAAAAAAGAATAATTATTAGGGGGGAGGGCTCAGTGCTAAGGAACATGGAAGGCTACAACCCATTGAAACACTAATGCATCCTAAACACTTGGGCCTTGGCTATGACAAGAAACAAAATGGGTCCATAGCATCTACCAGTACTTCAAATAACATTAACTTGGAAACTAATTTTCTCGATGACATACCTAAGGAAGAGGGTATCATACTTTCTTATGATGACATGGATCTTCTTTACCTCTTTGATTCCATGCCCATTTTCTCCATTATACTTTCACTCTGTCACCCTAACCTCATTGATTGGGACCTACGAGGGAGTGCACCAGTTGATACGTTTCTATCAGAGGAAGCATATGTACACCTTATGGGATTGGGGGAAGATGAACACCCTAACCACAAAAATAGGAAGAAACAAAACAAGAAAGAGTCATCTAGTGAAAACCTTTTTGAGGCACTTCTTTACTTAACAAAAGTAAAAATAAAGGATGCATCCACTAGTGAAAACCTCAACAAGGCACTACAGGATGGGTATGTTCATCTTCCCCTTATCATAACTCATTTTTTTGAACGGTTGTTAATCCTAATTGAACAAATGCAAGAATTTAATCTAGGCACAAAAGAAGAACCTAAAATCACCTACGTGGAAAAATCATTGTATGAAGAGGAGTATCATATCATTGTCAATCTATTGAAAGAAGGAATCATCAAACTTACATGGTCTTATTTTGATATGCTAGGATTGTATCCCTCTTTAGTCATCTACCATCTTGATGTGCATTCAAATGTGAATCCTGTCAAAAAAAAACTCTAAAAAATGCATCCACAAGTGGCCTTGCTTGTTAAGATGGAACTAGAAAAACTGTTAACAGCTAGGTTTATCAAGTCAATTGATTACTTAGATTAGATATCAAATATAGTACTTTTGGTCAAGCAAAATGGGGGTATTAGAATATATATAGACTTTAGGGATCTCAACAAAGCTTGTCTGAAAGATGAATTCCCACTTCCCAATATTGACATGTTAGTGAATCTTACAGCAGGGCATGCCATGCTATCCCTTATGGATGGCTTCTTAGGGTATAATCAAATTAAAATTGCACCTAAAGACCAACACAAAACTACTTTGACTACCCCTTGGGTTACATTCTGCTACAATGTTATTCCCTTTGGTCTTAAGAATGTGGGGGAAACATATCATTGTGCAATGAAATTTATCTTCCATGACCTCATCCACATTATAATGGAAGACTGTTGATGATCTACTAGGAAAGTCAAAAACTAGAGAGGATCACCCTAACATCCTAAGGCAGATCTTTGAGTATTTTGGAATAGTATAAACTATGCTTAAATCCTAAGAAGTGTGTTTTTGGCATCACATCTGACAAACTATTAGGATTTATTATATCTAGTACGGGTATCAAAGTTGATATGGAAAAAGTAAAAGCTATAATGGAAATGCCCCACCTAGGAATCTAAAACAATTAAGAAGCCTACAAGGGAAATTACAGTCTATCAGGTGATTCATCACCCAACTTGCCGAAAAGTGTCAATCATTTACTCGACTCTTGTGTAAAGATACAAGTTTCAAATTGGATTTGCAATGTTAGTAAGGGTTTGAAAAGATCAAGGAATATCTTGCCCAACCCACTAATATTAATTCCCCCATTCTTGGAAAACCATTACTATTATATATTCCAGCCACTTTAGTTGCACAGTGGGCATTCTTGGCCCAACATGATGAGCCTTCCAAAGAATGATCCATCTACTACATCAGTCGTACACTCGTCAAATATAAGCTTAACTATTCTCCCATGGAAAAAGATTTTCTGGCTATTGTTTTCAGTTCACAGAAGCTATGTCATTACATGCTTAGTAACCCTATCAAATTTATATCCAAATTTGACCCACTTAAATATCTTTTATCAAGAACTTCATTAAATGGTTGCATGGCTAAGTGGGTTATGCTCCTCGGTGAGTTTGATATTAAATATGTAGACCACAAGGAAATCAAGGGGTAGGTTATTGCAAATCAGTTGGTTGATAACCCTCTTGTGGATGCTTACCCATTAGTGGTAGAATTCCTTGATGAATCAATCTTCACAGTCTCAAAATCAAATACGTGGACACTATATTTTGATGGGTCATACACTCAAAATGGAGCTAGTGTGAGTATTCTTTTTATCACCCTTCAAGGTGACTATATCCCAAAATCATTTAGGTTGGCATTCCCATGCACACACAAAATTGTTGAATATGAAGCTTTAATCATAGGCCTTAGAATCATAGTTCAATGGAATATAACCCACCTCTGTGTTTATGGTGATTCACAACTCATAATTAAATAGGTCAATGATGAATTTTAGACTAAGGATGACAAGCTTCTCCCTTATAAGCACATGGTTGATGAATTCAAGAAGTATTTCAACCATATCCAATTTGATGTAAGGAAAGCAGAGGTGTGGAAGCAACTTTCCTAACATCAAAACCATAGGGAAGAATGCATACAGTACTTTTAATTTCCAAATTACAAGATCTAATTTAGACACATGAAATATTTATAGAAATAGAGAAGATACTAAAAGACAATGAATAATAGATTTACGTGGGAAACCCTTTCGGGAAAAAACCCACCACACCAAGCTAAATCTCTTTGTATTACAATAGCAACAATTACATATAATGCAAAGATACAACTCTCTGGTATCAGTTCACAATAGCTTCATTCACTGTTCAATCTCTTACAGAAATGCTCTCAACAATCCAATTCCTTTTTTTCATTCTTAGAATTGATCTCCTTTTATCTTATCACATTCTGATTTTTATCTTCTGTTCATCCTTATGCACCATTACCCCATCGTAGAAAGTTTCCTCTTGAGCGTTGATTTTTCCCTGCATGCAGTTCAGCTCCAACGTCACAACTGTTGCAAAAATCTAACTACCATCCATTTGAAATTCGCTTCCTCTGATTGGTCCACAAGGCCCCACATAGGATGGTCAATTTGGTCAAAGGCATTCAAACTTTGTTGGAATATCGGTGAGACACTAATAGTGTCTCCCCAATGCCACAAAGTCTTCACTATTGATATCATCATAGGTTCCAATAGTCGGCAAGACAATATAGAAAATGCCATCAGTCATACTAAATCCATCAACATCCATTGCATTTCTATTGGCAAGATGTTTTATCAAGCTCACAAGTTGCATCAACTTCAGTTTTCCTTTCGGCAAGACTATCGCTCTTTGGTGAGACCACATATCGATATCCTAAGTCACACTAAAGAGTCATACTTGTCAGCAAGACATTTCGCTCTCACTAAGACCTCCCACTGAGTCTTCATGTTGTTTCGAAGCATCCACCAGTTGGTGAGACTCATCGCTTTCACCAGGACTTCATACCAAGGTCCTAAGTCATACTGAGCACCCCAATCACCAGTCAGCAAGACTTATCACCTTCCCTGAGAGTTCTTATCGAAATCATATGTTACACCGATGACCATTTACTATCAGCAAGACTCTGTTCAAGTCATACCGAAATGTTGGCTTTTCCATCGGTGAGACCTCACAAGTCGCCAAGACTTCATATCGACCGCCTTGAGCTACTCTGATGACTTCAGTTGTATCCCCGTCAGCATGACCTTCCATTCTTGCTGGGACATCTTACCGAAGCCCTTGTGTTAGCCCGATGATCTATCGGTGAGACTCCCTTCAGTCACTGGGACTTCATACCAAGCGATCAAGTCACCCCGAAGACCCCAGTCGTTGTGAGTCTCCCCGACACCCGATAAGAAATAACATTGTTGGCCACAGGTTTCCTACTTCACAAAAGGTCATAGCAAATGCTTCTATTCACAGTGATAACATCATTTGGAAAGACATCTACTTTGTCTCGGTGATATGAACATTTCAAGAGAATTCAAAACAACTAGTCAGCCAGACATGATTAATGTCACAATGACTTTTCCCTCCAGGAGTTACATGTCAGTATGGATTGAGGAAAATATTCCAACAATCTCCCACTTGATGAAGACCTTACTGAAAAATCCAAAGCATAATAAAACTACTAAAATTCATGGGCCAAGAGGCCCATCGAACTAGCACACCACCTGTATTTGTTTGTGCTCATAGGCTTCGTCAATGCATCTGCAACATTTTCCAGAGTATCCACTCTCTCCAAAGAGACCTTCCCATCCTCCACCATATCTCATACAAAGTGATACTGTACATCTATATGTTTTGTCCTTGCATGGAAAGTAGGATTCTTTGCCAAACATATAGCACTCTGACTGTCACAGTAAATAGTAATTTTTCCTGCATCAAAACCAATGTTAGAACACAAACATTTTAGCTAGATTGCTTCTTTATAGGCATGTGTAGCTACCATGTATTCCCTCTGTAGTGGACAAAGCAACTTGCCCATCCAACTCAAGCACCACCATTCATCATGAAAACATATCCATTGGTGGATCTTCGTTATCCAATTAGAGAGTCCTCTGTGATTCAACCAAGTTCCATGGTAACACAAAGCATCCTAACAAAGCATAGTCCATATCTAAACACTCTCTTCACAACATCCCAATGTGTCCTTCCAGGATTATGCTAAAGAACTCTTGGCGGGCAATGTCACAAACCATTGCATACATAATAGCATAAGGTCGCTTATGTCCTCCATCTCAATAGGATATTTTGATCTTCAATAGATAGCTTCATTCCTACAAAGCAACAACTAGTTGCTTGCAAATACAAAATCTCTCTAGATATGATACACTTTCTATTTTTCATGTCCCTAGTTATTTCCATTCCTAGAATATACCTAAGATCTTTCATTTCCTAGACATGACTTAAGATTAAATCATTGACATGCCTATGCGATATCATCAACATAGAGAGCAATAATAAGGACTTGATCACTTTCAGCTTTGTAATATACACAATGATCATAGATCTTACAAATCCTCAAAACAAAAGTTCAAACCCACATTCTAGGAGACTTTTTTAACCCATACAGAGATTTCTTCAACTTGAAACCAAACAAAGTACATATAAATTTCTTCTTCAAGATCACCATTTGTCTTCACATCCATCTATTCAATTTTAAGCAAAGTGACAAAGAAATCTAATAGATGTCTATCTCTGAAAATATTTCTCCATAATCAGAACCTGCAAATTTATATTTTTCTACACGCCATCCAAACCAATTTTCTTTTTAAATACCCATTTGTAGCCCACAGGGGCCACCAAACTCCAAGTATCATTCTTTTCTAATGATGCCATCTCTTCATTCATGGCTTCCAACCAAGAGTTGACATTTTAAATGCCTCTTTCACAGTCCTAGGTTCATCCTAGAAATTAAAGAATAGGCACAAGTAGACTGAAAACCCATACCTATCAGGTTGCTTTCTTTCAGAGTTGACCTCCTGGTGGCTGAGGTGGTTCTTCATCAAACTTTCAGAGCTACTTGAGCTTTCCTCAGATCCATTTTGATTTTTCAATTCCTCTTTATATGGTATTTCTGCTACATCCTTTTCATTTTTTGATTTCTTCTCTGCCTGCAGATCCAATGTAGAAGGTTTCAACTCATGAAAGATAACACTTTTGTTGTACAAAACCTCATTTTGAGGGTTCCAAATCTTGTATCCTTTTATGCCACACTATAGCCAATAAAAATACACTTTACAGCTTTGTTTTCCAACTTGGATCTCTTTTCAAATGGCACATATGCATATGCCTCACAGCCAAAGACATGAATATGTCTCAGAGAGGGGTTTTTTCTAGACCATGCTTCCAAAGGTGTCTTCTCAACAAGAGTAGAGTTAGGAGAACGACTTACCAAGTAACATGCTATAGAGATTGCTTTAGCCCAGAACTTCTCCTCCAAGCCAGCACTGCTCACATACTTCGTGCTCTTTCCATTACTGTCCTGTTGAACCTTTCAGCAACTCCATTTTGTTGTGGAGTGTAAGGTATAGTCTTATGTCTTTTAATCCCATGATCCTTACAGTACCTTTCGAATTCATCTGAACAAAACTCGCCGCCATTGTTAGTCCTTAAACATTTTATTTTTCTACCAGTTTGATTTTCAACAAGGTTTTTAAATTCCTTAAACCGACTGAACACTTTTGATTTACTTTTAGAAAATATACAAATTCTCTTCTTGAATAATCTTCAATAAATGACACATAGTATCTTGATTTAGAAAAAGAAGGAACATTCACTGGACCAAAAACATCATAATGAATATAATCAAGCAAACTAGAAGATTTGTGAGGACTAGAACAAAATGAAACATGGTGATGTTTACCATATATGCAATGTTCACAAAACTCGAATTCGAGGTTACAATCTTCAAGCCCCTCAACCAAGTTTTTAGTTTTCAAGGTTTTTAAACCTTTCTCACCAATGTGGCCTAGCCTATGATGCCAAAGCATTGTCTTTTCTGCTGGAAGTTTAACCTCCATGGAGTTTACACCATCAGGAATGTTTCCCTCTTTTCCTCCATGAGTAGCTTTATGTGACTTCGCAGAGACAATATTGCATTGAATAGCTTGTGCATCTAGCTTATACATGGTACCAATACAAGCACCCCTTGCTAGCACCATAGAGCCTCTAGTCATCTTGCAGCCATTTCCAGAGAATGTGACATGCACTCCAATATCATTCAGCTTACTTACAGAAAGTAAATTATGAGCCAGACCTGGTATATGCATCAAATCATTGATTCCCTTCACTCTTCCATCAGGGAATTGAATTATGACTCTTCCACGGCCAACAATTTCCAAAGATGAATCACTTGCCAAATACACCTTTCTACCATCATAGTTTTCATACTTCATGAACCAGTCTCTATGAGATGTCATGTGGAAAGATGCTCCAGAATCAATCAGCCATACATCATCAGATGCTCACATAGCCAAGGCTGCAATGAAGGCATTTGCATCACTCTGAGAAGAATCATTGTCAGAAGAGGTCTTCTTCTTCTTCTTTTTCTCCTCCTTGCAATACTTTCAGACATGACCAGGTTGCCCACAATTCCAACACTTCACCTTGGACTTCTTTCCAGGAGACTTTGATCTCCCTCCTGATTTTGATCTGGATTTCTTGTCCTTCTTCTTGCCTTTCCTCTTCGATCTACTTCTGACAGTAAGAGCCTCCTTTGCCATCTCAGAAGATTTTCTTCTCATCTCTTCTGACAACAAAGAAGCAACAACATCTTCCATCTTGAAATTGGATGTTGTACTCTCAATAGCCATCAGCAAATGATCCCAAGAATCAGGCAGAGAACATAGCAGTAGCATGCAGCGATCTTCTTCATCTATCTTCACACCAATAGATGCTAACTGAGCAATCAGGATGTTGAAAGCATTCAAGTGATTAGCAATAGCAGCTACATCCTACATCTTCAAAGAGTACAGCTTCTTCCTCAAGAATAGCTTGTTCACCAAGGACTTGCCCTGATAAATAGCTACTAGTCTTTTCCACAAGGAAGATGCAGTCTTTTCTTCATGTACGTTTAGAATAAGAGAGTCTGCTAAATAGAGCTTTATCAGCCCTTTTGACTTTCTATCTACCACGTCCCAATCCTCTTGCTTTATGTCTTGAGGTTTTGTTCCAGACACAGCATTCCAAAGATCTTGGTCCACTAACAGATCTTCCATTTTAAGTTTCCACAACTCAAAATTGCTACCATTGAATTTCTCTATATCCATCTTTCTGGATGTGCTCGCCATCTTAATTTTTAATTAAACTATCAGACCTCTACCAAACTCCCACTGAAAAAGAATTGACACAAAAAACCCAACCCACTCACAAGGATAACACAACTAGCCAGGCTCTGATACCAATTGTAAGGAAAGTAGAGGTGCAGAAGCAACTTTCCTAATGTCAAAACCATAGGGAAGAATGCATATAGTACTTTTAATTTCCAAATTATAATCTAATTAAGACACACATGAAAGATTTACAGAAACGGAGAAGATACTTAAAGACAATGAACAACAGATTTACGTGGGAAACCCTTTTCGGAAAAAACCCACCACACCAACTGAATCTCTTTGTATTACAATAACAACAATTACATATAATGCAAAGATACAACTCTCTGGTATCAGTTCATAGTAGCTTCATTCACTATTCAATCTCTTACAGAAATGCTCTCAACAATTCAATTCCTTTTTTTCATTCTCAAAATTGATCTCCTTTTATCTTATCACATTCTAATTTTTATCTTCTGTTCATCCTTATCCGCTATTGCCCCATTGTAGAAAGTTTCCTCTTGAGTGTTGATTTTTCCTTGCATGCAGTTCAGCTCTAGCGTCGCAATTGTTGCAAAAATCTAACTACCATCCATTTGAAATTCGCTTCCTTTGATTGGTCCACGAGGCTCCACATAGGATGGTCAATTTGGTCAAAGGCGTTCAAACTTTGTTGGCATATCGGTGAGACACTAACAGTGTCTCCCCGATGCCACAAAGTCTTCACTATCAATATCGTAATAGGTTCCAACAATCAGCAAGATGATATAGCGAATGCCATGAGTCATACCGAATCCATCGACATCCATTGCATTTCTATCGGCAAGAGTTTCTCCATCGGCAAGACGTTTTACTGAGCTAACAAGTTGCATCAACTTTATTTTTCCTTTCAGCAAGACTATCGCTCTTCGATGAGACCACATATCGATATCCTAAGTCACACCAAAGAGTCATACTTGTCGGCAAGACATTTCGCTCTCACCAAGACCTCCCACCGAGTCTTCATGTTGTTCCGAAGCATCCACCAGTCGGTGAGACTCATTGCTTTCGCCAGGACTTCATATCGAGGTCCTAAGTCATACCGAGCACCCCAATCACCAGTCAGCAAGACTTATCACCTTTGCCGAGAGTTCTCATCAAAATCATATGTTACACCGATGACCATTTACTATCAGCAAGACTCTATTCAAGTCATACCGAAATGTTGGCTTTTCCATCGGCGAGACCACACAAGTCACCAAGACTTCATACCGATCACCTTGAGCTACTCCGATGACTTCAATTGTATCCCCATCGGTGTGACCTTCCATTCTCACTGGGACATCTTACTGAAGCCCTTGTGTTAGCTCGATGATTTATCGGTGAGACTCCCTTCAATCGCTGGGACTTCATACTGAGCGATCAAGTCACCCCGAAGGCCCCAGTCGTTGTGAGTCTCCCCAATACCCAATAAGAAACAACACTATCGGCCAGAGGTTTCCTACTCAACAAAAGGTCACAGCGAATGCTTCTAGTCACAACGATAACATCATTCGGCAAGACATCTGCTTTGTCTCAATGATATGAACATTTCAAGAGAATTCAGAATAACTAGTCAGCTAGACATGATTAATGTCATAGCGACTTTTCCCTCTAGGAGTTACATGTCAGTATGGATTGAGCTAAATATTCTAACATTTGAGCAAGTCCCTAGATTACAGAACAAATCTACCGATGCAATGGCCACAATTGGTTATCTTATTGACATGCCTAGAGACCTAAGAGATTGTGAGTTCTTGGTGGAACAATTATTAATCCCAACGTATGACATTCCAAACAATGAAATGGTGTGCGACATCGTAGGTCCCCAATCACCCTGGTACCATGATATTTATGCTTACCTACATGACATCCTCCCACCTGATTTGACTCATAACCAATGCAAATCTTTCATTCAATGTGCTTCCCATTACATAATCATAGGGGATACACTTTATCATAGAGGGTATGATGGCATTCTCCTTTAATGTCAAAATCAATCAGAATCTCATGTTGCATTAAATGAAGTCCATAGTGGTGTTTGCGGGATTCATTCTATTGGGATGGCCTTGGTGAAGAAACTTCTCAAAGTGGGATATTATTGGCCAACTATGGAGCATGATGCTTGTGAATTTGTCAAGAAATGTGTACCATGTCAGTAACATGCAGATCTAATTCATGCTCCTGCATAGGATCTACAACCTATCATTGCATCATGGCCTTTCTCACAATGGGGTTTCGACTTGACCAACATGATTTATCCTCCCTGATCTG
Organism: Sequoia sempervirens; assembly: GCA_007258455.2. Classification (NCBI taxonomy): domain Eukaryota; kingdom Viridiplantae; phylum Streptophyta; class Pinopsida; order Cupressales; family Cupressaceae; genus Sequoia; species Sequoia sempervirens. Next base: position 121,400,393 of record VDFB02281492.1, read on the forward strand.
ATGGCCATTATAATAACTGCCACTGAATATTTCACTAAATGGGTGGAAGAAATTCTACTTTACCAAATCACTAGCATTCAAATATCCAAATTCATCCTCTACCATATTCTCTATCGATATGGTATCCCCTCCACCATCATTATCGACAATGGAAAACCTTTCAAAAACTATTACATGTGACACCTTTGTGAAACATACCACATACAACATTGTTGGTCAACTCCCTATCACCCTTAAGGTAATGGAAAAATTGAGGCTACCAACTAAACTCTCATCAAAATCCTTAAAAAGGTTGTCAATTTGGCACCTCCACCTTAATCTCGCCCTCTAGTCATATTATACATCCATCTACACCCCTACTGGTGTGACCTCATATTCCCTTATTTATGGCGTAGATTTCATCTTGTCGAATGAGGTCGATATCCCATCACTCCACATCTCTCTAAAGAATTTGATCAGTGATGAAGATGCTCATGTTCGATTGATTTAGTTGGAGCTCCTAGATGAGAAGTTTCTCAAGGCCTATAATCATCTTCAAGCTTACCAACATCAAATCAAGAAAAGCTATAATAAGAAGGTCCATCCTTGCCAGTTTCAAGTTAGTGATCTAGTCCTCAAGGAGAATCAATGCAACCAACAAGATCGAGAAAAGAAGGTAAAGTTCGAAGCAAATTGGTTGGGTACATATGTCATCATTGCAAAATATGGTTTTAGGGAATATTGGCTTGCTACACCTGAAGGGGAACCCTTGGAAGAACACATCAATATCATGTATTTGAAACATTTTTATACCTAATTCAGTTGGGTTACCTCACCTAGAAAATACCAAAAACAGTAAAAAAAAATCAACAAAATCTAAAAATAGTAAAGAGAAATAATTTATCCTATGGTGAAAACCACCTTCGATGGTGCCTCAGATAAGTATGTTTGATGAAAACCTAGCAACATGTTCCATTCATAGAGGGATTAATCATTATCTACCTTGCATCCCACTTTCTTATGTATTTGCCTCTCCATCCATCCACCCTATCCTAGTCTCCTATTGTAACCATCCTCCATCAACGTCCTATCATCCACTGCTTGGTGTATTTTGATTGAGCATTGGGTAGTTTTGATTTTCTATCCTAAATCTTGAGCTTTTCATTGCCTATATATTAGTGTTGTGTCACCAGTCTCGTGTCCTCATCTAGGCTCATTCACCGTGTCTCTTATCACTAGGTCTCATGTCATCTTTAGTCCTTTTTATCAAACTACATTGCCTCTACACTTTCATGTAGGCAAGGCCATCTTTGATGAGCCACTAAGGCTCTTTTCCATCCTTTTGTGTCCATCCCCATTATCTACTTGAGTCTTCATCATCCTCTTTTTCTTTTATCCATGGTCGGTTGTTAGTCTTTTTATCGAACTACAAGGTCTCTACACTTTCACGTAGGCAAGGCTAATCATTTGATCAGCCCCCGAGACCCTAGGTATGACCTTAGGGTGTGTCTTGGTTTCATTTCATGTCGTCAAGTGTGTCCTTATCCATCTAGTTCCTAAAAACAAAATTCATTGGTACCATGAGATTTAATCCATTTTGAGTATCCTGAGTCATGTCAATCAAGTACTCTAACCCCATCTTTGGTCTTAACAAGATGTACCCTTCCTTAATTTAGACTACATCAATCCCATCCACCTATTGGTTCTATGACAAAGGATATTTGAAATTTGTTGTGATGTTTTAGTGTTTTTTCATTTTGTTTATCATTTGAGTTTCCTATTATACCTCATTGACGTCACCACGGTCCATCAGATCATGGTGCACTTTGACTGGTAAACATAGAGTCATATCTTGACTTTTTGTGTGATTTTGTCCTCCTGGTTGTCTCATGTAATACCCACTAAGATCCTCATGGTATTGTGTTATGTTAAGGCATCCTATGTTATGCTAGGGCATCCTTTGTGCTTGTGGTTATTCCAACATCAAGCCCAACCAAAGCCCTTGTGACTTTGTGGTGTTGGGATAGCCTTCTTGATCATTATGTTGGTCCTATCCATTTGACACTAATCGGCCTTGGTTCTTCATACCCTGGCATATCATGTCCTATTCTATAGAAAAATTCAATGCTCGTAATATGATCAAATTGCATTAGATTTGCATTTATTCATCTTTCTCCTTGCATTGCATTTATCCCCACCCATTTTCCCTAGCCTATGGTCATTGATTTTTGGTTGTACAAATGTTATTCCCCCACCTATTCTTCATATCAAGGTCCCTATGGTTTTGACAGATGTACTACATCACCCATCATTATTCATTTCACTTTGCATAAACACTATCATTTAGGTTCATTCTATTTCATTTCATTATCATTTGTAGTAATTCTATTATCTATTTCATTTTCAACCCATTAGGTTGCATTAATCACATTGTTATCTTTCATAATTAGTTCATTCTCCATTTCATTACCCATTTCATTAATTAATTTCATTGCATCCCATTATCATTTTTATTATCATATTAATTTGTTTAGATTAATATAGATTTGTTATTCTAAGCATCTTAAATCTATTTCATTATCATTTCATTTCATTGGATTATCATTTTCATTATCATATTAATTTTTTTAGATTAATATATATTTTTTATTCCAAGCATCTTAAATTCATTTCATTATTAGTTCATTTCATGGCATTATCATTTTTATTATCATATTAAGTTGTTTGGAATAATATATTTTTTTATTGTAAGCATCTCAATCCATTTCATTATCATTTTCATTTCCATTTTAACTTGTTTATATTTTTTATTCTAAGCATCTTAATTTTTGCATTAGGTTCATTTCATTACATGCATCTCGTTACATTACATTCATATAGTGGTTCATTGATAACATTATGCATACTATATATTCATGATCAAACACTCACATGCCATCCATAATAAATGCATCATGAATAAACACATATCCATCTCATAAATCATATATCATACATCATAAATCACAATTACATTGCCACCTACATCATAAATTGTTAGTATCATATCCATGTCATAAATCACAAACCATAAATCATCATATCTGCATCACAAAGTGTTAGTCATAAGACATACCATCCATATCACACATACCATCCTAAACCATCATCATCATCATCACATGCATTCATCATAATCATAATCATATGTATATGCATAATAAGCATCCAAAACATCACATAGGAATCATTTATAGAGCATCATCAATGTCCATCATAGCATATATATATCAAAAGTCCATAAATTTCATCTCCACAACCCATATAGAATCCATCACATAATAAATTACATGTGCAAAGGAATCATAAAATACATATAGGTACATCTGACACATCATGGTGTCTTGATTCAATAAAGAATAAAGAATAAATGAATTTTCTAAATAATCTGTATGAAGGAATCTATATGTTGACTCTTAATGCATGTACAATTTCCATTGGGGCACCTTTCAAAATTGGGATCTTGTGTCTATCCCTCAGTCCCCCTAACCACTTCTCCTCGCATTTTATCACTAGGGAGAGTCTATCTCATGTCCTCGGTCGTGTGGGGGGTCTCTTTATAATAACTATATCCTTTGGTATGTGTGGCTCTTGAATGGGAGGGTACTAGCTTTTGTGAGACTACTTGTACATAAGGAGGCACCCTCTGTGTTGGATTGGGTACTACCCTAAAATATACACCCATATAGTATCCTACCTCTATCCTCGCATCCACCTCCCCTATTGCTTCTAAGTGAAACTGCTCCCTCTCCATCCTATACCAATCCCTCTACCCCTAAAGCCTCCTCCACTCTAAATCCCAAGCATCCTACCCTAATCTCATTATTGCCAACTATTCATCTGCATATCTTGCTTGCATAACCGCCTCATCTCTCTTTACCTATAGGCTCTACACCTGTCTCTTTGCCTGCTCTACCTCTCCTATTGTAGCCCATCATCCCTTTTTGTGCTCTCTACCACCTCTTCTCTCCTAAGGGCCTCATCTTTCTCTCTACATGGCCTCTACCTACTCTACATCCTACTTCACCATGGCCAATGCCTCATCCCTCTCTCTTTGGGTATTTCTATGTAGATTGATCAAATGGATCCTCCTCTCCCATTGGCACTTCCCCTCGCAATTTGTCCACCTTGGCCTATAGCCAATCTCTTTGCCTTTGACTGTCATAGCCTCTGTTAGAGGATACGGACACGAGCCTGCACTCTTTCCAGTCTAACTATAGGTTCCTTTGTTGGTGGGCCCTGATAAATGACCATATCCCTCTCCTCCACCACCAGCACATCCATCTCCATCTCCTACCTCCCCTCCTCCACATTTTCCTATTCTTCTCCTCTTTGTCCATCTCCTCTCCTCCTCCTCCTAGGTCTCTCCTACACATCCTCCCCAAACCTAACTATCGTTACTATTGAATCCATTATGGTGATCCTCATGGGACATCTCCCCTGCCACCATGCCCTGTATCTATTTGTAACACCTGCATCATATGGGCCTCCTCTCCATCCCCATACTATCAGAGGTAACTGCTCCCACTCCTGTCGGGCATACTCTATAGGAATGGCCTACCCCCATAATGTTGATGCCTCCCGACTGATCCACTAGAATATTTGCTCCCCTATCGGGATATCCTGTTGTATACCATATTGTTGTGTAACTTGATTTGGCATGTGTAGCTCAATAATGAAGGGATCCCTCCCTATTAGATAGTACTATGAAAACATATATGCCCCTTATATCATGTCCTCTGCACTCTAGGACTGGAATCAATGATCAATATATGGTTGCCACACAATGTGGTCATCTTCCAAGTCATCTAAAACTTGGCGCTAGTAGTCTACGCTCCCTACCTACCTGTAGTGGAGCATCCATCCATGCTCTGTCTTGTACCAATATGCCACTGGGAGGGAGTCATCTCTTTCCCCTACTCTAAGGATATCAAGGTGGGTAATCCTAATGTGCTCCCATTCCCACACCTATAATAGGGTGACATGAGTCATGCTCACAGCCTCCCTATAGCACACCACATGCATATCTCTATACAATTGTGCTAGCACATAGGGCTCCCATGCAAAAACACCATCCCTCCACTCCACAATATATCTCACAACCTCAATCATCTTAAGGCTGAAGAATCTCCCACTCTTGTTGGGGAGGAGGATCCGTTTGATCAATCCACATAGAAATAATGGCAGAGGTGCAACAACTCCAATACAGGCATCAATATCCAACTCCTTCCCACAATAGGGAAGGTTGGTGGTACAAAAAATAGTTCACAAGATCCTCTCTAGTGATTGGCTCACCACTGCACCTACTAGATGCCCTCTAATTAGTAATCTCAATATATGCCACACGTCCTCCAATGTCAGACTCATCTCCCCTATGGGGAGATGGAAGGTATAGGTTTGGGAGCTCCACCTCTCCATAAGGGTTGTCAGTAGTGGTTGCACTTTGATAGCTAGATATCCTAACATGTGAAGTAGACCTACCAATGCTAGGGCCTCATGGTCCTCTCATGTCATCGCCTCCTGGGTAACCTCCAATATGGTCGAGTGTCTCTCTCTGGTCCTTAGGGACTTTATGCTTTGCATCCATAAAAACTATTTTTTCATTCCTTTCTTACCATTTATCTTCTATCATTTCTTTTTTCCCCTACCTTGATTTGGCGAATTGGCCTCTATGCAGTGCAAATTCACCTATTCCCTTTCTCTTGCACATTCGCCTATCAGCTATGCGAATTATTCGTTGTGTCTTTCTCTCGGCGGGTTCACATGTCCTACAAGAGAGTACACCTCTTTCTTGCCCTGGGCATGAATTTTCCTTTTTTTCCCTGAGGCAAACTTGTGTTCACCCCTCTACCTGACGAGTGAACTTGTGTCCACTCCTTCACCCCATAGGTGAATACGTATTCACCTCTATCCATCCCTTGGCCCTATTGGTGATTTCGTGTTCACCCTTTCCCCTGAGGAGTAATTTTTCAATCACCCCTTTCTCGCGCATCTACCCCTGCGAGGTGGCATGTTCACCCTTTCCCCCGAGGGACAAGTTCACAATCTTCCTTTTACCTATGCATTTGCCCCTATGGATGCGCACCTACCTGTTCACCATCATGCAATCACCCATTTCCTAGAAGGGCGAATGCATTTGTCCAGAAGGGTGAATCTGCCCTCCTGTGGTGAGCTTATTTTCTTTCCTAACTACCCTTCCTATCCCGGATACTAAAAACATGTGTAAAAATTACAAAATCCAATCACATAGCTCAAACTTGAGGCCTACCTATTGAGGTGGCGCATGCAGGTGGTAGAATTCCTGCACGACATCAACTTTGTGGATCATCTCCTTGTCATCATCTATTTCACTCACTCACTTAATTGCCTCTCGCTCTCTCGTCCAATCGCTCAATGACACATGTGCAAAGTGGAAACTAGGTGAATAGTAATTTTTCAAAATTACTATTTATATGTTTTAATTTTTTACCCTAATTAGCCTTCCTAATTTTTTGGTAATTTTTAACCTTTTTTAGCCTTTTTTAATCATTATGCTCCCTTTCTTCTACAGGCCGCCATTTGCACCCCATATGTCCATTTTCCTCCATTCAAAAGTAATTCTTCATGGTTTTTTATCCTTTACTGCATGGTACCCTCTGTTTCTCCATATCAAGAAGTTTCCCGGAGTCCCTTTTCTTCACCATCCACCCTCTTGAGGCAGCATACCTCACCATATTTTTGCATTCCTCTTTCCTATCCATTTCCCTGTGATACCAGGGCATCTTCTAAAGTCCTTTTCCTCTATTGTGTCTTTTCCACTTTATTTTTCTTTGAAACACTATTATTCTAACGATATTTCACATAGGGAAAAATGTAGACACCTGAATTTGACCACCCCCATATGGTAAAAATTTCCCCTGCATTCTTCCATCCTACATCCCTAAGACATATTAATTAAATAATTCACTATTTGGTCAATATTTACCCTATTCCTAATATACCCTAAGGTGTTTGATTAATCAATTAAATACCTTACTTTTATTCCTCTCTAAATTAAATAAATAGTCTAATTTATTTGACTTAGTCACTTTTCCCATATGAATTAAAATTAATTTTTAATTAATTTATCTTCTCTCTCCTTGTCACATCCTCTATAATCCCCTTTTAATCTAGATTAGTTTAATTAATCTATGATTAGGATGTGCACATCACTAATAATGATTAGTGTCACATCCTCCATATCTTGCAACTTGCCTTTAATCCATCATTAACCCTCATAATCATTTGCACAGCCTTTTATCTTGGATAATTATCCCTTAATCCCACCTAATGCCAATTATGGCATGTACCCTAGTCAACTCCCTCATTAAGGCTTTCTAAATTTGGAGAAGTTATCTCCTCTCCCCTAGGAATTTTTAATTCCTTTTTATTCCCCCATGCATCCCATGTGGACTTTTTAATTCCACTTTATTTCTCTAGCACCCTTGGAGGAATAAAAGCCTAATTTAAAATTCCCTTTCCAATCCCATAGTAAAATCTCCAAAACCAAGGGAGATTGTAGAAGAATTTAGAATTCTTCTATTGTCACATCCTCCCATGATTTGGGTAGATGAGGGGTGATCTCACAATATTGGTTTATAATATTTGGCCAAACTGGACATTGAACTGATTTTTTTAACTAGATCTTCACTTCCAGGCACCTATAGCACCTAAACTATGAGGAATTTGAAGATGATGCAAACTAATGAATTGTGAAATTTTATCTATAGATTCTAAATATATTTTTTTCAAAAAATTTGGAATCAGATTGCACTTCTTTTTCCATCTCCTTTGAAAACTAGTTTTTAACAATAAACACCATTTTTAAAAGTGCGAGAGTTGTTATGGAAGGGATTGATCAGAGAGTGTTTGAGTCCATGTGTAGTACATGTAGTACTAGTAGAAAAGGAGGATGGGGAATGGTGGATGTGTATAGATTCTAGAGACATCAACAAGATCACCATCAAGTATAAATTTCCCCTGTCGAGAATGGATGACATTATGGATTATTTGAGTGGAGTTGAGTACTTCATGAAGATATATTTGAAGATTGAATATCACTTGATCCAGATTAGAGAAGGAGATCAATGTAAGACAACCTTCAAAACCAAGGAGGGCTTGTACAAGTGGTTAGTCATTCCTTTTGCATTAACCAATGCATCGAGCACATTTATGCGGCTTATGAATGAGGTATTGAAAGATTTTTTAGGAAAATTTGTTATTGTTTATTTGGATGATATTTTTATTTTTAGTAAGACATTGGAGGAGCACCTGGTGCGTATTCAAAGATTTCTTGAGAAGCTAAGGGAGGAGAAGTTGTTAATTAATCTGAAGAAATATATTTTTGTAAAGAGAGAGTTGGTGTATCTAGGATTTGTTGTCTCAGTAGAGGGTCTTAAAATGGATCCAGAGAAGATGAGACCTATCAATGAATGGCCTAACCCAAGGAGTGTTATAACTCAGTAAGGTCATTTCATGGTCTAGCAAGTTTTTACAAAAAGTTTATTAAGAATTTCAATAGTATTTGTGCACCTATAACTAAAGAAATGAAATTGGATAGAAAGGATTTTAAACAAACTGTAGGAGAAACAAAGAGTTTTGATATATTGAAGAAGAAAGTCATAGAGAAACATATTTTGGAACTTCTATATTTCAATAAGGTCTTTCAAGTAGATTGTGATGTTATTGGAATTGCCATGAGAGTTGCTTTGAGTAAAGAAGGTAAGCATGTTGCCTATTTTAGTGAGAATTTGAATGATGCTAAGAAGAAATATTATGTCCATGATCAGGAGTTTTATGTTATAGTTCAAGCTTTGAGGAAATGGAGACACTATTTGTTTCTATAATGATTTGTTTTATATACTGACCACCAGGCTTTGCAGTATCTCAATAGTCAAGGAAAGTTAAATCAAAGGCACTTAAAATGGGTTGAGTTTTTGCAAAGTTATACTTTTGTTTTGAAGCATAGGAGTGGAAGGTCAAACAGAGTTACAAATGCCCTGAGTAGAAGGTAATTTTTTTTGATAGAGATGAATATAAATGTTGTTAGGTTCAATGAACTAAAGAGTTTGTATCCTGAAGATCTTGACTTTGTAGAAGATTGGAAGGCTTGTTTAGAACCTATTACATTGAATAGGACAATATGGTTGTATTTCTCAATCCAATATGGGATGCTATTTAGAAGAATCCAATTGTGTATTTCAAGGAGTTCTATGAGAGAGAATCTAATCAAACAGAAGCATAGTGGAGGATTGGTTGGACATTTTGGTTGAGATAAGACCATTGCTCTCATTAGTGAGAATTTTTACTAGCCATAGTTACAACAAGATGTGAAGAAGTTTATACAAAGTTGTAGATTATGTAAGATGGCGAAAGGAACAAGTCAAAATACTAGATTGTATTATCCATTACCTGTACTTGAGAGGCCATGGGAGGATATTAGCATGGATTATGTTCTTGGCTTGTCGAGGACACATAGAGGGCGTGATTCCATATTTGTGGTGATGGACAGATTTTCAAATATGGCACATTTAATTCCATGTCATAAGACCAGTGATGTTGTTCATATTGCAGAGTTTTTTTTTAGAGAGGTGGTGAGACTACATGGTCTACCGAAGAGTATAGTTTCAGACAAATATACCAAATTTGTTAGTTATTTCTAGAAGACATTATGGAAGAAGTTGAAGATAGATTTGAAGTTTAGTTCTACACACCATCGACAAACTGATGGAAAAACAAAGGTGGTGAATAGGAGTTTGGGTAACCTACTAAGATTCTTAGTAGGAGATAAGCCTAAGGGATGTGATTTTATTATACCACATGCAAAATTTTCTTACAAAGATTCTATTAATAGAAATATTGGTAAATCCCCATTTTAGATAGTATATGGGAGTAGTTCAAGGAATGTTTCTAAGTTGAGGAATATGGAAAAGGGAGAAAAGAGTAGTGTTGAAGTTGAATATTTTGTAGAGCACCTAAAGAACTTGCATGAAGAGGTAAGAAATCACATCAATAAGATGAATTATCAATACAAAGCTAAGGCTGGTCAAAAGAGGAGATTTAAGGTATTTCAGTTTGGCTATGATGTCATGGTTCACCTAAGGAAAGAAAGGTTCCCAATGGTGGGTATGTGCAGGATCATCATGGAAAAAATAGGCCCTTAAGTGGCAAAAAATTTAGAAAAATCAGAGTTAGGAAACTTGACGTAAATTTTTTAATAAGTTATCTATATTATTTCAAAAATATGTAACAATAGAATCTGTAGCAAATTGAATGTAGTTTCTAAACTATTAGGTTTATTTTTAAAAAAATCTATGTGGTGAAAATTTGAAATTTTAATACAGTAGTACTTAAATTTCAGGGAAAAAATAAGAAGTAGGTGTATGTCTGACCACCCTAACCACAATAAAATAATAATATTTTTTATAAGATTTTAAATATAAGTAGAGGACTCATGTCTTGATGTGATGCATATTGTTTTGTAATATTTTTCCAAGTAAATAATTAATTATGATTTTTTATTAGAACTTTTAAAAAATATAAAAACTCGTATGTCTAACCACCTTAACTTGGTCAAAACTTCATGAAATTCAATTTTTTTTAATCCTATGGTATGCGAAGCATAGAATGTGACACATATTTCAGATTCAAAAAATGTGATACCATTTGAAAGCTATAGATGTTTTTCAATCATCCTATCAATCAGGACTTAGTCGTAATTCAAATAGAAAATGAATAATAATTATTTATTAAATTCAAAGTAAAGCATAATTTATATTGGTGGAAAGCTAAGAATCTCCTTTAAAAACCCTTTTCATTTCATCAATTTTGGGTTAAAAAAAGTCGTCAACCACATACCCTACACATACCCATCATATCACCACTTTTTGGCCCATCATGATCCTGCACATACCCTAGGAACGTATAAGAAGTTGAAAATGAAGAAATTTGGACCGTGTAAGTGTTGGAAACAAGCAACACTGAGAGGGGGGGTGAATCGGTGTTCTGCAAAAATAAACTTTATTATTTTGATCATTAACCCACTTGAAACATTCAACCAAGAGAAATATATAGAAACAGAAAGCAAATAACCATAACACCATAACACAAGGATTTTTGTGTGGAAACCCTATTATGGGAAAAACTACGGTGGATGGCCAATCAACAATATAATCTAAGTATACTCAAAAATAAGTTTACAAAATGGGAATGCACTTGCATTCAAGCACACTGCCTAGAGCTCACTACTCAAAATGGGAAGGCACACTTCCTTACAGAGATTTGGATTAGATCCAAGATAATGAACTGAAAGAATAGCATCTACAAATTCTTTATTATAGTTTTAGTTAGGCTCAATTGTTGATCTTCTATCCTTCTAACTAATACTACACTTCTGCTCTGCTATGCTCTAACTCACACCACACAATCTTTATGCACAAGTGAAACTATGCATAAAATCGTTCTAACACTCTTCTAATATTTTCAATACACATCGACATACCATGCATACATACCATAATGATATAATAGATCATACATATATATATATATATATATATGTGTGTGTGTGTGACTAACAATTTAATCGCAACAATTTGACTTTAATAAAACTTAAAAATATTAGCAACTATCGGCTCAAATCTTAAGAATTATCCAATGTGTATCCACAACAGCCGTCCACAACTTAACTTGGACCCAAAACATAATGATCAAACACAAAAATATTCAAATAAACATTCCTTGAATATCCACACCACATTTTATCAACTGAGTTGGCCCCAAAATACTAATAAACAGAAAAGTATCAATCGGATCACTAAATGTACACATGACTTGGTACGAGGAACTAAGATTTTTGAATAACACAAGAAATACACTAATGGGCCTTTCATGAGATCCACAACTCAAAATAACAACTGAAAATTTGCACATGAATCAATGATCACCAAACTGTCAGATGCTTTGTTCCTCCTAACTATCCTCAATCTAACTGTCAATATAATCAAATGATGTCATTCGGATCCAATTACCGACTAGGGTTGCCATCAATGACAACACCAAGGCATAATTTTAGTGTCTCTTGCCAACAATCTCCCCCTTTGGCATTGATGGCAACACTTACTGAAAAATGACTAAGTGTCAGATCAAAACCAACATGAATTACATTGCCACTTCAAAACTTCAAAAAGAAACTTCAATATTGGCTCAGAAAAGAAACTCCCCCTACTATGACTATACATTTTTCAATGTACACTTCTCTCCCTTTGACATCAATGGCAAAAACTGGGAAACCAAAACAAAATTCCAAAACTGTACAGGTATGAACTTGTAACTTACAAAAGTTTGAAAATATCTACAAAATCTTGCTTTAGCACTCTTAAATTGTCATCACAAACCTTTTTTAGAGTCTCCAAAACTATTATGTGACCACATTAAATAGGATTAAGCTTCTGCATATTCAAGATTCTCTGGGTCACTAACTGCCATAGCAGCTTTCACTTCCTTCAAAGCACTCACCATTATCTCAATCTTCAGACTAATTAGTCCTCTGAGTTTACTCTCCCAACAATCCTATCATTTTCACTCTTCAAGCATCTTATTTTTTCAAGTAGATATGTTACTTGACCTTCTTGCTAAGCAACATCACCAACTAATGGATCAAAATATCAGAAATGATAGCCAATTGATTTTCAAGATCCTTCACCTTTTTCTCATTACCTTCAGTAAACTTGGACAAAACCAAACATACCTTATAGGCCTTTCCAGCTTTAGATATAGAACCTTGAATGTTCTTCATGTAGATGGCTAACATATTCTTGTCCTTTGTAATCACTTCCTTCAACCAACTAAGATTTTTACCATTAAACTCTTTTTGCACTTTATCATTAGCAGATTTCTCAAGAGACTCAAATTGAGTACTTACAACATTATCCATGACATGAGTAGGCATTAATTTTTGTAGATCTCCAAATGCAAGGCTTAGCAACTCACTATCCTCTATGTGAGACTTCAAAATCTTCTCACTGGCCTTAACTTGAGCAATTGATGCGACCATCATCTGAATTGGGGACAAAGTGGATAGATTGATTGAGCTTTCATCCAATTCAAGATCAAAATCTTCCTATTCCATCAAAGATTTCTTCACTGCCTTGGCGGTGTCTCTTGCCTCCACTTTGATTTCCTGAACTTTTTCTTCTTCAACCTTAGGTTCTTCAAAGACTATTTCCATATTTGCTTTAGGCACTTCTACCTCTTCATTTTGTACCTCCTTCTCCTCAGCTAATACCACCTTAGGAACTTCAATTTCCATAGGTGCCTCTATATTTTCCACATTAGGAGGATTCTAAAAATCCTCAGTGTCTGCATTCACTTCCACATTTTTTGGAACATTTTCAGTATTCATTTCCTCAACATTAATCTTATTCTTTGACAGAAACTCTTCTAGAATCTCCTTGGTTTCACCAACAGCAACATCAGTTTCACCAATTAGGAGTTTATTCACCCTTGTCTTGCTCTTAAATTCTTTTTTAGCCTTTCCAAGGAATGAATTCATCTCCTCAATTGACATTTCTGGACATAAATCTGCAAGAATTCTCTTCCTCAAGTTCTCTTCTTTTGTTCTAGCACTTAATCTTCTCGACTCCAAAATATCATACAGACTCTTTGGTAAGCCAAACATAATCTCAACAAGAACTTTATTGAAAATGTTCATATGTTTTATTGTGGCTTCTTCAAGAATTCTTTGACCTGATTTATCAAAAGTTTCATACAATTCACAGAGGAGCTTAAGATTACTGTCCTTGATAATTGCATTCTCAACTTCCTCAACTGACATACCAGGTTTATCAACTTTTTCTTTCTTTGCTTTTTCTTCTTTTCTAAAAGATTTTCTCTTGTTTAACTTGACAGCCTGAGTTCCAGTAGCTTTCATTTCTCTCAAAACTTCTTCTGATTATGTTTCCTCATCTTCTAAAATAGGTTCATATGTTCTTGTGCTTTTATTCTTCTTCCTTTTACCAAAAGGCTTGTCATGAGTTGGCTTGGCTATAGGAGTGGATAAGGATGGGGAACTCCTTGTAGATCTAGTGTGGGCAGAAGATGCTCCCAGACTAGCAGACTTTGTTTTTGCTTTATCTGCTTCAGCCTCATCTCTCTTCCTTTTCACTTCTTTCCTTACTCTCCTGACTATCACTAGTTTTTTCAATTCCACATGAACTTGCATACTTTTCTATGCATATGTTCCAAACCTTTCTTCTCCCTAATCCAAAGGTGAACTCAGCAAGTGTTCTGCATACATCTTCAAAATGTTCTCCTCTACTTCGTATTCCATAGGCATGATCCAAATTGTTATGGGATCAACAGCTTCCATTTGGCATTGGTCAATATCCACCAAGAAGCAGATATTATCTTTGTACTGTTCCACAATTGAAGTGGGAATTCTTTCCCTAACATGCATCATATTCTAGAAATTTTTGAAGTACCCCTAGAGGGTAGTATTTTTGACTTGACAATCACCAATTCCAAACAACACGTTCCTTATTTGAATAGCTATAGGCTCATCATTTTTCCAATGTATTTTTCCAACACCTGGAACCTCATCCATGAAATAGAAGAATAAACACAATAGCAGATTTCCATATTTGAAAGTATTATTTTTACCTTTCTTGATTTTACTCAGATTTTCCATCAACTGACTTCTGAGCAGCTCGCACAAGTCATATTCTGCATTTTGCTTTACCATTTCATAAGCTGCATAGATGGTCATACCAGATACATAATTATCTCAGCTAGAATGGTATATCTTGTAGCCACTGACCATTGATGAAAATTTTACATCCACTTCACCAATATCTTCTATTTTCATTCCCTTTGATCCCATTGTGCACCTATTGCCTCAGTAACCTTCTCATTCTTCACGAATTTCAAGACTGGGAGTCTACCGATGGAATTCAGACCTGTGACTACACATATAGCCTCTTTTGTGATCTTGAGGGGTATATTTAGCCACATGAACTCGGCATGAGCATGACTCAAAATGTATCTAACCCATTCATTTTCCTCAAATATGGGAAATTTCACAAACTGCATGAACTTCTTCTCTTATAGGGTTTGAAATTTTGGCTTTACAGTAAGATCCTCTTTAATTATATGATGGGAATAAAAATTCATTATTTGAGAGCTTCCTAATTCTTTAATATTGGCATGGGTGATCCCACAATAGTGGTTTACAATTTTTGGCCAAAATGGACACTAATATTTTTTTTTTAACAAAATCTTCACATTCGGGCACCTATAGCAATTAAACCGTGAGGAATTTGAAGATGATACAAACTAGAGTCTTGTCACATTTTTTCTGTAGATTCTAAAAATATTTTTTTCAATTTTTTTGGAATCAGATTGCACTTCTTTTTCCATCTCCCACGAAAATTGGTTTTTTTCAAAACAACATTTTTAAAAAGTGACACACTGTATAACGTGTAACTTTTTTTTTTCTTGAAAGATAAAATTCCAATTCTTTCAAATTTAGATTTGTAACTCTTATCTAGTGCTTCCATTTGGTTAGATAGTTTTTTATTGAATATTTTTTCTTTAATCAAGTTTCAAAGTCAAATAAATTACAATTTAGACATAACACGACCGTATAATGTATAACTTTTACTGTATGTATCAAAATTCTTCTTCTTTTTTTTTTTGGATCAAGGACTCCAATATCTAGTGCACTCATATTTTTAAAAAAAAATAATTTGATAATCTTCTATTTTTCCACTTGTGCAGAACAGAGAGTTTTGTTTTCAGTGAAAAACCTATATTTAATAAAACTAAAAAAATAGATAGATAATATAATCAAAACATATTAAAATTATATTCGTTGGATAGATTGTTTTGAGGGAAACCTAATACTAGTTGGGTTTCTGAGATCTCCTCCATTTTCATTCTCAAATTGAGCTTCGAAGTGCAAAATGCTCAGCAATTTTGGTGCCTCGAGGGGGAAGGGTGAAAAAATGTGGGTTCAGTCGAATAGTTGTTCAGTCAAAGAAAATAAAAATGTCCGGTCGAATAGGGGTTCGACCGAACCCACACACCATAGAATAAAAAAATTAATTTTAAATGGGTTCGACCGAACATTCCAAAGATGTTCGGTTGAACACCTTGTTTTAAAAATTAATTTTTAATATTAATATTAATATTAATTATATTCTTTTTAAATGATGATTTGAGAGAAAGATATGGAGAGAGTGGGGGTAGGTGATAGGGCTTAAATTTGATGGCCATATGACCATATTTAGAGATTTTTTCTATAGAATACAATCAAAATTTTAAGAAGATTGTATCAAATAAAAGGAGATATTTGGATAGACTGACAAAATTTATATAGAATTATAATGATATATATGTTTGATTTATATATAATTTTACATACACTAAGGTATATCATAATGTTTTAAGGGAACCCTTGAATAGATAACAGTCATTAAAAATTTTGTTGACAGGAAAAGTTGACCATCAAATTTAATCCTTGGTAGGAGGGAGATAATTCAGAGAGAGGGGGGGAGTGGGAGAGAGATAAAGGGTAGGGGGTCCTAGGGTTTAAGGGTTAAAGGTAGAGGAGCTCAAGAGGGAGAGTGGGTAGGAGGGAGAGACTTTTTAGAGAGAGAGGGGGGGAGTGGGAGAGAGATAAAGGGTAGGGGGT
>VDFB02281492.1:121417218-121462269 GCA_007258455.2 Sequoia sempervirens
TATTTTTGTTTAATGCTATGGATCTTCTTCAAAATTATGGTTTAGTTGCTTAGTTTGTAGTGGATTATGTTTTATAAGTTCTTTTTGGACCATTCCCTAAACAATGCCATTCAAGATGATGACTTACATAATGAAAAATATTTTGTTGGGTGTTTGCTTAGACACAAAGTTTTAAAGGAAAACTCTAGTTTCCTTTGTGTTTGAATTTCTTTGAAATGAACCTTGCAAGAATGGGATGAATCTTTAGTGGAAAATACAATCAATGGACATAAAAGAGAATTGGGCGCTCTATTGTATGGAGAAACAATGGAGGCACATAAGGAAATGTTGTTTCTCCTCACTCATGTCCCTCACCCTCTACTAGTTTTTGCTATATATATGTAATATATGGGCACTCAAAAAATATGTAATATATGTCTTCTTTTAAGGTTTTTTTTTCATTTATGGTAGGTTTTCTTAATCAATTTTGTCTATATATGATTGCTACAATCCTATTTGATGGGTCTCTTGGTTTTGTCCCTACACCTTCATGATTTGGGGGTTGACATGCCCTTCTCTATTTTGTACTTTACTATGGAAATTTTTACAATAAATATTTTAATTAGTTTAGGCCTTGATCATTTTAGGTCTGAAAAGAAAATTTAATTTGATTTTGATAAAGTGTAGGAATTAAGGTATCATGAATTTTGTTAATAAGTGGATGTTAGGTGTTTGGGTGGGGACCATGGTATGGATATTCAAGTGTATGTGAGATTTAGTGTCTACAAAATCCAAAGGTAAATCAAAATATTATAAACATCAAACTTTTTTTTGGAAGGGTAATATAAAACCAAATCTAAACACAATATAAACATTGTAATCACAACCATGCGTACTATATATATGAGATTGCATACAACCATGTGTAAAATTTACAACCATGTAAAATTTATTCATATGTTGTTTATTAAGAAAAAATGTCATAAATTATATTTCTAGAAATTAAAAGGACTACAAATATGGAGGGAAAAAATTAAATAATCTCAACATAGCAAGGATTTTACAAAGTGATAGATAATTTTCTCAAAAGAAAAAGGATGTGTTGTGCACAAGACAACAAACCACTTTTTCATGTTTTTTGATGTCTAAATATTTACTTTCCATACATGCTTGTGAATACCACATAAATTGAGATGCACGATTATTTTAAAATCTTCACATGCATCTTAAAGTGGAAAAAAATGTAATGATAAAATTTGCATATCCATATTATTCCTATTGTATTTTTTGCCTCATTTTGATATATATATATATATATATATGGTGCAATATTGTGCAAAGTGGTAATAATTCCCCTAGAGTTTATGACCTATTATATAGACATAAATCAAACACTTGAACTCCATTTTTTCCTTACACACATCTTATCAAAGCATTTTTTTGACACATATCCACATATCCACACATCCACTTTTCCTAATGAATCTTATGTGTATGTCTAATGGTGGCATGTGGAAGGATAAATATGGCTATTGAAAACTTTACCATTATCTTGACAACTAATTATGGCTATATGATTATCTTATTGTAATGAACCTAAGTTCATTCGATAGATATTAATGAAGTTGAATTAGGAAGCATGGATTGTATTTTATTATACACATTTTACGTTTAAAAATATGGGTCTAATTTTTGCGATATTGAAAGTTAAATTTCTTCAATAGTATATCCAAGGTATAGGGATATATTAGTGGTAAGAGTAGTGTAGGATAAAAAGGAGAATGTATAAAGAGGGGAAGGTCTAGAAAGGTAATGACATGGTAATGGAAGGAGAAGTTACACTATAAGGTTAGATTTTCATAGGATAAGGAGGAATGGTATGAAGAACATATCTATATAGGATAGTGCTAGTAGTAACAATGGTGTGAACATATATAAAAGGATGGGAGATAAGAAAAATACTAGTGGAGAGCAAGGCAGTAGGACATGGGCGGTGGATCCCATGGAAGTGGTAACTATAGTATGATAGGAGGAATCATTATAAGAGGATGAAGGGTAGATGGATGCATAGAGGGTACAACATTATTAAAATCCATTAGAGTTGTAATATTATGAATCTAGTATTAATTCCCTAAGGATAGCCACCTAATACATTATATAAATTACTAGCCAACGAGTGAGGATATTTAGGGTGGAGAGGTGCATCAATACGTAATTATCAATTTAGGAAAATATCTTGTTTACCAACATATGTATCTAAATCATAGTCTCAAGTGATCATTATTTTTCATCTTCTTTAATGTGGCTCTTTATATGGTTGTCATTAGCTATTATATGAAAAAATGATTCAATCGTCATTTTATTTGCTAGTCATATTAGAGTTAAGATGAAAACTCCATAAAACAAGATTTTAAAGGATATTAATTTAACTAGATAAAAGATCAAGGAAAACACTCTCAAACATGCAATATACCCCAATTGCTTAGACAATGCATACTTCCTAATAATGTGTGCAACTAAAAACTAATAACATGTAATGAATGGATGTAGGTGATAATAATTAAATAATCCTAATTGAACTAGGGTTGTCCTTTTTATATATTTAAAAATTTGTAAGAGCATTGTATGAAATTGTAAGATGGGAATTACTTATGAAATGTTATATGACACATAAGAGAATAAAAAATGGGGGTTACACTAGAATATTGATTAGAATTATGAAAATCATCAAGATCATCTTAAATAATGGGTTTGAATATGTCAAAAATGGAGTGTCGGTTATGAGGAGGAGGATTTGAATTTTTTTGACAAGATGTAAAGCATTTGCTAAATACATCCTATAAACCAAGTCAAGGAATATGATGTTGAAATTTGTGCCAAATTTGGTGCCATTTTTAGGTCATTATTTTGGCTCATGGCTTTGGTTAAACCACACTTTCTTTATGGTTTAAATTTTTTCTATTTATGGGTGCTTGAGATGGAGAAAGCATAATGATTTTGTAGGTATCATCATGCTACTAGAAATTACTCCATATTCACATGTTTAAATGATACTACTATAAGGGTATGCACATGAATATTTTATTGTAAATGATATTATTATCAAATAATATAATTGGTTCATGTTTTTGGTTGTGAGATTTTTCTTCCAAGAGGATTTTCCCATGTACATAATTATGTTATAAATTTATAATTTATACATTTTTCTTGTAACTAAAATTAAATCTATTTATCCATAGCTTTGATTGTTGAAATGGGAAGGCATATTTCATTTACACAAGACAAAAATGTATGCAAAATGGGGAAGAAAAATATTGTATGTTGAAAATGCTTTAAAAACTTTCAAACAAATGCAATTTGAATTCAACAAATTTGAAAAAAATTGCATTTAGGGTTTCAAAATTAAACAAATAGATGCATTTTGAACTCTAAAAAAATCAAATTTTAAATACCTAGTGCTCGATAGTGCTCGATATGCAAACCGGAATGATGAACTTTGGAGAGACGAACTTAAATTTGCTTTTACCGGAAAGAAAAACCTCTGTTTGGTCGCCGTCACGCTCTCGGTTCGCCGCACGCACCAGGGAAAGTGACTGGTAAAATTAGAAAGTAAAAGTGACAGTTGAAAATGAAAGAATTTTTGGTTTTTGTCATATTTAAGGGGTTCGGTCGAACCCATGTTCGACCGAACCTATTTAAATATGATTTTTTTATTTAGGTTTTCTTGGTTCGGTCGAACCAGGGGTTCGGCCGAACCAAATGGTTCGAACGAACCCCTTGTGAGGTTCGGTCGAACCATTTGGTTTGGCTGAACCCATTGAATATGGTGAAAAGAAAAAATGTGAAATTTCCTTCCTCTTATAAATTGTAAACCACTATTCTAAAGCCACCCGCATGTATATAAGCCCTAATATCTTATGTGTGCAATACTTCGTATAGTATAGATGAAAACGCTCCTAAGGGTTCTGTCTCAACAGACTTATAAGGATTCCATTTGAATTTAGGATGGGGTTTGTCCTTAACCTCTACTACCAAAGGAGTGCCCATGATTGCAAAATCGCAAATTCATAGGCTTTTCAAAAAATACCTTTCCGTCAGATTGGAGTTTAATCGTAGAATCTTCTTCATGCTTTGAATCTCTCCACAATTCAGTAAAGTTCACTCCAAGGCTCTTCAAACTACTTTCCTCCAAAATGCAAAGTGACAAATGAAGGATAAAAATGTTCTTTTATCATCTGCACACCTAATCCTTTTTTTGCAATAAATGCTTTTACCCTAGTTCATCTGGTTACTCTGTTTTCATGCACTAAGACAGATAATTCTTCTGCGGATTTCCAAAACTCTACAATACTACCTCCAATTGGGTTAAAAAACATTTAAAAATCATTGATCCACCTACTGGACTGGTCCACATTCTAGTATCAATTGCCTATAGGGGGTTAAAGGATTTTTCTAACAACTCCCCCTAGGCCAAAGGCCTAAAATTAATTTTTGGAGGAATTACCAGAAGTAGGTTCTAGTGCTGGCATATTTCCTTCAACAGAGGGATTCTTTTTTACCCATTTCTTCTACATGCTCCTTCTAATCACATCAGTAGTGACTTTACCTTTTCCCTTAACATCTTGTTGCATGTTCTGTTTTACTGAACCTCTTCTATTCCAACAGAATCTAGCAATGTGGCCAAATTTGTTGCAATTCTAGCACACAACACTTTTTTGTCCAGGACAATTGTTCCATTGATTTTGTCTTGATCTACATTGGTTAGCAATATGCCCAATTCTATTGCACATGCATAGCATTTAATATCTCTATGAAATTTATTCATCACAACTCTGCATTCACTTGACTTATGACCATACTTATAGCAATTAAAGCACTGACCTAAGAATGATGGTCCACATGTGTTCATCCTACTCCTACATTAAGAAGCCATATGAACAAATTTGTTGCAAGAAAAATAGTAACCATTGAATCTTTGAGCATTTGGTTGTCTTACCAAATTCCTTCTAGCTCCATTCCCCTGATTTCCTTGCCTGAATCTCCCTTATCTGAATTTCTTTTGTCCAGATTTGGATCTTTCTCCTTCTTCATATCCAAGACCTTGCCTATCACCACCAGTCCTCTAACCTTTAATCAGTTCATTAAGTTTCATTGAGTTGGCTTTGAATTTCTCCTTGTACTCATTTGTAGCAGTAAGTTCATCTCTAAGATCATCAAGCTATTTTTCAAGCATTTACTCATTGTTTTTAGATTGTTCCAATTCATTGTCCAATCGGCTACATTGTTTAGATTTTTCTTTCAAGGATTGAGCAAGATTTTCTTCATTCTTCTTTCTATATTCAATTTACTTGGTCATTTTCACCATGATGGATTACATCTCATGCTTCAGGGCAGCATTTTCTCTAGAAAACTTTTCACACTCTTTTGTTTTCTCCTTTAAGGCATGACTGAGTTGTTCATCTTCCATGCTTCTATTCTTCTTCTTGAGCTGATCACATAATTCCTTTCTTTTCTCCCTTGATTCATTGATTTTGTCTTTCAATGACTGGATGAATTTTTTTGCATTCTCAAGACTTTTCTGTAGTTCTTGGTTCTCAGACTTTGACTAGTCAAGATCATCCAGGGCCACCATAAGTTGTTGTTGAAGACTACTTGTATCCATTGAAAACACTTTCCAAGATCTCCCCAAGCTATTAGACTTCTTTTGAGGTACTAGCTCTGATACCAGTTGTTGGAAACAAGCAACACTGAGAGGGGGGTGAATCAGTGTTCTGCAAAAATTAACTTTATTATTCTAATCATTAACCCACTTGAAACATTCAACCAAGAGAAATATACAAAAACAGAAAGAAAATAACAATAACACCATAACACGAGGATTTTTTACGTGGAAACCCTGTTAGGGGAAAAACCATAGTGGATGGCCAATCCATAAAATAATCTAAGTTATATACTCAAAAAGAAGTTTACAAAATGGCAATGCACTTGCATTTAAGCACACTACCTAGAGCTCACTACTCAAAATAGGAAGGCACACTACCTTACAGAGATTTGGATTAGATCCAAGGGAATGAACTGAAAGAATGGGTATGTGCAGGATCATGATGGGCCAAAAAGTGGCGATATGATGGGTATGTGTAGGGTATGTGGCTGGCGACTTTTTTTTACCCAAAATTGATAAAACAAAAAGGGTTTTTAAAGGAGATTCATAGCTTTCCACCAATATAAATTATGCTTTACTTTGAATTTAATAAATTATTATTATTCATTTTCTATTTGAATTACAACTAAAGTCTTGATTGATAGGCTAATTGAAAAAATCTATAGCTTTCAAACCAGTATCACATTTTTGAATCCAAAACATACATCACATTCTATGCTTCGCATATTATGGGATTAAAAAAAATCATGAAGTTTTGACCAAGTTAAGGTGCTCAGACATATGAGTTTTTATATTTTTTAAAAGTTGTAATAAAAATTCATAATTAATTATTTACTTGGAAAAAAAATTACAAAAAAATATGCATCACATTGGGACATGATTCCTCTACTTATATCTAAAATCTTATAAAAAAATATTATCATTTTATTGTGGTTAGGGTGGTCAAACAGACACTCTCTTATTTTTTCCCCGAAATTTAAGTACTATTGTATTGAAATTTCAAATTTTCACCAAATAGATTTAAAAAAATAAAAATAAACCTAGTAGTTTAGAAACTACATTCAATTTGCTACAGATTCTATTCTTACATATTTTTTAAATAATAGAGATAACTTATTCAAATTTATATGGCAAGTTTCCTAACTCTAATTTTTCTGAATATTTTGCCACTTAAGGGCCTATTTTTTCCATGATGATCCTGCACATACCCGAATAGCATCTACAAATTATGCTTGATTACAATTTTGATTAGGCTCAGTTGTCAATCTTTTGTCCTTCTAAGTGATACTACACTTCTGCTTTTCTTTGCTCTAACTCACACCACAATATCTTTATGCGCAAGTGAAAATATGCATAAAATCATTCTAACACTCTTCTGATATTCTCAATACACATCGAGACACCACACATACATACCAAAATTATATAATAGATCATACATATATATCCGCGACTAACAATTTAATTGCAACCAGTCAGCTTTAATAAAACTTAAAAATATTAGCAACTATTAGCTCAAATCTTAAAAATTATCCAATGCGTATCCACAACGATTGTCACAACTTAGCTTGGACCCAAAACATAATGATCAAACACAAAAATATTTGAATAAACATTCCTTGAATATCCACACCACATTTTATCAACTAAGTCAGCCTCAAAATACTGATAAATAAAAAAGTATCAACCGGATCACCAAACTTACACATGACTTGGTACAAGGAACTAAGATTTTTGGATAACACAAGAAATACACTGATGCACCTTTCATGAGATCCACAACTCAAAATAACAACTAAAAATTTGCACGTGAATCGATGATCACCAAACTATCAGATGCTCTATTCTTCCTAATTGTCCTCAATCTGACTGTCGGTATAAGAAAATGATGTCATGCGAATCTAATTACCAACTAGGGTTGCCATCAATGAAAACACCAAAGCATAATTGTAGTGTCTCTTTCCAACAGTAAGATCCTAAAGAAGCAAGATTTAGGAAATGCTTATGAGGTAGAGTTTCCTAGTGGAATAAACATTTCTCCTTTGTTCAACATTGTTGATTTGACAGAGTATCATGAAGGTGATATAGAGGATGGGCCAATAAAAGAACAATGGAAAATACCAACACCTACTAAAGAGAAGGAAGAGATGGAAGAAATCTTTGATAACTGTGTGGGAACAAGTACAAGAACAGGTAGTATGAAGAATATTTGGTTAAATTGAAAGGGAGGCATGTTGAAGATTCATCATGGTTCTCTAAGGCTAAGGTTAAACGTCTTGGTTTCTCGCTAACTCCTAAGAAGTGATAGGGTCACTTTTCAAATTACCCTAGGTATCTGATGCAGTAGCATCCAATGGTGTAGGACAATCTTGCATCACACAAAAAATGTTTTTCCTTATTTTTTATTTAGTTGTTTTGAGTCCCATGATGGCACTTAAGGGGTGTAAGACAGTCAAAAGTCAGAAAAGGTGAAAAATGGTCACATACTATTTTTAATAATTTGGCCTAAATGGGTTTGTATGGACCTGAAAATTTACCACAAGGAGCAGAATTGAAAAACATTTTTGGCAAAAGAAGAATAGTCTCAATACCCTATATGGTTTGGGAGTATTAAAGTTTTCATCCCAAGAAATTTCTCCAATGTAGCTTCAAATTCAAATTTAAAAACCTTAGAAGCCCTAAAATAGCTCTAAAAGTGGACAAAATGATCTTCAATGGTTTTGACATCAACTAGATCTCTTTGAGAGCTTTCCAATAATATATTATAATATAAAATTGGACACCCAGATCAAAAGTTGTGGCCCTGAGAAGTTACCCCACTAAAAAGTGAATTTCATGAAAATATCTTCCTAGGAAAGAAATCAAATGGCGAGACTTTTGGCACCAAAAAAAGGGGAAAGTTACACTTTCTAGAACATTCTAGGGTGGTTATTGGGAAAAATAAAGGGGTTAAGTGGGGGTTGTAGTTCTAGGTGGCTCCATTAGTGCAAATTGTGGAGGCCCTCTAAATAATAGATTTTATTTTCAGAGTTGATTTGGATGTAATGAATCATGCCCATGAGGTTGTAGCCTTGTAATTTCTAAATCTGTAATTTCATTTTTGGAAAATAATTGAAAGTGGTTTGTTTTCTATCTTGCATTTTCTATGGGGTTTGGGAGGTGTATCCATCATCACTTTCATTTTCTTGTGCTAGTCACAATAGTAGGAACAGTGGATGTCACCAAGGGTTGGGAAGAGGAAGCTAAAGGTGCAAAAGAAGAACTAGAAAGGGAAGGCTTGAGGTTAAGATCAAGTTTGTATTTCCACTTTGGAGGGGTAGATGATGAAGCTTTCTACTCCACATGCAGATAGGCCTTCAAAGGAAAAACATAAGGAAATGGGGGAAAACCACCCTACGATTCTGAGCCCCCAATCTTATATCTATAATAAGCTCTATACAAAAGATCTTGCTAAGAGGGAGAGGTCTAACTATCGCAAGCCAAAAGTGGTCAAGAGAGAAGCCTCTGCATGCTACCAATGACTTGTATCTAGTTTCCTGGACAACACACATAGGTACCCTCATGGGGAAACTTAAAAAAAAATTGGATCACAGAAGCAACTCCATTTATGGAGGTTAGCCACAGAGCACCCAGCCTTGCTCTGAACAATTCAAACTCTGGGATCACAACAAATGGGACGTCCTTATCCTTGGTCTTACTAGGACTAACAAAGAAATTATGCCCATGGGAATAATAGTAAACCCATCATGAGTGTGTTGGGTAGTTTATGACTCATCATATTTCTTCTTATGTAAATTATTAATAAAAAAGGCCTCCTTTATGATAATGTTCACACAGCTTGAGGGATCATCTATAACACTTATTATGATGTTACCATTGATTCAAGTAAGAACATAGAGCAGAGATGGATCCTTGTTCAAGGGTAGAATATGTGAGGTGACTGTAATGTCAAGTATAATATCCACCCACTTTATGGGAGATTTAGGAGTGAATGAGACCACATTCACATATTCAGATGGGGCAAGATTAGAGGAAGACAAAGAAGGAACAATCAAATTAGCCAAGTGTGATGAGAAAGTATCCATGTATATTTGCAACTAGCTATTAGGCTTTTCTAAAAACTTGTTAGTATTGTATTTTCTACCATCAAGGTGTATAGTCCCATCATCAATGCGGTCCTAAATCACCTTACATAAGCGAACATATCTTTTGATATCATGTCTAGAAACTTGGTGGTATTGACAAAACTTTAGGGCATCGTATGATTGAGGATATAGCTCAGATAGTGGTTGAATCTATGGAAAATTTACTACTTTATCTTTCAATAACTTTTGCAAGATTCTATAATATGATTCAGATAATTTAGTTTAAATTTCTATTACATCTTAGAGCATTTTAATTTGATGGAACAAAGACCATGTTTTCCATGACCTTGTTCTCATTAGAGTCTGACATGATTGATTGACCATCCTAATGGGAGCACGAGGATGAGTCCCTGTACTGGACAACTGCCATATGGTATTCTCTCGAAGCAACACACATATGTGCAAAATATGGATATTTCATTAAAATAAACTTTTCTTGTAGCAAAGGTAACAAGTTCTTGATTAGCACTTTTTAAACATCAAAATCAGGAAAAGGATAAGAAATTTGAGAAAATATGGCCTAATACTGAGCTACAAAATTAGTTAACTTCTCATGAGTCCCCTGCTTCCATCAAAAGAGATCATTTTAAAGTGATCTTCGACTTGATATTGGCCTAAAACTATTGGAGAAACTAATTAACCAATTGATCAAAAGAGAAAATAGAATTGTTAGGTAATGCATAATACCATTCCAATGCAACATCCTTGAGAGAACACAAGAATAGCTTGGCCAAAAGTGCATCATTATGAAAGAAATTTGTATAGAGCACATTGAAGAATGGATAAAAGCACAAAGTTGTGTCACATTTTATAAAGGAAACAACCAACATTGATCCAAATTTTAAACTTGAATCACTAAAAAGTGGTATGTATGTTTTGAATTTTCAAATGATGTAAACTAATAAAATGTGTATTTTTTAGTATATTTTATGTTTTTTATTTTTTGAAAAAATTAAAAAATTATTTGAATATAGTTTTTTATAAATTTACACTACAATTGTGTTGTTGATAAAATGTTGAAAAATGAAGTTACATGAGACATCAATCTTTATATAGTAAATTCTATTACTTTTTCCTTCAATTTTTTTGTGTGTATTTATAACTTTAAACTTTAGTGCATGGATATTTTCTTTTTCAATTTTGATAAATATATATTTTTAAATAAATATTAAAATGTGTGTGTACTAAAACATAGCTCTTTCCATTCGACGTCAACTTTTATATTATTTATTTATCTAAAATAGAAAAAAAAATATACCATCTTGATATAGATTCTTTTATCTAGTGCATCATATTTTTTCAAAAAAAATTAATAAGTTTTAATATTTTTCTTGACATGGTAATTAACCTTATATTTTGTGTTGATAACCTAATTTTAGTAAAAATAAAATATAAAATATAAATAATAGTTAAAATATTTAAATATATATTTTTGAAAATTGCATTTATGGATCTACAAAAGGGTATTTTTATATTTTAAAAATAATGTTATTTACACGACTAGGAGTTGTTGAAACATCAAGTTTTTCAAAGATATTAATTTTTTCAATAAATTGGCTTCAAAATGGTGCTACATATATGCATTTATCTAACAATTTTAGTTGGAAAAGTTAGGGACATATATAAATTAGTTAGAATGAATCATACTAGATCATATGTTTGAAAAAAAATGATTTTTAGTTAGAAATACTTAAATTCAGTTGTGTTGATAAGTTGGCCGAAAGTGTGACATAGATTTGTACTTTTACCTAGACAAGACATGTGTCCATAGATCCCCACGACCATTATACTTTTCAAATTTTATAATTTGCACTCCCTGAGGGATAGGAGTATTTAGAATGAAAATGGAATGATGAATATGATGGGAAAAAGGTTGAAACATGGGCTAGAAGGAGGAGTTGGCCAAATTCGCTAGCTAATTCTATATGCATCCCATATTCTATAAAATAACATTGAGGAATGGATCAATAAATGAGGTATATCCAACTGAGCCACTAGCATGATCACCAACACCCGCACCAACAAATCCCTTAGCATTGGTGCCACCAGAGGCTCTATCACCAGCACTAGAAGAGGCACCAACACCAGTGTTGATAGAGGTACCAGTATCAATTTTGTGAGCTTTAGATGTGGAATAACTAAAGCCTAAAGGTACCTTATTTACTCTAATTTCATGATCCTTCTTAGTAAATGGTCCCACGTTAGTCATGCACACTAACACCTCGGGCATTAGGATTTCTAGTTGTCTTTTAGCGATCCTGATCCCACATCCTGAGTAGCACTCTAGGTAGAGGTGTAAGAGGGAATATGGGCCTCTACAATATTAGAAATACCACGAAGGATTTCTAGACCCCTTTTATCTTTCATTATCAGCTCCTCAAAATTTTCAACCATGGGAATTGTGTGGGAAAAAGCTTGATCTCCTACCAAGAATCTTGCAACCTCTATGAGTCTTAGTTCTAAAGAGTAAATGTGCTCATTAGGGAACTTTAGATTAGCATCATCTTCCAAAGAGGAGGCATAGGCCATAGGTGAGGCAAGAGGGGAAATAACATGAGTCCTAGCTTCAAGCACAAGAGGAGTGTATTTGGCAGAAAGCCCAATAGAAAACTCCTCAAAGTATGGACTGGTATGGGTAGGACATAACTTCCTAGATCCCATGTCTAGATTCTAATAACTCCTAGCAATGTGACTGAAGGTAGCTGAATAGGTCATAAATCTCATAAAAAGTGTCACAACATACTACCAACTACATGTCCTAAGATGTGAAAAAAAATTTGAGATAAGGATGCAAGTAGAAGGATGGTTCACATCAAGTTCACCAAAATGTGAAGGAGGGGATTTGCTACTCCTAAGTCCCAAGACAAAAAATGTCTAAAGGGAGTGAATTTCCCTTGGTCACCTCAATGGCAAGGGTTAAAAGGTAGGATAATAAACAAAAGAAAACATAATCTATGTTTTTGGGTTTTCAGTATGGAGGACTTTAGGTATCGGATGAACAAACCACATAGGTCTCAGATGATAGACTAATTGCCTCTCATCCAAAGGATGGCACCACAAGAGATAGATGCCAACATGGCACGAGGATGCATTGGTGTCTTGTACGAACAAAGAGTATAGTCCTCAACCTAAAACACACAAGGTGTGCTAACAACCCAAGAACTTCAATCTGATAGTTTAAATAGAAATGAGCAAATGATATGAATGCATGAAAATATAACTAAGTACAATAAGAAGAATACTATAAATGTGATAAATTAACTATGAATGAAATGACAAGCATAGGTAGTAGAAATCCAACTTACAGTAGGTCCAGCCTCCCCTAAGCTCCACATGAACTAGGTACCTACACACACAGAGATGAAAAAATGTTGGGGCTATGTTTTGGAGTTTTCCTCAGTTAAACCCCCTCTTTGGTGTTTCCACCTCCATTGACAGCTAAATAGACCACAATAGAGAAAAGATAAAGAAAAGTAGGCAAATCATATAGAAAGAAAAGATAATCTATATGCTAACTATATAATATTGATAATGCAATAAAAAAAAAAGCATTACCCTCCCTTCTATGAGATTGATGAAGCTGAGAGGAAGGACGATAGCTTTGGGATGTGTGCAATAAGTTGAGTCCACTTTTTGGCCAAAAAGTGGACTTGTGTTTTCCCTAATTTTTAGAATTTGTCACATTCAACCTTAAAATTTGAAGCACTTAGAGATGGAATCTTAAAAAAACTCAATGATCATAAAATGTAGTACTCGAAGTCTAGTTTCCAAATATGTAGTTTATTTTAATACCCAAATGATACAAATTGTTTTTTAATAGGAATTTCTAAAAGCCACTTTTTTTACCATACCATGCACATGTACATCATCCATATTTTGAACTAAATAATCGTATTTTTTTTAATCCTTTTGAGAAAATATTTGTAACACACCGAAGCATGTTTTCAATATTTTTTATAATTTTTTATTTAATATTTTTTGTTAATATTTTATTGGCCATGTTTTTTTTGAAACATTGTCATGTATGTCACACATTAGATGACCTAAACTTATCATTTTTTGATTTTTTTTTTTCAAATTGAAAAGAATGGTCTGAACTATGCATTCATTCAATTCATTTTTCAAAAAATTATTTTAATAAAAAGTTATTAAAATACTAAAAATCCCTGATATTTCAAGTTTATGGACCCATTTCATCATAAATCAATTGAAAAATAGAAAAAGTACTCCAAAATTGTAAAAAATATTAAATATTTGGAATCTACACTATCTCATCTATAATGGGTTTTAATTTCATCAAAAAATTCTACCAAAAAGGTGTTCAGACATATGCCCAAATTCACTATTTTCTTATGACATTGATAGGACCTTCAAGTTGCAAGTTAAACTACATCCAAAGTTTAGGTTTGGGTACCCAAGGCTTTTCTCAAACTGAAAAATAAAACACAAACTTGACCAAAAAATCATCTTTTAAAAAACAGGATCTCATTTCATAAAAAATGATTTTTTTATGCTTTTACGAAATGGAATCCCATTTTGAAAAGTTTCAAAAAATGGAAAGTTTTCAAAATGAGATCTCATTTTGAAAAGTTTCCAAAAGAGGAAATTTGTCAAAAATGGAAAGTTTCAAAATATGGAAAGTTTTCAAAATGAGATCTTGCTTTGAAAAGTTACAAAAATGGAAAGTTTTCAAAACGGGATCTCATTTTGAAAAGTTTCCAAAAATGGAAAGTTTTCAAAATGAGATCATGTCTTACAAAATGAAATCTTGATTTTTAGAAAACGAGATTCCATTTTAGCTTTAGGTTCGAGACCTCAAAGCAAAACGGGATCCTGATTGCTAAAAAATAGGATCACAATTTGTTTTTCATGATTTCGAGATATTTTCTATAGAAAAAAATTCCACCTTAAGTGGACTCAACTTTGTGCTTTCACCCTTTGAGAGTGCAAGAAAAGCGTGCAAGAACATAGTTCCATTAGCTTGAAACCTCCAAGAAGATGGTGTAGAAAGAAAAGAAATAAGAATGGAGAGAGTGAAGTGAGAAGTTGCAAGAATGAAGCGTTATAATGTGAGAGAGATCAAACGGAATGAGAAAGTGTGTTCAAAATGGATGTTTAGAGGCAAAAAGAGATACTTTTGGACGTGTATGCAATCATTGAAAGCATTACAATTTTCAAATGCCATGAAACATTACATCCCAACATCGACAGATCCAAGAATCTATCAGGGACATTTGCATGGTGCACAGATGTTTCTAAAGTGTGGAAGCATCCTAGTGAAAATTGCATCCATTGATGGAAAATGACAGTATGGAAAGGAAAAAATGCTTAAGGTGGTAGGTTTTAGCATTATCAATGCTATAAGGCTAAGGTAGGGGTACATTATGGGAAATTGTGCTCTAGGGTGCAATTTTATGCCATAACAATAATGTGATTAAATTTCCTTTCCAATAATATTTATCTTTTGAGATTCTTGGAAAAATGTAACCAAAATATTATCTTGTTACAAGTGTAGTGTCAAAAATTGCATACATGTGCAATTTCACATTTATGTTTTCAAGACACCTTGGTATGTGATTTAATGATAAATATTTATAATTCTATATGAAATATTTTATCTCACATTTAAACAACACAAGATTTTACAAGCTTGCATTCCTAATTTCAAATAAATTCTCTTGAATGGGAGACCAACATGGAGATTTCTACATGATGTAATTGCATTCAATGATTTTTTAAAATTTAAAAGTGCACTTTCCATGTGGCTTGTTTACGACATATTTCGTAACACCTAATGAGAAAGTAACACATCTTCCCTCTCATTTGAGAGAAAACAACTCTCCACTTAACCATTTGTTAGTATCTTTTTTCACACTTTTGGAAAGGAAAACCTCTATTCTCTTCTCTTGGGAAAAATCTATGGAAATATTCATATAACCATCTCTCAATTTTTTGTGATAATTTGCTTTTTATTTTATAGTAGCTTTAGCATCTCAAGGAAAGGATTTTACATATTTTACATTTATTGGGAATAAGTTTTCCTAGTTGGAACACTCTCATTGTTCCCTTTATTTTTCAATATTTTTTACAAGATAATCTCTTTGGTACAAGAATAAATCTATTTATCATTATATTTAGTTTTATTTACATGCAATGATGGTTCTCCCTATAGATCAGGGTTAACACAATTATCAATCACATTATTTTATCATTTGTTTCAATCCTTAAAACATAGCTAGGATTTGAAATAATTTTTTCTATATTTTTCCTTTTGGATGTCTATGGAGGTCAAAATACCAAAATGGGGGTTTGACTAAGGAAAACCCCCACATTTACCTAACAATTTTTTCCTCTCTTTGTGTATGTAGGTAAAAAATATTCTAGTGCCCAAATTGAAACTAATGAAGGATGACAACACTATGCAAGGATCTTCACACTATGACTTGGCATCCTAAAAAAAGAGCTTTTGTGTCTAGTTCCAAGTTCCTTTGGATTCGTATTTCTATTTTTAGTTAAAATTGAAAAATATTAATTTCTCAATTCTTTGTAAACTTATATTTTACTCATTTATTCTATAGTTCATAACATAAATCTAGTTTTAATTTTAGTTCAAAGATGTTATTTTGTAGTTTATCCACATGTGTTTTATATTTTCTCTAGAGAACTCTAAAAGTTGTTTGAAAGAGATTTGAAAATGTTTAGTAGTTGTTTTAGAGAGCTTCTAAAAATTTATCTTGAGATATCCAAAAATGTTTAGTAGCTACTTCAAAGATGTTCTATAGTTTTTTTTTTTAAATAAAAATGGTGAGGCCACTAAAAATATATTAATAGAGAAGGAAAGAGTTTACAATTTGTTGCTCAATAGAAAATAAGAAAAAAATGTTTCATGAACCACCAATTGAGGGTGTATACAAAAACTTGGAGAAAACAATAATAACAAAACCCCTAAACCGACTACATATCCCTCCAAGAATACAAAACTCAAAAGATGGTTTAAGGGACACCATCCATGAAGTGAGTTACAAAAATACTACAAGAAGATCCACTAAGAGAATAAAACACATAATTACAACCGAGAGGAAGCTCTGAGTGATAAAATGCTTGAGAAGAAATAAGGTCAAGTTACACTTTCCTTTGAAGAGGCGATATCTGTTGGAGGCAGAAATAAAGGCTCTAAGTGTGGTTCAATTAATGCACGTCGAATGAGAAATCTAATAGCATAAAAATATTTTGTAATGGATCACATGCAAAATTACCAAAATGGGGTCTTAGTTCGAGCATGTGATAATTGAACTCCCTTGGGCAGTTCTCCACTAAATCATGAGCCATTGAACATAACAGAGTAGAGAGATGCATGTCTGTGAGAAGATGATCCCTATTGAGGATACCCCCAACTGAAACTAAACCCTACAAGATATCATAAGACTCCAAAGCTGGCTGCAAAGAGGCAAGCGGGAAAATGTGAGGCAATAGATAAGTTCCAACAAGAAATTAGGCCATGCCAACACACCA
Source organism: Sequoia sempervirens (assembly GCA_007258455.2). Lineage (NCBI taxonomy): Eukaryota > Viridiplantae > Streptophyta > Pinopsida > Cupressales > Cupressaceae > Sequoia > Sequoia sempervirens. The sequence continues at coordinate 121,434,517 of VDFB02281492.1, forward strand.
TAGAATTCATAACGTTGGACATAAATCGTGAAGCAAGTTCATGGGGTAGTTTCGAAGCATTAGGTCCATCTAGTCATAGCCAAGCACCACTTCAATTGCCTCAAAGACTTGTTTACATTCAATAGAAAAATTCCACTCAAGCTTATCCCTTGTAAGAGGTGAATTGTCATGAATTTCATGCATTTTGGGTGGTATGATTATACTTAACAAGTTTTCCATTATCATTCTAGCACAAAGCAGACAAGTCGAAGGATAGTATGAAGAAAGAACCACTAGAGTGCCATGTATAAATGAAGCAACTTGGATGTCATAACACTACTGACAAGATGGCACACATGTGAACATTTAACAAAATTGGAATTCAATTGTACCACACAGGGACAAAGAGGAAAAAGGCCATTAATGGAAAATGTAATGCCTATACCATAAACCAATTACAAACTGCCAAGAATCAAATCCTACTTCAGCCCGTAACCAATGAGGTCATTATTACATTTCCAATGAAAATAGAGCCATTATTCAGGAGTTCCCTAATGTTTGTTGACAAGAATAACTTCTTGTAGGAAGAAAAAAGAGAAATCAATTGATAAACAATAGGCTCATGTTAAAGCAATGGAAAAACAAAATTCCAAATTTAGCAATGGTCTAACAACCTCCACAAGAAATTTCTACACCAATTAACACATTTCCATTAAATTCCAGATCCACAAGGATGCCTCAAATCCCTCAAGAATGTCTCCCAGAGTGAAGTAAATTCGCTCTGAAAGACACGAGTGAGGGGCAGGTGTAAATCCAAAGAATATCTATATGACATAAGGCCACATCATTACCAAGAAGTGAGGATAGAAGAACCAGTACAGAGTAGGTCAAGAAATAAAAATAAAACACCTATTAAAACCACATCATCCAGCCCAAGGAGTTGGAAATAGGTCAGCTTTTGGACCCATCAATTTCCACAAGAGTATTTTGAGAATTGTACCTGTGATCCTAAGAATTTTACCCTACTCTAATGTGCAAAATACTTCAAAATGCAAGTGATAAAAGACTAAGGACACTTCAAGATTAGCCTAAAGAGTGATAAAACAAGAAGGAAAATGGATAAAACAAGATGCAAATGATTTCACCTTCCTTGTTGTTGACGACTCCTTGGTTGGCCCTTGATTGAGATGATTTTGTGTGCTCCTTAGATGATTTCTTGAGTGACTAAATGCAAGATCAACTTATGCAAAATGATTGGAATGGATGGCTAGATGATAGTTAATATGCAAATTGGCAGCATGTAGTTAAAAAATGGTTAAGTGTTCAAAATGCCCTTGAGGAGGGGGTATTTATAGAAGAATTTGAATTCTCTAGAGAATTCAATGGTCAAGATTCATCCAACAAGGTCAAGATGAAGGCCTTTGGTGGGTTGAGAACCCACAATCCCTCACATCTTGACATGTGGATGGTGAAGTGGTTAAGGGGAGATGAGGTGTAAGTGAGGTGGCCAAAAGGTACATGAGGTGGAGGAAGGACAAGTACCTTCCAAGTACATTGGGAGATGGGAAGAATCTTGGGTGAATAAAAGTGAATTTTAAATTCACAATGATTGGAAGAATCTAGTGGATAAGACAATGTTCCCACAAGGTGGGAGTTTGTCACATGTGACTTGATGTGACAAGTCAAAAGTTCTAGAAGATGCATGGGAAAAGGGGATTCTAGGAGGAATAAAAAGGAATTAAAATTTCCTTGGGGGATGGAGAGAGTTGATCAAGGTACTGATTAAGATTAATTAATTGGTAATTAGAAGATAAATGAGGATTAGAAGCCAACTTGCAAAAGTTGGAGGATGTGACACATCCTAATCAAGGATTAGGCATGTGCACATCCTTAATGAAGAGATTAGGAGATGGATTAGGATTAGATGAAAATGACATGTGAGGGATTAAATAAATGTAATATTTATTTAATTCATTTGATAAAAAGAGGATTAAGGAGAATAAGGTATTTAATTATTAATTAAATACCTTAGGGATTTGGCAGAATTAAGGATATTAATTAAATAATAGTAATATTACTTAATTAACTCGGATAAGAGGATGTTTAGATGAAAAGTGGTAAATTTGGATAAATCAAATGTCCAAATTTGGATGTCTACAGTACCCATGATTAGTCGTGTCAACAAGAGCTTTGCACAAAGCATGAAACCATTGATAATTGAAGTTGGAGCCAAAGAGAACAGTACCCATCAAGAGCAATTACAATGAAAAGGGGGAATTTTTGCCAGCGAGGATTGACATAAAATGGGTTGTTATTAATGTCAAAGAAGACTTTAATATCCAAGACTTAAGCTAGGAGAACAAAATAGCCTCCCAATCCATTGAATACCAATTGAGAAGTAAGAAATGGCCAACCAAATGAAAAAAGGACTAGGAAATGGAACCCAAGACTTATGAAACAAGGAGTTGCACTCCTGGGCCAATAATTCTCTATTGACTATAGCTTCATCAATTGCTTTGTTGGCTAATGCATCTGCAAGAGAGTTACTTTCCCTATAGTAATACAAAATTTGATAAGAAGAGACCTTTAGAAGTTAATGTCAAAGATGTTCTATAGTAGTTCTAGAGACCTTTAGAAATTGCTCTAGAAGGCTCAAAAAATGTTCTAGGTTTTTTATATATAAATATTTTTAAGTGAGTTGAGCATGTAATGAATGAAAACTACAACTCAATAAGTGTAAGATAATAAATCAGATACCTAAGTCTATATTCTTTCTTCCATGTGACTATCATGCATTTATTTTAGCTCATATTTTCCATTATGCATCTAGAGAGGTATTCAACTTCTAAGAACTATAATAGGTTCTTTTATATTGAAAAGAAACTTGAGTTACTTTCAAGTGTTTTCTTTGTTCAAACTATAGCCCAAGTTTGCAATAACCAACCATCTGATAGACTTGAAATGCAAAAATATATGCAACATTCCTTAGAAGATGAAACTTGTATAGAAAAATCCATGTTATAGCTTTAGAGAAGGGGAAACAACATGTGAAAAGTACTTATTTATCGAGAAGAAACCTACCATAACCTACTCTACTTAGTGATGTAGAGATAGGTTATACGAAACCATTATCTGGCTATGAAAATAACTTCATTTTCTCATAGTAATGGCCCATGCATTCAAATTTTTGAAGGAAAATGAAAAATATGAAAATAAGATGACTAAGATTTTGAACCATGATACTCCACCTTCATTTGAAATGGCAACCATCTGGGTATGTACAGGATCATGATGGGCCAAAAAGAGGTGATATGATGGGTATGTGTAGGGTATGTGGTTGACGACTTTTTTTACCCAAAATTGATGAAATGAAAAGGGTTTTTAAAGGAGATTCTCAGCTTTCCACAAATATAAATTATGCTATACTTTGAATTTAATAAATAATTATTATTCATTTTCTATTTGAATTATGACTAAAGTCCTAATTGATAGGTTGATTAAAAACATCTATAGCTTTCAAATGATATCATATTTTTGGAATCCCAAACATGCGTCACATTCTATGCTTCACATACTATAAGATTAAAAAAATTGAATTTCATAAAGTTTTGACCAAGTTAAGGTGGTCAGACATACAAGTTTTTATATTTTTTAAAAGTTGTAAAAAAAAATCATAATTAATTTTTTTTTATAAGTAAAACGTAGACAAGTTGCATATGGGCGGGTGCATGAAGTTGGTCGCACTTTTGTGGCCAAATGGGAAAAAAAATTGAAAAGAGATAACGCGAGTGTGTTATAATGCGCTCACATTATGTGATTTTAAAAGCAAAAAAAAAAGTGAAATCTGTATCATTTGCTTTTTACTGTTTCTCAACTCTACCCACAGCCAAATACATTCACTTTCGTGCTCGCATTCTAGGGGGTAGGATTTCTACAAATTTCATCAACAAGAGTTGGATTTTCTTTGCAAATATGGCGCCACGATGATGAAGAGATGCAGGAGGTAAGTATTGTTTGCTATTTGTTTTGAATTTGTTAGTTTGAAATTGATTTTGTTTGTTTTAGGTTAGATTTGATTTTTTTTTTTAATTGTAGGAAATCCTGCAAATTCTCAAAGAGAAGAGGAGGCAAATCCTCAACAGCAAAATCCTCAACAAAATCAACCTCCCCCACCATTCTCTCAATACCCTCCTGGAACTCAAGAAAATTTGAGGAGTGAAATTGAGAACAATAGAAAATAACTTGAGGATCTTATCAGTAGGTTGAGTGATCCAAATGCTTCAACCACAGAAAGAATGCTTCTAGAAAATTCATTGAAAGACATGTTAAAAAATGTAGATGCAATCACCCAACAAATATCTGGATGGCAAGATAGGAGGCGACACTGTGGCATATTATGCATAAATTATCATATAAACAAGTAAAAGATTTAAAATTACTAAAGGTGATTTGTGCTCTCTATTCACTGACCCTAAAACAAATCAAAATCTTACCCTCAATGCAAAGAGGTTTCCTATTCATTAGTGCCACCACCAAGAGATTGAGAACCGCTTTTATGAAAGATGGTATATGGTCTTTGATTACCCACCGTGCAATAATTGGACGCCCCCAATATTTTCTTAGGAAACTATACAATGAGTTTGTATTGAACCGTGATCCCAAATTATTTTGATATGAGGGAGTTCCAAGGGAGAGGTGGGGTCAGCTCAGATAGGCCCCAAGCAGCCTAGATCCTACGCGGCAAGGGAGAAGACCTCTTGCTAGGCCGCCTCATGAGTAGATTGTGATGCCTGTTGTTGTGAAGGAGAGTGTCGAAATAGAGACATTACAAGCAATCACAACTTTGACCCAAAGTGTCATCCATCACATTAGCCCTATTGTACAATTCCATCTAGGGGAGTCTTCAGGTTGTGGCCTTCGAACCCATGTGTGTCAATCTTGCGGGGTGACTTGTTCATATGACCCTACCGACACTCAGGAGGGTGCTACGTAGGATCCATATGCTACTACGCAGCCTGATCCGAATGTATCAACAGGGATGGAGAGGATGGCTGACATTTTTCATGATGCATATGGCATTGACACTCAGGTAAAATTCAACATGTTCATTGAATTTAATTTATTAAATTTTGATTGTGAAATACAAGATTAACTAATTTAGTTTTATTATTTTTATAAAATTGCAGTGTCACAGTGTAGAGACTGGATACACCAATCATCGACCTACTCATTTTTGCAGTACACCTACCAGTGGGGTATGTAACTAGTAAACAATTATAAATTTATTACATGTTAATAGCATTGTTTTACGAATGGTATTTTAATATGTGATTTTGGATGTTGAACAGGGTAATGTTGGAGGTTTTAAGGAAACACCTCCTAGTGCCAGTAGATTTGATCAAACGTTCACGGAGGTAATATAGAATAAAGAAAACTTAACTAATGAATTCTAAGTTTAGTATATTTGTGTAGTTTATATTCATATTGTTGGTTATGTTGCATTACACATCATTCAAACTCAAAGAATTACTTCAAATTCGATAACTAATAATCATAAATGTATAGTTTAATACTTGTACTCAAAATTTTGTTCATTAGATCTCATACATTATAAGTCATCACGTGGATCGCTATTGTAACTTTTTTGTGATCGAATAATTTGTTGTTTTATTTTTAGATGTTGGTGACAGAAACACCGCCAAACGTTACAAGGGAAAAGGATATTGGTGTTTCCTCTGCTATACAATCCTCGATGGCTCTAATAGGGGAGGTATGAGGAAAATTACTAAATTTCAATTTGCATTCATTGTTATGGATGAACTAGTTCTAGTGAAAAATCAAACCATTAGTGATTTGTAGTTTAATTCCTATTTGGATGGTTTATACAAGGCTTGAGCATGCCTCAACATCAGCATGCAAATATTTCCATCAAGGAGAGTGATCGTGAGATGGTCGTAAGTGATTATTTTGTTAAATATATCAATTTTTATAATGTAATTTCTATATATTAATGTCTTTACTTCTTATTGTAATAGTTAAAACTTCACCAGGAGCTAAACACTAGGAGGAGGAGCAAAAGCACTCCTCGAGCATAGCAGAAATGGGTGACAGACTTATCGCCATCGGATCGCCAAGCAAAGGGAAAGAAAATTGTATTTGAACCAGAGCATGGAGAGAAATGAATTTTGAATGTAGAGCCCTTTGTTGTATGCCTACATGGCAATTTTGTACATAGTTTGTATTGGAGATATTTGACATTGTATGCCTATATGGCATTCTCGTAAGACTATATGGCTATTTTGTAACTATATTTTATACTTATATCGACATATATTGATGTATGAGTACATGGCTATTTGCTTTTAATACAAATCTTTTTTATCGATGGTGTCCATATTTGCATTATAAATTCATGGTTCAATAGATATGAGTTATGTGTATTCAAGTGTATACTTTACAACTTACGCACATATACTTTTTGACTTACGTGTGAACATCGAAAAGTGTGAAATTTTTTGTGTGGAAGTCAAACGTAAGCCAATTTTGCAATTCTCAGTTCTTGCATACTCAATCTTATGGACTTATTCCTTCCTAGCACATATTGTAAATATTTCTCATTTGGTGCAGAAGACGGATTCCTCATTTTTGAACCACTCATAGCAAAAAGATTCACAATAAGACTTTAGCATTGGAACACTACTCCATGCTTCTCTTGTCTAGACCATCAAGGATTGAAAATTCTTAATTTGATGCAATGATAGTCCTGAGATGAGAATTTATATAACCATGCCTATTTTGAAACTTCACATCTAATACTGCATCAACAAGAACTTAAGAAGTTTTGCATAAGAGTGTTAGGTTTGATAGGCCTTCTCTTCCCGAAGGGAGGAGAGCTTGCATCTTGAATTTTGAACAAAATTTTAAGAACCAAACACTTTACCTAAAAGCTTCAAACCTAGATGACATATTTGGCTAAGTCTATCTTGAAAATTATCAATACGTTCAAACTCTAAAGGAGATTCTCCCTAAAAATCAAACTTTACCCTTTTTCCCAAGGAAAGAAATTGCAATGTAAGTTGCATGATTTATCTTATTTCTTTTTCACAGTTCCTGGTCAATCATTCATGGCTCATGATAGTTCTGTTCCAAGGCAAGGACACCTAAAAAATCACTGAGATTCTTCTACGATTTGCAAGAAAAAGTTTTTGGCTCTTTCACAATGTAAATAATTATGTAACATTGTTTTGTTGTTTGCCTTCCACACAGAAAAATGTGCACACTTTTCAGATTGATCAATGATCAATAATGGTTGATTGTAAACAATTGACATTTTTATGTTTGAACTTTAATTTATAATTTTGTATCATGACATTCGAGTATCACTAATATTTTAATATTTGACTATGAAAGTGGTGGTGTATTTTTGCTATGTTATTTGACTATTAATATGGTGGTGTATTCTGAACTTGATTACTACTGCAAATATGTATATATTTCTGATTTTTATATGTTTTTGTATTATCGAACCCAAAACAAACCCAACCCCAAAAAAAATTTCCAAACCGGAAAACTAGGTTCTCGAACCCAAAACCAAACCCAAAACTGAACCGGTAACTTGGGAAAATATAGATTTTTGTAGTTTATATTCATAACGTTGATTACATTGCATTGCACATCTTTCAAACTCAAAGCATTGCTTCACATTTCATAACTAATAACTAGATGTTGATAGATGACAAAATTTTAATTACAATGTAGTTTTTACAAAGTCAACCTAAGCAGTTATGCAATTACTTCACATTGCATAACTAATAACTAGGAGCAACTACCAATTGCATTTGGTTGTCATGGCATTCTATGAGACCACATTTCTTTGAGGCATTTTTTCAAATAGTTCACTGCCTTGTCTATACTACCACATTTTTCATACATGTCTATACCAAAGCATTTTGTCAAATAGTTCAAGTGTTGCCTTGTTGCTATGGCTGAAAGCCTAAAACAAGTGCTTTCGAACAAGCTATGGATGCTTGGAAAAATCTATCACTGCCTTGTCTATGCTAACACATTTTTCATACATGTTTATCAAAGCATTTTATCAAACAGTTCATTGCCTTGATGCTATGGCTAAAAGCCTAAAACAGGTGCTTTCTAACAAGCTATGGATGCTTGGAAAAAATATATCAAAGTGTAATAGTAAGCAACAAGTTGATGCAATACAAAGATTGCCAAACCACTCAACAACTCAGGGGACTCTTGTCCCAAACTCATCTTGGAGAAGATCAAACAAAATTTCAACATTTCATCAGAAATCTACTTTTCATCCACTCAAATTCTCTTATCATTCATCATTCATCCTTCCACAAATATGTATTCCAATTGACTCATTCAAAGCAAAAAACCATTTTAGAAAACTTTGATTCAATCAATTAGATCAACATGCATTTCAAAAACACCATTTTCAACAAGGCACTCTTCCATTCAATCAATTCATTCAACTTGTCCCAAATAGTCAATCCATCATTACAATTGGATTTTAGACTTTTACCAGACCATCAAGCACTGTGAACATCATTATTACAACTGATACAAATCAGGAACTTGCTCTCTTAACTTTGTTCTAACTAAACTTACAATTTCATGTATTATTTTACACCAAGTCTCCTCACTGTCCAACTGTCAAAACAACATATCTCACTTCTAAACCTGTCCAAGACTCCATACATCCCTGACACCATCACTTAGACAACATTATCCCAAAATCAACTCCGGTCACTGTTAGGTCGGACTTCTATTCTTTGAGCAGTCAAGGCACTACTTCTCAATGAGACATTCATGCCCTAAATCAGTAAACCAAACACACTAGTTTCAAAACCCAAGATCCAAAACACTTTTAGAGACCTCTTAATGCCCATGTCCTCATATCAAAAACTTAGAATAAATTATATTGAAGAAATAAGCAGTTTTTAGTCTGAACGCTGTAAAAAAGGCTACTAAAATAGGCCTAATTTTCAAAGAAGACCCCCTTCAAACATTACCAAAACACTTAAAACCTCAAAAAATTCATTAGACATAACACAGAACTCCCAATTTATCCATTTTTAGCGATTAAAAGACTCCTTTTGATAGTATATTGACAAACCCTTGTTTATAGGGTGAAAAACTCAAAAATCAATGAGGGTTTCCTATATAGGCTACATGCAAACCTCAAAACCTCTGGTCAACCATTGGAACATGTCAAAATACATCTGAAAAAGGTATTTGGAAACATCTTCTAACCCATGCACTTATTGTTTCTCCACTGTCATGCTGGAAACTGTTCATTTTGACTGGAAAACTCAGAATTTCCTGTGTGGTAGCAGCTCCTTCAAGGTATTCTTGCTTTTTCCTCCACTCAAAAACATCAAAACATAACAAATAACCTATCCTAACCTACTCCACCAATCTACTTGACCTAAATTGGTGGAGTGGTGTGGAAATGCCTTATAAGACTCTCAAAACTCAATGCACAGGATTTCAGACCGAGCCATAAGAAGAATGCTCAAAGAAACATTAAACTTATTGGATTTTTTCCCAAATGGATGCAAACAAATGGTGATTCCCCAACCTACTGGAAATAATCTAAATTTGAACCCTAAACTCTTGCACAGTCTGTACAAGTTAAGAAACAACTGAAAAACACAGAAAAATAAGCTAAAACAGGGAACTCTTTGTTAATTTAATTCTTCCATAATACAATTATCTCTTTGCTCAGCCTTTACAATGCTTTTAAAGAAGTTTCCAACCATCAACTACCTCTTCATCTTCCTTGAACGACCTATGACTCGGTCCTCTTCCTTGATTTTCTTGTTTTGTCTCTTCATATTCCTTCTTTTTCTCTCTTTTACATATTTAGCATTTTGACAATATTACACTTTGTGCTTTTTCATGCCTTGATTACATTTAATTTTGACATTACATGGACTTAAATACATTTTTGACAACTTATCCTTTTGAAGGCATTACATGACCTAGGTGCTCGTGCACCACAAGCTATGGTCTCATAGTTTTTTTTCACATCAACATGATTTGATTCACGTGAAAATCAGCGTGAACCAGATTTTGTATTATGGAGCTATATTAAACTGCCACTTTGAAAACCAATGTAACAATGATACAAAATAATGTTTGAGACTACAAGGAGGCATCAAAATGGCTAGTGTACTAAACAAATTCTTATGATTTACGAATAATGTTGATAACTCTACTCAATTGGCTTCTTTTTTCAAAATCATACAAATTGAACCCTAGCATCAATAGGCTCTGTATATCAAGCTACCACAATTCAAGTTACATCAGGCCCATATCACCGAGACACTGCCTGAACAATAGGAGGAATGGCCTATTTCAACATACTACACTCAAACCCTTAAGGGATCGATCCGGTTGAATGCAGCTCATAGCGATTTCGTGTGTTTGGGTGTGAAAGAGGACTATGCCTAGCGTAAACATGCATACTCAGATGCGTTGAAATAGTCTGTTTGGTCACACGAGTTGCAGAACAAAAATTGCACCTCCTTGCAACTTTCCACTGCTTGCATTTGACACTTTTTCCATCAACTGAAAACTAGACACCACGGGAAAACCACTCTGAAATAATGAAAACCAAGAGAGGTTATTGTAGAGGGGCCCAACGCAATCCCATAGGATCAGATGAGAAGTTTCTAAGCGTCACGGTGTCTGAGTAACCTCATGTTGAAGTTTGTAGCTATTTTGCCCTTTGGACCCTTAAGGGATCGATCGGTTGAGCGTAGCTCGAGCGATTCGTGTTTGGGTGCAAAGAGGACCATGCCTAGTGTAAACATGCCTATTTGGAACGTTGGAAGCGGTTTGTTTGGTCACGAAGGCAAGCGAAAATTGCACCACCTTGCAACTTTCCACTGCTTGCATTTGACACTTTTTCCATCAACTAAAAATTGGACACCACAGGAAAACCACTCTGAGATAAAGAAAAACCGAGAGGTTATTGTAGAGGGCCCAACATGATCTCATAGGATTAGACGAGAAGTTTATAAGTCTCACGGTGTCGAGTAACCTCATGCTGAAGTTTGCAGCCATTTTGCCCTTTGGACCCTTAAGGGATCAATCTGGTTGAAGCGTAGCTCGGAGCGATCTCGCATGTTTGGGTGTGAAAGAGGACCCCTAGCATAAACATGCCTATTTAGATGCATTGGAACAATCCGTTTGGTCACACGAGTTGGAACAAAATTGCACCACTTTGCAACTTTCCACTACTTCTATTTGACACTTTTTCCATCAACTAAAAACTGGACACTATGGGAAAACCACTCTGAGATATAAAAAACCGAGAGAGGTTATTGTAGAGGGGCCCAACACAATCCCATAGGATTAGACGAGAAGTTTCTAAGCATCACAGTGTCCGAGTAACCTCATGCTAAAGTTTGCAGCCATTTTTTCCTTTGGACCCTTAAGGGATCAATCCAGTTGAACGTAGCTCAGAACGATTCCACGTGTTTGAGTGTGAAAGAGAAATATTCCTAGCATAAAAATTTCTATTCATATGTGTTGGAACAGTCTGTTTGGTCACAGGAGTTGCAAAACGAAAGTTGCACCACTTTGCAACTTTCCACTACTTCCATTTGACACTTTTTCCATCAACTAAAAATTGGAAACTATGAAAAAGTCACTCTGAGATAACAGAAACCAAGAGAGGTTATTGTAGAGGGCCCCAATGCGATCCTATAGGATTAGACGAGAAGTTTCTAAGTGTCACGGTGTCCGAGTAACCTCATGCTGAAGTTTACAGCCATTTTTCTCTTTGGTCCCTTAAGGGATCGATCTGGTTGAACGTAGCTCGGAGCGATTCTGCGTGTTTGGGTGTGAAAGAGGACCATTCTTAGTGTAAAAATTCCTATTCAGACGTGTTGGAATAGTCTGTTTGGTCAGACGAGTTGGAGAACGAAAGTTGCACGACTTTGCAACTTTTCACAAGGCAAAAAGACACCTAACCTTCAAATCTTGCTTCCAAACTTTTACCAGACCTTGGTACACTTTATTCACCTTTATTTTGACATGAACAAAGCTAAAACATTTTCTTACAACACTGTTTAATCATATTTCACAATTGCTTGCACTAGAAGACCAAATTTGTTTATAAGTGCTAAAACAGTAAATCGAGTGTAACATGCAAACCACAATGAATCTTTAGAGGATTAATATATTTTAGGGTACCCATTTTTTCTGTTAAAAACATATATCATTTTTAGATACACTTACTTTGGAACAAATGCCTGTTGTCCCTACTTCTTTGCTTCTAAAGAATCCCAAATAGGCCATTTTAACAAAGAAAGTAGTCTTTACTCATCACCAAAATACCAACAAACCTCAAATAGTCATTTTCCATGTGTAAAAACTCTCAAATAAACAAGTTTCAAGATGGAAAACACCCAACAATACACAAAATCTGTAAACCCTTGATTATAGGGTGAAAATCACAAAAATCAGTGAGGGTTTCAAGTATTTCACTCTAAGAAACCTCAAACACTCTGACCAACACTTGGATCATGCCTTATTATGTCTAAAAATTCTTTTAGAATCATTTCCCTAGACATGTATTCATTATTTCTTCCATACTTTGCATAAAACCTCCATTTTTAGATGAAAAACTCAGATTTTGGCTCTGTGGTAGCAACTCCACCTTTGCATTCTTGACTTCCCTGCACAAAACGACTCAAAAAAAATAATAAACTGATGCAGAAAAGGATTGGAATCTTTCAAAAAACACATTTAGATTAGTCCCAAGTAATTTGCAAAACCCCAAGTATCTATCTTGACAATTATCTCCTTTCAACTAGGTCTACTCTAGTAGCCATACAAACCATGTTTTTGGGCTTTATCACTTTAGCTTCCCAAATGAATTCTCAAATAAATGAATGTTTTTGAAGGCATATCAACTGATGTAGAGTAGGGTGGAGGAATACAAATTCAGACTTAAGAACGAAGAAACCAACTCAGGTTCATATATCTAATCCAGCTTCCATAAGGTCAGCACTATAGTCTTCCAATTCACCACTGAACAACTAAAAGACCAATTCCTTAAAGAGAATTGTAAAAACATCTATTGATCATCCAAATAACATTCATACTTCATCAAGAAGACAGATCCAAGCTTCCACCTAAGATTCATCTGCCAAAGCTTAAAGAAACATCAAGGTATCATGCTCAAGGGCTACAAGAACTAGCCCAATTTTACAAACAAACCCACTTTTAAACTTCTTGTCATAACAAGATCTCCTAGAAAGTCACAAATTTTGCTTCAAAACCACAAATTTTTTGGTCAAATACTCCGTACAAGTCTACTAACCTGTTGCTCCAACAAACCCTCATTTTCCCTCCTAAAATCTAGGGTTTCTCAAGATCTTCACTCAAAAAACCACAATTCACAAAACCAAAACATAAAACATGTTTCCCTAGGTCTTCTAAGACCTTCCAACCCTTCCTAAACTCAATCCCAACACAAATCCATGAAAAGACAACTTGAAACCAGCATTTTCACATAGAAACTTCACATTTTCTACCTAGGCATCGTAAGAATTTGGACTTAAAGACTCCCCCTCACTAAGAAAATTCATTCCAAACGTAATATACATGCATTCAAGTCTTCCCACTGAGTCACATGGCTTTACAGTAGGTGGGAAGACAAAAATTACATTTTTTTAATCACAAAACAATGATAAATCTGTTACATGGGCTGCAACAGAAAAATCAATATTTCTCCCTCCAAAATGAATATTGGAAGCCCTAAATGGAAGAAAATGGAAGCTAATTCACAATACTACATGAAAACATGAATGAGAAATCCTTCTAAGAATGTGCAAGTCCGTACAGGTGAAGGAAACTCTGAAAATACAGTAAAATCAGGAAATATAATGAAAAATCAAAAATAAAACATTGAAAACTCTGAATCAAACATTAACCAAACTTTCCATATTGAATAATTAGCCTTGAATGGACTCAAAATAGCAATTACAATGTCTCTTTATCTTCCCAAATTCATATTCTTGCCTTTTGAACTTTTGTCTTTTTGTCTTCCACTAAAATTGCTAATTTTGGCTTTTGGCAGTTTTTACAACTTTTGCATTTTGCAATTTTTTAATATTTCTTATGCAACTCTTTAAAGAGTCCTTCCTAAGACTCACATTACATGATAAATGGTCTTTAAATCCCTTATTTAACACAAATAACCCTAAAACACTTAAATTACAAGGTTCACCACATGAATCCCCTTATTGATCAACTTCTTTACATCATGACTCAATTGACCTAATACATACAAAATTGGTATTGAATCCTTATTAAATGAAATAGAATGACCTAAAACCATCTAATAACACCCTAAATGATCAAATGACCAAATAATAGAAACCACAAGGGTTCAAGTGTTGAAAAGATGGAGTTGGTGCTCCTGCTTTGGATAGTATGATTGCCAACAACATACAATGTTCACAAGGCCTTTTTGAAGGCATATCAACCTCCTCAACTGACTACAACCACTTTTCAACTTCTTTTACAAGTGTGACCCTTCAACTTCTAAGTATTTGCAAAATGACAACTTTTGGTTTGACAACATTACATTGTTATGTGCAACTTTTGACATATTGATGTAAATGACTCCATACCTAAACTAGTGACCTTATGATGGCCTCATTACATCATCTTGACCCTTACATTACGAATTTACATACATTTTCACATTTAGGACATTCAAGGCTTCATTACACCAAATTGACAACATGCTAACATGACATTGCAACCTCATATCCTACCAACCTAGATTGACTTAAAACACTTCCTAATGGTCCTTGTGACCTTATTACAACATTCTTCATGGACTACAAATCAAAATTTACCACTTGACCACCTTGTGGTCTTGATTGTCCTTGGTGCTCCTGCACCATAAACACCCTACTATAACCCTACTCCACTGATCTACAAGCCTAATTCAGTGGAGTATGCTTTATTTCTTTACTTGACTCTCAAAACCTCAAATTGAAGGTTCCAAACTAAATTTCAGAAAATGTGCTCTAATAGTGGAAAAACTCAATGGATGTTCTTCTAGATGGACTCAAAAGAAACCTAATTCTCTGTATTATCTTAATCTACAAAGGACAAGGCCTAAATCTACTGTACAGGTGGTACAAAGCTAACAAAACTGAAAGAAAACATAGAAATTTATGAATAGGGAACTTTTATTGCAAGATTTCATTCAAATCAGAATTGAGATTTGTCAAGATCATCAAAATAAGGATGTTGCATTGCTTTTTTGGACGAGATTCTCTTTGATGGCTCAAAAATCAGCATTTTTTGCAAGGAGGAACCAATCAATTTTTACTAGTTTAGTTATAGATACGCAAAGGAAAAGAATAAAAAGAAATAGTTCGTCCAAAATAGATGGAAGGCACTTACAGATAGGCATGGCAATCTCTCAACTTAGTCAGTCTTGGTCATACATCTTCACTGGGAGTTCCAAGATACCTATTGCACACAACACCTCTCATGAATAGAATTTCTTGAAATTTGAGATGTTCTTATAATGTCTACATCATAGGTGGTCATGATAAGGTTAAATTCAAATGAATAACTTGAAATTTCCTCACCAAGCTTCACACACACTTTTGTAATGGCTTAAAATCATAATTAAGATTTGTCAAGATCATCAAAATAAGGATTTTTCATTGCTTTTCTGCTTGAGATTCTCTTGGATGGCTCATAAATCTACATTTTATGCAAGGAGAAACCAATCAATGTTTGCCTAGTTACATACAGATACACAAAGTAAAATAAGATGATAACATTGGCATCAACCAAATTGACATGGATACAAGTATAAATTAATAAGAACTATTGTGCATATACTTACAAATTAATCCAATGAACCATTCGGGTCTACTCAACTCTTTATTGTATCAAGTATTGCCTCATGGTCAGACTCACAGACCTTCCACAAGTTCTTGTTCAAAAGTCTACCCCCATATTAGGTCAAACGAACATTGGATGTCACGACAAGGTTTGAGTAATGAAGAATCTTACGATGTGTGTCAAATTCCTCAAACAACCAATGTTTAACACTCTTATGTGGGTACCTTCTCAGCCACGTTCCAGTAAAAAAAACTGAGCCTATAGGGTATTCAATGTTTTCTCCATCTATAATTGGGGCTTCCAATTTCTTTTTTGCCTCAACACAATGACACAAGTAATATTTTGTACCCTCTTCATTGTCTTCATCTGTAATAACTGCATAAACATGCCCTTCATTTATATGTGCGGCATATCTCTTGAAATTAGTCAACATTATGAATACAGTACAAAGTAAGATAACAATATGGAATTTCAAATACTAAGCAAGTAGATATATTACCCAGTTGAACTAGATCTGATACATGGTCAAAGTCGACCGATGATTCCATCTGTGTTAGTTCCAATGCCATTAGAGGGTGATACGTGTGAAGTGGGCTAAGATAACTTCTCAACCATTTTCAACCCACTCCCCTAACTCACAATCATTCTAGGCTTGCATTGTACATGAAGAACAAAAGCATGCCATCTTATGTGTATCGATACTCCATGAACCTACATTTGAGCTAAGGAAAGAGTGCAACTCGCTCAATCTTGTTAGTGTACAACAATCCTCATATGGTGCAATGTTAGTATCATTCATCAACCAAAAAAATCTATGAACTGAAGACAGACCTTCATTACCTGGACCCATCGAAGCATTACACCACTTGACCATTGATCTTGCATCTTTCAACTGTGCATTGTCTTTATACTTTAACTCTTCTTGTGCTAATGCTCTTTTCACACATGCTCCTGCACCGTCATGCTCCCCCTTTCCATGTCCAACCTCACAAAATTTCCACATATGTTGAACACATGTAGTGAGATGCATCCTGCACATCCAGTAGAACATGCACGTGTTCTTGAACTGTGTTGCACAGTTATCTGACCATATTATATGCCGACCGTATGATATGCCCCTCTGATCCAAATGAATGTAGAACATCTGGAAGCAACCTTGCATGAACTTTGGAGAATGCATGCGATCATCACTAATATAAAAGTGATACTCCCTCAATACCTTCCTTTGGTCCTCTATACTATCAGCTGCATGAATGAATGTTATGTGCACTAATATCAAAACCTGTGTGGAGTTGTAATACTGTGATTGTACCTCACATTGTGGCTGTAGAGTGTAGTTCTTTGTAAAGTCAACCACTGATACTATGTTTCCAAGTGGAAAGGTGTCCTTGCATAGCTTGAATTGTGTGTCCAGCCATCAGGCTCTATGGGTATGCCTTGCATACTCATGCATTAGATGCTCACGAAACATGGACATAAAATGATACACTGGAATCTTCTCAACAACCAAATCACACCTTTTTTCTTGAGACCCATCTTTTTTAGCGTATGCCACTATTTTATACTTCCTAAAATCTACTAGTTTATGCCCCACCTCATCTGTGCTTTCCATATGTTGACATACTCGCATTTGTTGCAAGCCACCACAATGCTCACATGAACCATCCAAGTATGGTCTCATGTAGAATATTTGGCCATCCTCTATTTGACATAAAAATTTTGATAAGAACTATCTTGAAGATTTTGGTGGGGATTCTATGCCACAATACTGCAAAACATCATTAGTATGCAAATCTAAACATATAGAATGATAAACAACATAATGGTTAATGAATTCAATATGTAGTCTACAGCAACAAGTAGTGCGTGTGTGATTTATCTTGACATAAAAAGGTTTAAGCATTTCAAAGAATCTTTGAGAATACTAATTTGAGGATAAACATTTTGAAATTTATGAAAAAATTGGGTTTGAGTCGTATCCAAAAAATGCTTTGGATGTGGCTCACGGTTTCAACTACTGATTCTCCTTCTTATGACATCCCTTTGATTTGAAGATGGCCTTGTAGTATTCTTCCAATAATCTTCAATTAGTGTTCTCAATGCTTCAACAAATTTTTTATCTTTGTGTGGCACTCTCCCCGAGAATGCCCATAATTCATTTGAATCAATGCCCTCAATTCTTTGCCGCCTTTGAACAGATTTTGATAAAGTTTTTCTACTAATTCCCACTTGTTCACTTGTCTTTTTAATGAGGTGAGATCTCTTTGTTTGATAGCTTACCAAAGTCGATGTAATGACACGTTAGGTGACATTACTATCCTTTGAGTGTGAGGTCTTACCCACATTGTCATAAGCATCCATTAGATTCTTCACAATAGTGTTTTCACTTGATGCATTCGATGTTCTCAACCCAAGAGTCTTCATGATGTTTCTATACTTTAAACCCCATCAATTGAACAAATAGTTGACATCTTTTCGGTCTCATTTAGCCTTTCAAAGAACATTTTCCAAATCTTATTAGCATATCTTCTACAAGTGCATTCTGGAATCTTACCTTCCATGTGTTGCAAAATATCCTCATCAATATTAATCAAAAACTTTGGCTTTCTATGCAAAATTCTAGGTGGTGTTCTCTTAGGTACATACATCTCAACATTAGCAATTTCATCAATATTTAATTGAGGTGGGCTAGATTGCGTACCTTCAATCGAGGGTGGAATAGAAGACATACCTTGAGGTTCATGGGGATGATGGCATACCTTGTTCATCAACTCCGAGTGATGATGTACTCTCAACTTCAGATGTGGTGGATGGTGTCCAACCATACTCACTTGTGGTAGATGGTGTCCCTCCATATTCGCTTGTGCTTAATGGTGTCCCTTCATATTCACTTGCGGTAGAGGGTGTGTCTCCAACTACAGTATCTGCATCTCCCCTAGCACGACTTTTTCGCATTCGTGCCCTTTGTGTTGCCAATTTCTTTTCTCTTTTTGACGGTTGAGGTTCCTCTACAACTGGATTGTTTTCATCAATCATTCCCAATTTTTGATTTTCACAATATTCCCTCATCTATTTTTTCTCTTTATCTCTCAAGGCTTGGAGCTGATCATCTGTTAGTTTTTTCCTTTTAACAATTCATTTCTTTGGCATGATGAATAATTTTACCTATGCAAAAAGTGCTAAGTTGTCAAATTAACTAATTGAAAGCTTTGGAAGCATAACTCAATGAAAGCTTTGGAAGCATACACAAAGAAATTCCATTGACAATGTTGGAACTGTAAATTTCTAAATAAATTCACATGATTGTCCACATTCATAATCTTCCATGTGAGTCCTACCTTGAATACATTTCCCTCCCATGTGCATATTCTACTCATATTTTCCCATGTTGCCCCATTGAATCCATTGAGTCACGCATCTTTTGCATTCTAGTGTATCGGCGTGACTACATTAGGGTCTCTCTGATCCATTTTTTCTACTAGCAAACGTCTGTTGCCTATTGGCAAGACGTTTCCATTGTTTTGGTGACCGTGGAGACATTTATCGGCATATGTTATGGCTTTCAGGGCAGTGTCTTATCGAACTCAATCCGTCTCCCCGACTTGTGCATATGGAGGTCTTCGGCGAGAGCTTGGCGGTATCAGCGCAGTGTCATACTAATTTCATTTTGTTATACCGACCGACAAATAATGGAACGGCTTGGTGAGAAATGGGGCTATCGTTGTAAGGTCTTGGCGAGTGATCTTCGGTCTCACCAACCTTACACGTGGATTCTCTTTGAATATGCTTTCGGTGAGACTATGGTGGATTCAGAGTAAGTCTTGACGAATGCAACGGGGTCTCATCGATGAACATATGTGGACTCTATTGGCATAGCATTTGTGGTGTCTCGCTGAATGACATTTGGGTTTCATTTCGGCCAAGCATGAGTTTGCGGCAGGAGGTTATAATGAAAAGGTCGTACATTTCAGCGTGAGAATGCTTATGTCATGGCGATGTATGTAGTGGATGATGACCTTCGGTGAAACTCAAAGCATTCGACATAGGGTCTCCCCGATATCATAGAGTTACAGCAATACGGGTGAATAAAGATTCTTAGTGAAACATGGAATGTCTGTATAAGTTTTCCCCGATATCTAAGGGATATGGCGACAATAAACAAAACAAAAGGAATCCGTTGGTGAGAAATATGCTCATGTCTTAGCGACTGGTAAATTACATTAAGGAAATACGTATCGACAGAACATAATGCAATCTGTGATATGTCTCACTGAAGTCACAGGGTCATGGCGAATGCAAGCATGCGGAACGCGGGCAAATAGCGATTGATGTTATTTTGCCTTTGACATACTTACAAAATGTTTCAGCAAATGGCTCAGAGATTATATTCAAATGTTGTAGGCCGACACATGTGAGATTTTCTAACATGTCGTTGGAGGCCGACATGATTCTGAGCTCGATTTCTTCGGTGGCTAACATGAATTGAAATGTTTTGTTTCCTGAATGTTGGTGTATAAGTATGCACCCCGATTGTAATTGAAACATCATCAGAATATAGATAGATACAGTAGTTAGGAATGGCTATAGTAGAATAATTTCTCTTATCAGATACTATGTGCATGTTTTAAAATGGCGAGTTCAATGAAAATCAGCTGGCACGTGGCAGGTTATTTCTGGTGTCAATTGTATGTTGAACTTATTGAAAAGTATTGCTGAATTTGTCTCCAAGTTGATTCTTTTTGGTTGTTTAAATTGATGTAACAAGTTTACTTTCAGTTTATCAATGCACATTTGTTGTATTTGTGTGATTAATTGACTGGTTCTCTCAAGTAGAGATTAAATCCTTTTCGTTGATCACAGTAATCAGGAAGATTCATCTGGATTATTAAAGAAGAGCTCAGTGGTCATAGTCTTGCATTGTTTATACAAGTTATGAACAGATCATATGCCTGCAATTTGATTTTCTGCCAGAATAAGTTTCCCACTTCTATTTCATTTGACTCCGCATACCCAATAAGGCACTGGTCTCTGCAATTTCACCATTTGAATTCATTCAATTTCTTTACATCTATTTATTAATCATTTCAGGATTTTAGATTAGAAGATTGTTATCAAGTTGGATTTCATTTGTTCACTATCATCTGCCATTGTGGACAAAGCATTTCAAAAAGATAATCACAAGTTAAGTCTGCACTATTCAGAAAGGTACACCCGCCTAGGTTTAGCAGCACCTAAAGAGTAGAAGGTTGAGTTTTCTTGGCCTTGTCTATTACCCTAAAGTGTATGAAGAGATTGGAAGCCTCTTGAGGCATTCAGCCTACATTTTTGAGAGCTAACAAATTGGTGACTCTACTGGGGAATATATCAGAAGATTCGGTTGAAGACCATCATATAGAGTCATTGAAAAGAAAGACATATTTTGAGAAGTTTCAGAAAGAGTGATTCCACTGGGAAAAGATCAGAAATAATGATTTTCCTACTTTTGGAAAAGTGGGTGGTGACTCTGAAAGAAAATTATTGTAGTTGTTCAAGCATGAACATTTGAAAGAAGATCTCAGTTCTAGGGAGGTCATGTTGGAGCTCCTCATGGTCAGCAATATATGCCATATTATCATACACAACACTATGGTCCGATGTACCAACATCAGTACCCACCTAGTGCCCCCCTCATCAGCATACAATAATGATCAGGCAGTTTGATTTGTCAGGGATTCAATTATCCCCTTATCCAATGGATGGCAGTTGGAGAGGTATTGTTCCAAAGTTTACAGG
The DNA here is from genome assembly GCA_007258455.2 of Sequoia sempervirens. Classification (NCBI taxonomy): domain Eukaryota; kingdom Viridiplantae; phylum Streptophyta; class Pinopsida; order Cupressales; family Cupressaceae; genus Sequoia; species Sequoia sempervirens. The sequence goes on from VDFB02281492.1 coordinate 121,456,183, forward strand.
GTGTGATGCAATCACTGCTGAAGATCATTTAAGAAGTTTCAATGCTTTCATCCAAGATTTGGGTGTGCCATATGAAGATTTACACATGAGGCTATTCATGATATCACTTGTTGAAGATGCTAGGGATTAGTTCAACAGCTTACCAGCTGTCTCTATTGATTCTCTCCAAGGATTTCAAGATCAATTCCTCGATCAGTTTGGGAATCTAAGTGTACCAGATTATGCTCTTCGTGAATTATTACACATTTAGAAAGATCAAAGTGATACAATTTATGATTTTAATCAGAGGTTCAATAAGTTGCAGAATAAGCTACCTCTTGGATCAAAGCTACCATATTTTGTAGCACTAAGTATTTATTTGCATGCTTTTGATCCAAAGACAGGGTATGAGCTGAGAAATAAATTCCCAAGAAGTTTGGCTGAGGCACAGAAGATGGCGCAAATAATTGAAAACAATAGGAAGGCTGCTGGGATAATCAGTAAAAGAGATATTCCTAGGGTTTCTCAGCAAAGCAACACATACAGGAATGGAAGGCGGAGGTTGCATGACATGCCTTATAATACAGATTGGAAGGATAACAAACCTATAATAGCTAGGCTTGGAAACAAGGAAGCTCCTGATCCATTGACAAAAGGAACCTATATGGTAAGTAACAATTACTTTTGTGATTTTTGTGATATGCCACATTCCCCAGATTATTGTGTTGTAGCCCAAAAAATGCAAGAAGGGGGAATTCAGATGGAAAACAATGAAGAAGATCACACAGTATATCTGGCTTCAGATACTTTTCATCAGGTTGAGGAAGATGAAGGTGCAGGGAATTTCTCTTGCACAACAGATTGTCATAGTAAAAGAATGCATGTTGTGAGGAATCCAGTGAATATTCTAATTTTGATAATGAACATGAGGATTTTGATCTACAGTCAAGGGATTCTTCTACTTCTTATGAGGATATGGATGAAGAGGCAGTGGGAAATGTTGATTCATCAGATAGTAAGTATACAATACCTCTAGCTGTAGTTGAGAGTTATGAAGATATATTTGATCATGATGAGGTTTGTACATTTGAAAGTAATTTCCAATTTTTTTCAAACTCGTTGTATGATGAAGAGTTAAATGAAGATCAGATGATTTTTTTCCAAGGTGTGTCAATGAGTAAGTTTCATATATTTTCAAATCCATTCTATGAAAAGAAGGAAATAATGTCAGACAAACAAAATGCTGGAATAAATGACTACGCTAATGATGTTTCTGATTTCCCATTCTTTGATGGTATTGGATTTTTGTTTGATGATGACAACAGTGAGGAGTATAATTGTAGTGATGAAAATATAGAGATTCGTTCACTTGGTAGTGAACAGATTGCAGATTTGTTTACTTTTGAATACCAGGGATGCGCGCATAAAGATGATCTTGAAGTTTTGTCTCCAGCTTACTTTTGTTTTGACAGTGAAGAATCTCTGTGTAAAAATTCTTATGACTCCCTGTGTATTTCTTGGAATGATGGTGATACTTTTGGTGATGATCAAAAGTCTGCTTCTATTCAGGATGAGGTATGTGATTTTGAAATTTCTAATCCATGTGAAGAAGACATTTGTTTGCATATCAAGGATGATAGAAGTCCAAATTTGATTGATCCACATATGCATGATATTGAAAATATGATTCATGATCTAATGTTGATTCCCAATAATGATACTAGAGAGGTGCAAAAGGTTTCAGATTTGTTTGTTTCTAACAGTGTTGATATGACTGAGTTTTTTGTTTTTCAAGAGAAGCACTTTGGTGGTAAATTTTCAATACAGCTGGGTGAATGTTTCACAATTCATATCAGTGAGAGAGATAATATAAAATGTTGTATTTCATATACATATATTTTGTATGTTGAAGATAATAGATTTTTATCTGATGATGGAGAATTCAAACTGCTGAATACTATTGGGAGATTGGTCCAAGCTGAACATGGTGATTCTCTAAAAAATTTCAGTGACAGAAAAGATTGCATTTGTGTCTTCAAGAGAAGCTTAATGAACTCAAGAGAAAATCAAGTATTTGACAGGGGAAAGTATGAAATTGTAACAGCTCAAGATAGGAGAAGTTAACACATAGAGGATTGAGGGTTGTCAGTGCATGGACAACTCTTACTTGTCCTCTTTAAAATTCTTTTCCATGCACAGTAGTTTAGGATGGTGATTCACCTTCATTTTACATTCATTCCATCTTGCTTCCGGTCCATTTCCATTCTACTCATTTTGTGTTTGGTCTGGTCTGCTCACCCAAAGATTCTAGATCCTTGCAATGATATGACTATCATTCATCCCCAGACGAAGCCACTGTTGGAACTGTAAATTTTTGAATAAATTCACATGATTGTCCACATTCATAATCTTCCATGTGAGTCCTACCTTGAATACATTTCCCTCCCATGTGCATATTCCACTCATATTTTCCCATGTTTCCCCATTGAATCCATTGAGTCACGTATCTTTTGCATTCCGGTGTATCGGTGTGATTGCATTAGGGTCTCTCCGATCCGTTTTTTCTACTAGCAAACGTCTGTTGCCTATCGGCAAGACGTTTCTGTTGTTTCGGTGACTGTGGAGATGTTTATTGGCATATGTTATGGCTTTCGAGGCAGTGTCTTATCGAACTTAGTCCGTCTCCCTGACTTGTGCATATGGAGGTCTTTGGTGAGAGCTTGGCGGTATCGGCGCAGTGTCATAGCGATTTCATTTTGTTATACCAACCGACAGATGATGGAATGGCTCAGTGAGAAATGGGGCTATCGTTGTAAGGTCTTGGCGAGTGACCTTCGGTCTCGCCAACCTTACACGTGGATTCTCTTTGAATATGCTTTCAGTGAGACTATGGTGGATTCGAAGTAAGTCTTGACGAATGCAGCGAGGTCTCACAGATAAACATATGTGGACTCTGTCGGCATAGGGTTTGTGGTGTCTCGTCGAATGACATTTGGGTTTCATTTCGGCCAAGCATGAGTTTGCGGCAGGAGGTTATAATGAAAAAGTCATACATTTTAGCGTGAGAATGCTTATGTCATGTCGATGTACATAGTGGATGATGACCTTCGGCAAAACTCAAAACATTTGACATAGGGTCTCCCTGATATCACAGAGTTACAGTGATACGGGTGAATAAAGATTCTCGGTGAAACATGGAATGTCTGTATAAGGTTTCCCCAATATCTGAGGGCTATGGCGACAATAAATAAAACAAAAGGAATGTGTCGATGAGAAATATGCTCGTGTCTCAGCAACTGGTAAATTACATTAAGGAATACGTATTGACAGAACATAATGCAATCTATGAGATGTCTCACCGAAGTCACAGGGTCACGACGAATGCGAGCATGGGGAACGCGGGAAAATAGCGATTGATGTTATTTTTCCTTCGGCATACTTGCAAAATGTTTCAATGAATGGCTCAGAGATTATATTCAAATGTTGTAGGCCGAAACATGTGAGATTTTCTAAAATGTCGTTGGAGGCCGACATGATTCCGAGCCCGATTTCTTCGGTGGCTGACATGAATTTGAAACGTTTTGTTTCCTGAATGTTGGTGTATAAGTATGCACCTCAATTGTAATTGAAACATCATCAGAATATAGATAGATACAGTAGTTAGGAATGGCTACAGTAAAATAATTTCTCTTATCAGAGACTATGTGCATGTTTTAAAATGGCGAGTTTAATGAAATTCAGCTGGTGTGGCAGGTTATTTCTGGTGTCAATTGTATGTTGAACTTATTGAAAAGTATTGTTGAATTTGTCTCCAAGTTGATTCTTTCTGGTTGTTTAAATTGATGTAACAAGTTTACTTTCAGTTTATCAATGCACATTTGTTGTATTTGTGTGATTAATTGACCGGTTCTCTCAAGTAGAGATTAAATCCTTTTCGTTGATCACAATAATCAGGAAGATTCATCTGGATTATTAAAGAAGAGCTCAGTGGTCATAGTCTTGCATTGTTTATACAAGTTATGAACATATCATATGCTTGCAATTTGATTTTCTACCAAAATAAGTTGCCCACTTCTGTTTCATTTGACTCCGCATACCCAATAAGGCACTGGTCTCTGCAATTTCACCATTTGAGTTCATTCAGTTTCTTTACATCTGTTTATTAAGCATTTCAAGATTTTAGATTAGAAGATTGCTATCAAGTTGGATTTTATTTGTTCACTGTCATCTGCCATTGTGGACAAAGCATTTTAGAAAGATAATCACAAGTTAAGTCTGCACTATTTAGAAAGGTACACCCGCCTGGGTTTAGCAGCACCTAAAGAGTAGAAGGTTGAGTTCTCTTCGCCTTGTCTGTCACCCTAAAGTGTATCAAGAGATTGGAAACCTCTTGAGGCATTCAGCCTACGTTTTTGAGAGCTAACAGACAATGTAAGGTTGTAACATGACAAACTGGTGCAGGAGCACCTAGGTCATGAAATTCCTTCAAAAGGCTAATTTGTTCAATTTGTAATGTTCAAGTAAATATGATGAGTGAAGGTCATGAAATGATGAATTTCAATGTATTTGCACCATGAAATAGGTCACTAGGTGATATTATTGAAAAGTTGCTTTTTATAACAAAAGTTGTCAATTATTGTAAAAATGTAAAATTGCACAAAAGTAGGAAGGTGAAGAGTCTTTTTTGTGGAAGGGAAAGGATGGGTTGATGAAGATGAAGAGGCAGTTATTTCAACTGATTTAGACACCTTTAAAAAGCATTGTAAGCTCGAGAAAGGCAGATCTTGTATCCCAAAAATCCATAAAAATCAATAAAAAAACCTCTGCTCAGTTATTTTGGAAAGCTTTTCTATTCTTGTTTTCAGGTTGCATAGTGATTCAAGCATTCTAAGATTTGATTCTTGTCAGGGAAAGAGACTTCTTTCATTCTTGAAAGTTGTAGGAATTGTAATTCAAATAATCAAGAATTTGAACTTAGTTTCCTAAGTCTCGGTCTGTGGTTTCCTTAGAATTGTTTTGAGAGTCTAAAAAGTGATTCTTAGCCATTCCACCGATGTAGGGCTAGTAGGTCAGTGGAATGGATCATATTTAGTGTCTTTTCAATGTGAAGATGTGTGTGGCAGGGGTAAATAGAAATAAGAAGTCAGGATACTGTTGCATGAACAAAATTCTGAATTTTCTCATTCAAAAAAATGGTATTTTCAAGTAGGGTTTAGTGAAGATAGGATGATGGATGTGTTGATTTGAGCAAAGATATCTTAAATGGTTGGGATGATGTTTGATTGCAGGTCTAAGGAACATAGGTGTTTGATTGTTTTTTCCTTGAAGGGGTAAGTTGAGTTGATGATTGATTGTTGTATTGTTTATGACAAGAACAAAGTTGAAAGTTGATTCTGAAAATGGTTTGCTATATGGAGATGGTGAATTGGCTACTGATAGCCTTATAACTTGAAATGAAATAAATGGATTTTGGTTGAATGAAAAGTAGTTTTGGATGAATTTGACAAAGTTTGTATAAATTGATCTTCTTCTGATTTGATTTGGGAAGGAAGTTCCCTAAAGAAATGATGTTGTTGAGTGGCTTGGCAATCTGATATTGCATCACAAACAAACAATTTGATCAACATGGAATAAGCTAAACAACAAAAATGAAAGCAAGCCATAATAGAATGAAAGAAAATGTACAAAGATTTCACATACCTAAAAAAGAAAAGTTTCAAATAGAGGAGTTCTACCCAATTATGCAGCCTTTGCTTCTTCCTTCCTCAAACTCCTCAAAAATTTGACTTCTTCAAAAGCTTGTTCCCCTCCAAATTTCAATTGTATATCAATTATCATTGTAATTCAAACTTGAATTGATATTATATGCCTCTCAACGTGAAAACTCTGCTATTTCATGCAAAGGTGATGGAAAGAACATTCAAAAGGTGGTGGAATCTCAAAATCATGCATGCACACTTCTCAATCACCAAAAAGCTACTTTTTTCGGAGCACATGCAAAACTAGGAGAATATGCAGAATGTGGGCTGACATCATGGGTATTTTAGTGATAATGTGAGTGTGTTATTTAATCCTAAACGAACATACCTCTACTAGTTAATAACACGC
>VDFB02281492.1:121462369-121537129 GCA_007258455.2 Sequoia sempervirens
TGAAGGCCAAAGGAGGCCATTAAAGGCCCTCTAGTAGCATATAAGAATGGCTGCTAACCCAAGTTGAGGAGTCACAGTATTAAGGAGAACAATAACTACCAATAAGGCCTTAAGAGTGAAGCTGGTCTGGAGAATGTTTAAAGCATAGACCTGAGATAGAAGTACTCATAGACCTGAGATAGAAGTACTTGAACTCTGGATTCTCAAAAAATCCTTATATCTTGAATATCCCTAAGTAATTTCACTTGAATTTTGAAGGTTTAAAGTTTCCTGTCAACATCTCATCATGAAGCAGTTTATTTAGGAAGTAACAGATGGAGCCAGGGCAGACTTTTGAGATGACCCATGGATCTTGCCTTACCTTGTGTCATATATGGAAGTTAAAAAACTTCGAAAATTTCCTCTCTTAAGGTCTTATGGTGACAAGGTGAAAAATTATTGAAAATGAAAAACAAAGGGGCTCCTATCGCAAGCAAAGTTGAAAACATTCTATGGTCTGAGGAAAGGGCAATTCAGAACTGAACAGATGTTCAAGAAAACTTTAGGAACCCCTTCAGTAAAGTTCAGGGTACATTAATCTGGAAGCCTCTAAAATGGTCAATTTCTCAGTAAAGGGGGGCTACATCAATCAGGATCCTGGTGAGAATCAGTTGTGGAAAAAGATTTTGGATTGAGTAACGCTGGCCAAAAGTGATAGCCTTCCTTTGGTTCGTTGTTACAAGTAAAACTCTGGCCCAAGTAACCCAGCTCACAAACCTTTGAAATGTCCTATGTCTAGTAGCACAATATAGCAATATGAGCACCTTGTTCTCTAATGTCCTTAATTAAGCTTTGAAGATATGGAACAAGTTTGCATCCATCTATAAGCAATGAAATTATACGATAAGAAATAAAAAGACTTGAAATCATAAAATCTAAATCTAAATCTAATTCCTATTTTACGGATCTCACTACAAACCTCAAGAAAGTGTTGATTCGATTCACCTATTGGAATGTGGATGCAACTCAGCAGGATAACACTGGATTGATAATAGATTTTGATCGATGGTAGATTTGACAAAGTTGATTTGCATAAGATGTGAGATATGAAAATGATGAATGATTTATCATATTTATAGACTTTCCAAGGGAAAATCAATTAGGAGATGAAGATGAGAATGAAGACTTCGGTTAACTGAACTGACTGTGGAGTCAACTCAACTGAAAACAGGGAAATTTTCCACTTCAAACTAATGAGAGGATAATATTGGATAATCTAATTAAATAATTGGATAAATGTGAGGAATATGTTTCCATTTAGAGATTGAGTTGAATGATGGATGAAAAAGAAGTTTCTAAATGGAGACTGAGTTAACTGATTAGTGAAGATTGAGTTGACTAATGCAGCGAAAATGGAAATTATTAGAAAGTGGATATTTAATTTGCATTTAATTAAATAATTAAAATATTATTTAATTAAATGGATAATGGGAATTTATTAAATGAATATTACTAATGATAAATGGATAAATGATTAATGATTAATAAATGGTAAATTAAAAAAGATTAATAAATGATGAATGTGATTAATTAATGATTAGGAAATGACATGACAATGATTAGAGTTAGGTGGAATAATTTTAGTGTCTACGCCATTAAGCTAAGCTAGGTCTCCCCAAATTTTATCAGAAGCCTTGCTCAGTCCTGGAAGGATCTGAAAGGATTTATGAAAGGAAAATGAAAATGGATAACTGATTTATCCCTAATACCTTGAAAAGTATGGGAAGAACAAAATCACAGAGTTGCAGGGAGAAAGGAATGGATGAAGAACTTTCTTGAAACAGGATTGAGCTCCAATCGGATTCTGTTTTATCCATTTTCTATCTCAGAAGCTTCCAATCACTCAGAATCAGTGTTCTGGCCTCAAGTGAAAACCTTTTGATGCTGACACAGTCAAACTCAACTTTGTGTGGGCAGCCAAAGACAAAGCAAGCCCATCTGGAGGAGGGAGGATCTACAATTATAAAAGGCATGGTAGCGTTACATTTTCATGTCATTAACATGGCAATCTGAAAGTGTAAATGGAATTCAATTACATGGGAAAACAAAGTAAATTTAAAAATGCTAAAATACTCATATAAACGCAAAAGGAAATTTCAATAAAGAACAAAAAATTAAAAATTTAAAAGCCCTGCAACTATTATTTCATCCTACAAATTTTAAACTTCAAGTATAAGACATAAATAAAGATCCAATGTTGCCAATTACTATCAAATTCCCAAAAAATATCAAATTTTCAGTCTTAGAATACATTTACATAACAAAAATTGAGAACACAATCAACCTGTAAGGCTCCTAGCCTCCTAGACTACAGAATGTGAAGTGGAAGTCAATGCCCCTGCATGCTTGTTCTTCTCCATATGCATGCAATCACATCCTACAGCGATCTACAGCATGCTGCAGAAAGCTGCACAACACCAGGGAGTGTTCCTGAAGCAGCTGCACGAAATTGTAATACAATATGGAGAGTTAGGGTTAGGTCTAGCATAAAAATAGCAGCATTTAGTTTTTTTTTTTTTTAAATTGAAAAAACCCTAAAACTCAGGGCTATGGTTAGGTATATGCCTTGCTAGAAGTTTAGAACATAGGGTTTAAGTTGAACTGCTAAAAAATATGATTAAAAAAAAAAAAACTACCTCTTCCACATTGCAGCTGGAAAATAAGTGAAATGAGCTTCTACAGGGCCCCTATCTTTATCTCTGGCTGGCTTTTTCTAATATTATTCACAATCCACTAATTGACAAATCCATTGATCAGCTTACAGACCAGCCTAATATGGTTTCCTGGAGGCACTGCTAGTAATGCTCTAATCTCCCTCCCCTAGAATGGTGGGGTAGTGGGGAATGAATAAAGTGCTCTTCCCCTTTCCTGATATATGGTTTAGAGGTCGAGGCACTCAACAAAAGAGGTCAAGTCACTCAACCAATTGCTTGCTGTTGTGCCCTGATTCATTGATCACAAATCATCTGTTATTTTGTTTGCCTTTTCCCTGTAAAATCTGAAAAATAGACCTGCAGTCTGAACTCAAGAATATGAGTAAAAAATGAAAAATCAGGCATTTATTAAGAAAAACAGAGGTTTTTTTTTTAAACTTTATATCAAACCTGGGATTTCCCAGTTTTGGCAGGTTGTGGACCAGTTTCAAAAAAAACCAGCCATGCTGTTCTGACTCATTACAGCCCATGGCCCAGGCAGTGATTACACATTAGTAATTGCATGTTTTTGCTGGGTAATGCTACTGTGATAAAAGATGAGTTGTTTCATATCACATGGATTTGTCTAATATCACTAATAAAGAGAGCTGAAGTTTATGGAATGATCAAAGGTTTCAAGCTAGAACTGAGAATGATTTGACTAACATAATTTTTGAAGGAGACACTCAGCCATAAAGGCAGACTCTAATGAGTAATGTAATGACTAGAGCCTAAGCTACCTCAATTAAGAAGCTATTGAGCTTAAGAGACCAAAGATCAGTTTCAGAGCTTGAAATAGAGACCAAAATGAATGTGCTAATTGGTTAGACAATGTGTCCAAGCGAAAATCAGGATGATTACCTCAAGAATGACGTAAGGGATCTTGGATAAATATAGCATAGGGACTGGCACAAGCGTAAATAGAAGCATTTGCTCTAAGTATGATATCATGTAAATGTGATTTACCTAAGTAAAAATAGGTATAAATTACCAAAAAAAATCCTTTGCTATCAAGTACAAACAATTTTAATCTCCAAGCACTTAAACAAACCAAAACCTAATGTTCATATACAAGAAGAGCAGAAAATTATACATTATTAATAAACAAGAACTTATATAGTTCCAGAGACTACACGTCCCCAACAACCTAGATGTAGAGAGTAAAATTGTAACAGATTCTCAGGACATCCAAATAGTTGGTACCATGACTTCAACAAGACTTATTCCCTTATTAGAAAAAGTTCCTTTTGGGCTAAAATAAATATTTAAATCTGCCTATACATACAACAATGGCTGATTTGGAAAAAATCAAGCAACAAATAGCAGCGGATGCCTCAGTTGTTAAAACCCTTAGTGAAATATATTAAAATAGGTTTTACTACTGGGCAGAGGTGAAAAGGATCACAATCACATCTTAATGGCAATAGATCAATCATCTAACGTCATGCATTTAATACCTACTCAGGTCAAATCAAGTGCATTTAGCATTGGCCATATATACAAAAGAAATAGTCCAACTTCATGGAGCACCCAAGGTTACAGTGTCTGAAAAGAACCTGCATTGTTGATAGGAAGCAGGTGGTTTGGCATTTGATTTTGAGTATCTCATTTCATTTCTTGTTTATGAATCATAAATCATAAGCATACTGGCAGTGGTAGAAGTAAGTTCCTTTTCTCCTGATAGCTTGAATAACTTATTAACTATCAAGGTAGTGATTTTTAAATTATGCCTAGTTTTCGAAAAGGCAACTACTGTTGTTTTTCATGTCAATTTTGAATACAGCAGGTAGCAACGGTGAGCACTATACTGAAGAAAACTAAGTCAACCAATGAGGCATACCTTAACTACTGATTGGGTACTTTTAAGGTAAACCCTGATTCAGTATTCCCTTGGCAACACCCCACAAAGAACACTCATCCACTCCTGGGATGCATGATAACTGTGAGCATGAGGTATATAATTGACATATTTTGTCCATACACAAATATGTCATACACAAAATCCTGAGGGTTATTTTTTGGTTCCATGCTGTCATTAGTGGACACATGATAAAATTCTCAATTGAAAGCCATGTTTTGGGTATGGAAGATTTAGTGTCAAAAAGACTGAAAAATTCTAATGTCTTATATGAATTAAGTTTCCTAAATTGCAAATGCCAATAAGGGGCTAACTTGAAAGTGGACTAAGCTTTCATCTTTGTCCCTTATAAGTGAGCCAACTTACCAATTCTAATCCTGAACAATAGACATCCTTAGAGATAACAGATTTCCACAATCCATGTAGATTTTCAGAGAGTGTTTCTGGCTTAGATTGTGTTTGTGATTTTTGCATCAACGTTTTGGATCACACTCCATGATCCATCATCAGGATATCAGAGAGCATAAGGAGTAAAATCACAGAGTGTGATCCGAAACGTTGATGCAAAAATCACAAACACAAAACATTCTCTGAAAATAGACATCCTAATAAATTTATCCCAATATATGATAAAATATGTCAATATATGTCAATAAGAAATTAATCAAAGGATTGTATATATATCTCTTGTTATAAACCAACTATCGCTCACAAGAAACCTTTCACCTCCGAAAGAGACAAATTCTTATAAAAAACTACTGAAATAGGAATTATGATTCATATCTATAATGCTTGCTTCAGGGCCTCTTGGTCAATTGAGACAGCAGTTTTAGTGGATTTTTTGGCTCTTACTACTAAACCAAACCTCCAAACAAGTATAGCCATTACATAAAAAAACAAAACCCTCATTTGAAAAATTAAAGCCAGCTCAAGAAGATTAACAATACACTTCATCCACCTCTATGTCACTCCCTGTAAACTATTACATCTCCAACTCTTAAATAAGAGTTTACATGCTTTACTAAATCTCTAAGAAATTTGATTTTCTCACATTATACGAATATATCTATGCTAAATCAACTTTTTCTTGCGTGGACTAAGAATTATCATTTCCTTTTTTCCTTTCTTAAGGAAGATTTATTATAATGAAAGAAAGCTGCCAACTACAACAACTATGCTCCTGCTATCTCTTCCCCTGCTGGAAGGAAATCTAAGCCTTATGGTTCTGACTTCTGAGCATTATAGTTTCTTTTTCTTCTTCTTTGGTTCACCTGCGAAACTGAAATGTTCTTTTTCCAATGCATCTTTATCAGTATATATAATATAAATGATCCTCAGGACTCGTACTGCGATGTCATTTCCTACTCAGGTATATCATAATTGCAACCCCTACTTCTGCTACAACTATGTGACGAGATACAAAATGTTGCCCTGTCCCAATGATGATTGCCTCTAGTCTTTTCACGTCCTCTTCTGTGAGAATCCCATCTTTTCCACTAAGAAGTCCCTATCATCTTCCTCACAACCTTGATTCATGTCCCCTTCCCTACCTCTTCGCCTTCCAATATCTCAATCATAATCATAAACCCAATCATGATTGCAATCTCTGTATTGGCTATTGATGCCTCATTACCTAGCATCTCTATCTCTCTCTCTATTGAGAAGATCCTCTCGTGGCGATGATCCTTGTCAAATGTTAGCATGTCCAAACCACACAGCCCATGGTCCACGACATTTTCTTCTTTCTCCTCAAAATAATCTTTCAAAGGCAATCTCCCTTCGCTCAATTTTACCAATTGCTTCAAGAGTCAACCTTTTGGGGACACATGGCAAAGAAATATCTCACACACGGTCCTATGTCAACAGTTCATCAATAAATTCATCCACATGACTCAGTTCAAAATTTCCTTATGGATGCTTGCGTCATAGCAATCTGTAGTCATTGCACAAAGATTCCAAGCATTGGAATGCATAAGTCGGTTTACCGACAAGGTGCAAATTAAATGCTTTTATAGTTCGAACATATTTGTAATCTTCACTCTTGATAAGATCCACGACGATCTCCTTCGCTGGTTTAATTTAAGGCAGCTTCATTGTGAGGCACAAAATGAAGTAGCTTTTGGATTTCCACCATAAGTTCCCCCAACATGATCAAAATCCATAGCTTCATCTACCAGTATTTCAATTGTCAGGCCAAAGCATTTTTCCTTCCAATAAGGAGTCTTGTAGATTTGGTAACATAGAACTTTCTAAACTAAATTCTGCCAATTTTGAACACTGAACACTCTTGGCTTCTGCATATGTTTGATTTCGCATCTTTAAGTTTCTTCTGCCCTATCAAGTCATTAAAGAAATTACTGGCGTTTCCACCTCCAAGAGCTTGTTCTACTTTGAACTTCTGCTTCAGGCTTTCTTTGAACTTCTAAATTGGCTTCCATGTTTCTTATACTACTAAGATTTTCCAATTTTTATATCATGTAGAAACAAGGAACAATATAGCCTGCATGTAATAAACAGATTAAAAATATAAAAAGGGGTCCCAATCAAGAGAAACTGAGTCCTTGAGAGAGAACTTTAACTCTTCCTTCTAAAATGGCACAAGTCTATATGCTGCGATCTCCCTTAAAGCCTTCAGAGAGTTTCAATATCCAACTGGTGAGGGTGAGCCTGCAACTATGAGTTCCTGCAAGAAATTACAAAACCTGCAAACGCACTATAGAAACATACAATTTTCCTGGAACGCTTGACACATTTCTGAGAAAACATAAGATTTCTAAATCTCAAACATGGCAATCACATAAAAGGAATCAAACCCGCGATCAAAAAGAAAGTTCAAAATTGGGGGAGACAACGGTAGAAAGACAGAAATTATGAAGGTCACTCACAAGCGGCCTCTTCTGTAGAACTTTTGAACTCATCATGCGCTACTTCAGTTGTCCGCAACTCTGTCAGTTGACATGGGCACTGTTGGCTGTATAACTTTGGCTGCTCCGATCGACTAAAGATTCTATCATACTATATGATAACGCCGCCCTGTTTTTGTCTCAGGCTTTTGACCCGTGGTTTTATTATAACTACATGTTTAAGGCATTAATTACTATTGTGGTTATGATAATTATTAGTTCCTGCCATAGAACTATAGGGAGGGGTGTTGTTTTAACTAGTGATTAAAAGTTTGTTTTCTCTCCAAAATAGAAATCAGCTTTTCTCCTCTCATTAAAAATGTGAAGATTCAGGAAAGAAATGTGTTCACAAGTTAACTTATTAGAAACTCAGTGACATGTTATTGGCTTCTATTTATGATTGCAAAATGTTAGGAAAGGATTCTAGTTTTATGAGGCAAGAGAACGCACATCCCATTAAGTGGCTAGTATTCTTTGTCATTCAATATGCATACTTGTTTCGATGGCATTGGTCTTAATGAATAGTATTTACTCCATGATTCATTAACATAGATACTAGCAATTGCACCTTGGTGTGCAATGGGTATGCTAAAGAGGATTGGAAGGTCAATTAGGAAAAAAAATGATCTATTTTTTGCATACATTTGTGTAGTATATGAGGTCAATTGATAGGCCATTTAGCAAATGATGTTTGTGCAACAAAGATCTTAATGGAGAAGTGATAGCTTCAAATTAACTATGCATCCACATACAAGGACCTAAACATGATTGAAACAAAACCTTTGAATCAAGAAGATAATTAGGCTTCATTACCAACAAGGTCATGTTATGTTTGCAATATGGAAAGAGGGAGACAGAAGGAGATATAGGGATAGAAAGAGGTAGAGATAAAGGGGGGAAGAACAAGAGAGAGAGAGAGGGGGGTAAGGAGATAGAGATAGGGGACAAAAATGTAGATGGAGACATGGAGGAGAGGGATATGGAGAGGAGAGGGAAAGATATATATAGAGAGAGAGAGAGAGGAGAGATAGATAGAGATGGATTTGTTAGTAGGGGGTGATGAATACAAGCCACTGATGTCTTAAGTCTAATATGGGAAGGAATAATTAATACAAGCTAATTTTGTTTGATAATTTTTATTTGATTTGTGTAATTTGTTTGATAATTTTTAGTTAATATAAATTAAGGCTACCCTAGATCTTACAAGTGAAAAATATGAGAAAGGTCTATGTATAAGGCTTTTAAAAGCACAAGTCTACACATCCAAGTCTTACCTACAAAATGAGCCCGCAACTCTTAATTATACAAGGAAATGTGCACAGACAATTCAAATTGAGAGGCAATTAGATTATACAAGGAAAAATGCATGAATGATTCAAATTAGGAGGTGGTTAGATAATTGAGAGACATGTAGGAATGGCTCATTACTTCATCACCTCAATTCTTGATTTGAAAGCCCATGCTTGAAATAACTCTCCACCAAGTACATGAATTGAAGGTCGTGGTGGGGGAAGTGATTGCATGCTTTAAATGTATCTTAACATTACGTAAGTGCAAATTTGATTATTTAAAACTACCTTTCAGCCTCTTTTGCCTTGAAAGTATACTTTTACATATTTCTGGGTTGTTAGATATGTAGAAGTGGCAAGATCAATAATTATTGCTAGCTTGGTTACCCCTTCTTTATAAGGGAGAGATAGAGAGGAAGATAGAGATAGAGATGGAGATAGAGATGAAACAACATCATTTGATAAATAGACCAAACTTTTCCCTAATTAATATGTATTATAGTTATTAATAATAATATTATATTATAGGTCAATTTTAGGGTCCAAGTGGAAATTAAAAATATTGTAGGAGATGGTGTTATGTCTATGTGGGTGTGTAGCCTGCATGAAGGTTTTTGTCGCTGTATGTGTGGTTATGAGCGGTGAAAGCTTGGACAGAGGGCTGGGGGTGTATGTGGGGTGTGGGTGAACTGTAGGGTGGATTTTCTCTATAATTGGGAGGGCAGAGGGGGGGTGGCGGGGGTTCTTTTGGCTGGGGTTATGGGTGGTCCCTTATTTTGTCTTTGTTTGGGTTGTGGTTTTATGGCATCTAGTGCAAGTCCAGGTAGGCATGTAGACTTGTCTTTTTCAAAGGTTTTGATGAGGGTTGTCCCTTCTCTGTCCGACCATTTCAATCCAATTCATTTCTTAAGTAATTCTTTAAATGATGGGGGGTCTTCTTAGAGTAGGCATCTTCATACGTCAAAAGTAAATGGGGGTTTGGAGAGGAGTTCATCTTGACCTATTTTGGTAATCCAACTAAATTCAATTACAAAGAAAGTTGATTATTTAAGTAACTATGCCTTAATCTACAAGTTTATGGGGCTTTGGGTGTCCCCTCCTTTCTTGGAGTTGTGGGCCCTTTAGACTTGGAGCCTAGAAGGGGATATGGAGGTTATGTAGGCACCCAATAACTATTTCATAGTGGTGTTCTCTTTCCTAGCTTTCATGGCTACTGTTGGAATTTTGGAAGAATGATACTTTGCATATGATCGCACTACTGCTTGGAAAACTAGTTGGTCCAGCTCAACAAACTCAAGATAAGAAGGTAATATCTTATGCCTGAGTTTGTATTGAAATTGATTTAAATAACTCATTGCTAGATTAAATGGAAATTCAAGTAGGCTCCACTTCATGGATTCAACAACTGGATTACGAAGCTCTCTCATTCTAATGCCGAGCCTATCATGAGTATGGGCATTTGCAAAGGAAATATCTCAAACTTAGCTCAACTGGGATGCATGCTAGAAATGCTTTTGTCAAAGTGTCTCCCTAATCTCCTCCTTCAAAGGATAAAGGAAAAGTTGGGTTATGTTAGATAAGGAAACTGATAATCAGATTTTTATTCCTTTCAAGCCCCGTAACAAGGGGAGAGGGCTAAAGAGGTCCTTTGAGGATAGACAGGGTGAGGAGACTTATAATCTTTTTGAGACTTTGGAGGAATTTGATCAACTTGGCTAAAATCTAGACAAACAACTCTCTAGTATAAATATTTTGGAGATGGAACAATTGGCTCATGTAACTGATGGTGGTCTCAATAGGGTAGCAGATGATTTGACTAAGTTATTGTAGGCATCCAAATTTGACCACTCCCACATGGTCAAATTTGTTCCCTTTATTCATCTATTTCATATTTCATCCATATTAATTAAATAATTTATTTAATTATTATTTCCCCTTTGCCTAAGGTTTCTAAAGTATTTAATTTAATAATTAAATACTTTACCTTTCATCTCTTCCTCTCTAAATTAAATAAATTCATGAATTTATTTAATTTAGTCATTTAGCCTTTTGAATTTAAATCAATTTTAAATTCCTTATTTTTTCTCTCCTTGTCACATCCTCCATAATCTTCTTCTAATCTGGATTAGTTTAATTAATCTGGATGATTAGGATGTGCACACCCTTAATCAGGATTAATGTCACATCCTCCATATTTTGCCACTTGCCTCTAATCCTTAATTAGTCTTCTTAATCACTTGTTTGTACAACCTTAATCTAATATTTATGTCATTTTTGGTATGTCCTCCAAGTCAACCTATCATAAGTATTTTCTTTATTAAGCCATGACCTCTTCCCCATGTGAATTAAAAATTCACATTTATTCCCCCAATGCTTTCCTCTTCCCCATGAAAGTTGTTGGGAAATTATAAATCCTCTCATAAGTCACATCAGTCACATGGGAGAAGGACTTCCTTTATGAAGACCTTGTCTTATCTTCAAGGTACTTCCAATCATGTAAATTTAAAATTCACATTTATTTCACCAACCACTTCTCTCTTCCCCAACCACTTCTCTCTTCCCCATGATGATTAGTGGGGAATTCTAAAATTCTTCTCTTGTCACCATCCTTCCACGTGGGGACAAGAACTTCATTTTTGAAAAAAATTTCCCCTAATCCCAAAGTACTTGCAAGTACCTCCACCTCACATGTCCTCTCTCCACATCATTTTTCTTGTTGACACCTCCTTTTCCACATGACAAGATGTGAGGGCTTGTGAGTCCTCAACTCACCACAACTCTTCATCTTGCCCATGTTGGCTAAATCCTAGCCATTGAATTCCCTAGAGACTCTTCTCTTAAAATGAAAGATTTTGTCTCATTTTTCATAACATGCATTTTCACAATTCAAGCTTTCCAACTTTCAAAACTTTCAAGCACTTGCATTCAAACTTTCACACCTCCATTGTTGAATCTTCAAGATCATTTGCATCCATTTTGCTCATCCACTCACATACCCATTTGAATCATTTGAATCCTCATTGCATCATCATCATTTTGCATCCATTTTCATCATATTTTCCATCAAGGAGCACACATCAAATCTTCATGAAAGGGCCAACCAAGAAGATCAACTTAGACAAGGTATAATCGTTCTTTCATTTTTCTTTGTTCAAGTTCAACTTAGGTTAATCTTGAGGTGGTATTGTGTTATTTCTCCTTTGCATTTCTTTGTTTTTACATCTTTTAGGTTTAGTAAATAATGTTGCACACATTTCTCGCACACCTGGTGGGACTCACAAACGGGTCTATTACATTCATGTTTTATGTTGTTTGACATTTTGCAGGTTTAGGTTACATAAAGACGACTTCACAGCTGACAGCCATCTGTGAAATGAGAGCAAATATGCTCCTTGTTTCCTAAACAGGCAACCTTGCTACTAAGAGGGTCGACCCTGGCCTTAACAAGGGTGACCTTGACCTTAACAGGGGTGATTATGCCCTCAAGATAGGCAACCCTTCCCTCAGCAGTGGTGATTTTTCCCCAGACAGAGGCAATTTTGAAGTAAAATAGTAACTTTAAGTTTTAGTGATTGTTTCTTATTGTTTTTGGGTACTGACACCCTAACGTTTCTGTTTGTGAGTGTGTCCACTTTTTTCTAACATTTGTGCAATTGTTTTCCACTTTTCCAAGGCTGGAGCTCAAACTACGAACACTTTCTTGCAGAACGGTCGGTCCCAACGTTGTTAGTTTAGTTTGTTTGTCATTTTTGCTTATTAATCTAGGCACATAGATCTAATTAGGGGGAGTCAAAACATTTTTTTGTTGTGCTTGAAAGTGGGCTATTGACGTATACAATCCCCTTGTGCCATTTGGTGATCCTGGGTGAAGAGAAATTGTAGCTCACTTAGTCCTTTATGTTACCTAGGAGGCACTAGATCGTTCAAGCTTTCCCCTTGCACTTCGTGTGAGCCTGCGGACTAGTCGAAAATGTTTAGTGTCTTCTTTTAGTAGGACCTACTTGGGGATTTCATCACCCCAAGGGACGATACCAACCATGTGTACTGGTGGGGTATGTAAAGGGGGAGAGCCAAAGTTGTACCCTAATCTAGTCACGTTGTGTCTAGAAAAGTGTCAAAGCTAGGGTGATACCTAGATAAGATGTGAAGAGTTGGTCCAAGTTTCCAGTACCTCACTGCGGCTTCCGACTCACACCTGTGATGGGTTGGTGTTCATAGTTGTGCTTCATGTACCGTGCATATATTAAGGACTCCCTAGTTTTCCTTGTTCAACCTAGTTAGAGGACCATGTTGGCCATACCCATCTTACTAATCTTAGGATTGTGTTGATTGACCTATTTTTTCTGTGCAAAACCAGTGCATGTCTTATTAGTCAAG
Organism: Sequoia sempervirens; assembly: GCA_007258455.2. Classification (NCBI taxonomy): domain Eukaryota; kingdom Viridiplantae; phylum Streptophyta; class Pinopsida; order Cupressales; family Cupressaceae; genus Sequoia; species Sequoia sempervirens. Next base: position 121,475,529 of record VDFB02281492.1, read on the forward strand.
TCAACCTTTTCCTTTTGTTTGTTGTTTTTTGTGTTTTTTGTCCTTTGCCATAGCCGTTTTTATCCAAGTTAAGTCTAGGTCAACTAGAAAGGGTGACCTTTCCCTTAACAGGGGCGATTCTACCTCCAACAGGGGTGACCCTACTATCCACAGGGGTGACCTTTCCCTCTATTTGAGTCATTTCACAATCTATTCCTTTCAAAATCGCCCATCCTTCATTGAATAGGCGACCTTGCCCTTAATAGGGGCAATTTTTCCCCTAAGATAGGTGACCCTGACCTTAACAAGGGTGATTTTGCTTCCTTCCCAAGTCAACCCATCACATTTGACTGTTTCATCAAAAGGGGTGATTATGCCTCTCACTTGGGTGACCTTGCCCCCCAATTGGGTGACCTTGACCCCAATTGTGGAGCATATGTTCTGTCAATCATGTCTTCCGTTCAATCAATCCGTTCACCCATCTCATCAATCCGTTCACCCGTTCATTTAGTTTGTTTACCCATTAGGAGCATCTGTTTTCTCATTCTGAGCATCCATTTATCTATTTAGAGAGTTCGTTTGCCCATTCTGAGAGTCTATTTTCTCGTTTTGAGCATTTGTTTTCCTATTTAGAGGGTCCGTTCTCCCATTTAGAGAGTTCATTCATCCATTTGTTGCATCCGTTTATTCGTTTAGAGAGTCTATTTGCCTATTTCAAGAGTTTGTTTCCCTGTTCTAAGAGTCTAAAAGTTGTTTAGGCGACCTTTCCCTCTAGTTGGGTGACCTTGCCCCTTAGTTAGGCGACCTTTCCCCCCAATTGTGCAACCTTGCCCCCCATTTGGGCAACCTTACCCCTCAGTTGGGAGAAATTTCCCCCTAGTTGGGGGATCTTGCCTCCTAGTTGGGTGATCTTGCACCTTAGTTGGGTGATCTTGCCTCCTATTTGGGTGATCATGCACCTTAGTTGGGCGACCTTGCCCCCAAGTTGGGTGACCTTGCCACCCAGATAGACGAATTTTCCCAAAAGCAAACCTTCGCCCGTCTTCCCGTCATCATCATTTTTGTTCATCAACACTTTTTGAAAGTCATCATTTCTTTGACCAAATCACATAGGTGTTTCTTATAACATCATTAAATTCCATATCCATCATCAAATCATCCATCCCAATCATCTAGACTTCATTTTAGGGGTTTTGATTTTGATGCAGAAACTTCTAGAGGCCATAACTTTTGACTCGAGTGTCTGTTTGGGCTGAAATTTTATAGGTGGTTGCGTTATGAGGTGGCATGTGGATTCTAAACCGACCCTTAATTGGTTGGCCCCCATTTGGCACATTTTTGAGGCTTGAAACTTTCATCTTGACCCTCAAAATCGCAATTTAGTGTTTTTTTCCAATTTTTGAAAAATTGTTTTCGTTAATAACTTGGAATGCATGTGTTAGATTTAGGATGTTAGTTGGAAATTCATCCTACCTTAGTTTTAGGAATTTTTTGGGAAAAAACTGGACTCTCAAATGTATGTCTATGAAATTTCCTAAAATGGCAAAATTTGACAATTTTTGAAAACTACCAAATCTGGAAAAATTTGATTGTCAACACCTTACGTCATCTAGTTAAACCCCTGAACTTGGTTTAAAATAAATCCCATCACATCCTCCAATCATCCTAAGCTGAGCTTCAATCCAATCCTAATCTAAGCTTTAATCTAATCCCAATCTGAGCTTAACCTCAATCCCAATTTAGACTTTAGTCCATAGTCTGCCATCCAAGATCTTCTGATATCGAAACAAATCTTAAGATACATTCCTCTATCTTATTCCAATCCATCCTATTTATCCTTTCATCACCTTTTCTTTCCTTCTAATCATTTGTTCCCATCTTCTCAATCCTTATCCATCTAGTCTAGCATCATGAATCATTATCCTTCACCAATGCAACAAAAAATAGTAGTCAAGGGGAATCCTAATTATGTTGACGACGATAATGAGATCCTTGTTGATCAAGAGGTATATGATATAGATCCCCTTGATGCTATCATTTCTAGTAAGCTTTCCTCGAGCACCACCTAGAATCTAATTACCCTCTGAGCTATCCCATCACATCTTCACCCACACCTACTAGCAATCCTTATGCTACCTTTGACAAGGGATATCCATTATCTTCCCTGCCCGTATCTTCATCATATCCTTCATCTACATCTTTCTCTTATCCAACACCCACATCCTCTTATCCCAATCTACCATCCCAATCTTCTCATCCTAATCTACCATCCCAATACTCATATTATAATCCCCCATCCATGTCCCCCTATCCTAATCCTCCTTACCAGTTTTCCCATCCTAATCATACATTCACACCTTATCTTAATCCTACATCCCCATCAACCTATCCTAATCCAACATCCACATCTTCCTATCCTAATACATCATATACATCAACCTATCCTAATTAGACATGCCAATCTTTTTGCCCTAATCAATTTTCCCAATACCTCTACTACAATCCACCACCCGCATCTTCTTATCCTAATCCACCACCTACATCCTCTTGTCCCAATTCACCATCCACGTCTTCCTATCCTAATCCACCATCCTGATCTTCCCAACCAAATCCTCCTTCCCAATATCCTTACTACAATCCACCAGCTGCATCCTCTTGTTCTAATCCACCATCCATATCCTCCTATGTCACTCCATCTTCCACTCCACCATGTCCTAATATTCCATCTACTCCCAGTCCTACATCCAATCTCATTCCCCCATCTAATCCTAGTCCACCAATCCATAATCCTAATCATCCACCAATCCCTAATCCTTCATCTATTCCCATCACCCCAGCTAAGCCTAGAATATGCATGATTCTCACTCCAGAAGTTCTCCAAGGACTTATGACAAAGAATAAATCCCAAAATCCACACCTTAAAGTCATGGAACCATGCAGTCCCACTCCCCCAGGTACGGTCACTAGTGATGAGACCCTTCTCCATCCCACACCTATCATTGTTGTCACCACCCCTAGCATCACTCAAACCATTGAAACCGTCAAATCTACCAAATCCATTGAGCCCTCATTTCCTACTCCAAGAGTTGTCGAACCCATCAAAGACACCCAAATCCAATCCAATCTACTCCTATCCTAGATCCACCCAATCCATCCAAGACACCCAAATCCAATCCACTCCTTCTACTCCTAGATCCACCCAATCCATCAAAGACACACAAATCCAATCCACTCCTCCCACTCCTAGTAGCACCGAAATCCATTCCCGTGAACCTCATGAATCCTCCATCCTTCCATCCCCCCCACTTGAGGAGTCCCTCCAACACTCCATCATCATACCATCAATACAAGATAAGTCGTGCTAAGAGCTTGATCCAAAGCATACCCACATATCCTCTTCTCCCAATCGAGATCCTACCATCCCATCTAATCCATCTCAAGATCATAGTGCCCCATCCATTCCATCCCATGATCCCCTTGATACTCAAGATCCAACCGCTCCATCTCATGAGCCCTTATCACTCGATGCCACAAATCTGGATCCTATCATATCACCTAATCCCTCTCCTGGTCCCTTATTTCTCACTCCTCCCAATCAAGATGTTGCTACCCCATCATCTCCATCTCATGATCCTCCATTGTCACCTAACCCCACTATCCCAACACCACTTTATATTCTCTCGGTACTCTCACATTCGTCCATGGTGGTTTCCTTGTAGAAGAGGAACCAAGCATATATGCCACCCATCCTCCTCCACCTAATAATGGACTCACATCATTCTTCCAAAATAACAAGCATCCTACCATAGAGTGGATTCTCAAGAGCATGAAATATCAAGGAAAAGGTTTAGGCCTTCATGAGCAAGGTATTTTGGAGCCCATCCATGTCAAAGAAAATTCGCATACACAAGGTCTTGGATATATCTCTCAAGACTCACACTCCAAAAATGTTGGTACAGCCTCTATACATCCTAAGTGAGCCTCCTCCAAAAGAATAATAGGCTCTTCCTGTCACTCCACTAAACCATTTTCCGCCATCCCTCCTCCATAGTATCGCCTCAAAAAAACCATCCATATTCCTCCTTCGTCTTCCAAATCCATTTTGGGTTATTATGTCCCTCCATCCAACATCTCTTATCCTTCATCTACTACATCTATTTTGGGTCCTTATGTCCATCCATCCACCATCACACATCCTCCAGATACTAAGCTCATTTTGGGCCCTTAAACCCCACACTTACCTCCTCCATCCCATCCTATTCATCCTTTTATCCACCAATCACCTATCCATGTCACCCATTTTAAACATCCCACTCTCATGTTCCCTAATAAATATCAACAAAGGCATGCACCTACACATTCTCCATCCACATATCATCCTCAAAATCCTACCTCCATCACTCCATTCACGTTTCCTCCACATCATCCATCTCCTTATACCCATCCCATTGCTATTAAAAGCACTTTGGATGCTAAAGTAAAAATGCATAAATCTAAATATTCACATGAATCTAAAGCCCCTTATTTCCCCTTAAAAAGACATGTTGAAGAAAAGAAAAATCAAATCCAAAATCCAAATCAAACCCACTGGCCACAAAGGTCCACCAAAGCAAAAATTAAAACCATGTGGTTCCCAAAGAAAAAAGATGTAATGCCTTCAAATGAAAAATCTGTAACAACATCCAAAGTTGCTAATCCAAAATCTAATAATACACACCCTTCATCTCCTACATCTATTTTGGGTCCTTATGTCCCAAAATTCACTCTCCCCATCTCCTCCATTATCCCCACATTCTCTGTCCATTAATTCTTGTATCCTTTCACATCCACCACCATATGTGCCAATGTTGGTCTTGAACACATTACCCCATCACATACCTACCCCATCATTCCATCCACACACTTTCTAACATCCGACCCATTATCCCACATATCTTCCACCTCAAATCCCTTTAATCCATTCCTTTGCATAATCCATCCATCTTCATAACCTTAGTTGTACCAACATCTAATAGCCACTTCACACATGGGCTCTTAATACCTCGTATGGAACTTGATGTTTGAGTCCTTCATCCATATCCTTATCGTGTACCTTCTAAATCCACTTATCCACCTCCATCTGCATACTATCCAAAAAGTCAAAAAGTCAAAAAAATCCAAAAAAGTCAAAAAATAAAAAAACAATCAAAAAATCCAAAAGAATCAAAAAAAGGTAAAGAGATAATTTTTCCAATGGTGAAAATTTGGTAAACAAGGGCCTTGGATAAGTACCATGATGAAAACCTGGCAAATGGGTGTCATGCATAAATCCCCATTCATCTTTTTCCACACTTGGGGGCAGCTTCTTGCTATGCATCCTCTCCATCCATCTCCTCCATCCCACCTACCTTCCACATCCTACCTATCATATCCCATTTACCCCCAATCCCTCCATCCTCCTTGTGATCTTAATATAGATAGGGGAAAACAATTATACATGCTTTGGACACCTCTTGGCATACATTCCCCTCACCCATACACTATCTTATTCCTTATCCACATCCATCTACCTTCTTTGTCCACTTGTCATGCTACCATCAGTCTCCCTTCCTTATCCAGGCATCCAATCTACCACCCATCTCCCTCCCTCATCCACCCATCATATCCTCCTCCATTTATCTCCTTTATCTTCCCATCCACTTGTCTTCCATCGCTCCTGCTCATCACACATGATATATCTAGAGTGGGGGCATCTACCACCTTTATGACATAGTCCTTGGAAACATCTTTCATTCATCATCTGCCCCCCCTACATCTCCCCATCCTATCTTCCTATCCATCTAAACAATCCCTTTCATCTCCCCATCCTAATCTTCCTATCCATCATAGCATCCCCTCCATCTCCCCGTCCTTATTTTCCTATCCATCCAAACAATCCCTTCCACCTCACCATCCTAATCTTCCTGTCCATCATAACATCACCTCCATCTCCCCATCCTTATCTTCCTATGCATCCATCATAGTATCCCTTTCATCTCCCCATCCTTATCTTCCTATCCATCCATCATAGCATTCCTTTCATCTCCCCATCCTTATCTCCTTACCAATCTAAACAATCCTTATCTCCCTGTCCATCATAACATCACCTCCATCTCCCCACCCTTATCTTCCTATCCATCCATCATAGTATCCCTTTCATCTCCCTATCCTTATCTCCTAACCAATCCAAACAATCCCTTTCATTTCCCCATCCTTATCTCCTTACCAATCCAAACAATCCTTTTCATCTCCCCATCCTTATCTCCTTATACATTCATCTCTATCCTCATCCCATCTCATAATCCCTTGTCATTGGTATCTGGCTATAGGCTTCTCCCCATGCAATCCAATGCCATCTGCTCATCGTCATCACTCCCACTTATTTCACACATATTTCTAATCTCTTATCACTTCTCATCGCTCATCTCTCCATCATGTCATTCTCCCAATTCATCTTTTGATGATTTGGAAAACTATCCCATCCCCGAGCTTCGTGCAATCACCATCATCCTATCCAATCTAATAGGTCTATCTTGTCTCATTGTATCGGTCCCATAATTTTATCCACTTATCCCGGTCATCTCACCATCCTTTTTCCATGGTTAGTCATTGGTCTTTTGTTGAATTGTGTTGCCCTTGTGCTTTCACGTAGGCAAGGCCGATCATTTGATATGCCCCCGGGGATTTTGGTCCATCCAATCTTTGTCTTCCATCATTGGTCTCCATTGTCCCCTTTTTGTTTTTATCCATGGTCTTTTTTCGAACTACAAGGGATCTACACTTTCACATAAGCAAAGCTAATCTTTGATCGACCCTCGAGCCCCTAGGTCTTTAGGGTGTTTCAATCTTGTGTCTTGAGTCTTACATCTTGTGTCATTTCATCAAGTATGTCCTTATCTAGTTGGTTCTTCATAAATTAGATTCACTTGTATCATGAGATTCAATTGGTTTTAAATCTCCTGTGTCATATTGATCTTTTAGTTTAGTATCCATCTTTGGTCTTAACAGGATGCATCCTTCCTAACAAACCTCATCAATCCCATCCATCCTCTCGATCCTATGGAAAAGGACATTTGAAATTGATTATGATCTTTTGATACTTTTGGCTTTTATTTATCATTTGAGCTCTCTATCATACCTTTTCATGGTCACCTTGATCCATCATGTCATGGTGTGCTTTGACTAGTAAGCATAGGGGCATATCTTAATCTTTTTCTTGTTGTTGTCTGCTTGGTTGTCCCACGTAGTACCCACCAAGATCCTTGTGGTCTTGTGTTACACTGGGGCATCCTTTTGTGCCTAGCTCAACCAAGGTCTTTGCGACTTTGGGGTATTGGGATAGCCTTCTTGTCTGTTGTGTTTGTTTTATGCATTTGACACTAATTCACCTTGGTTTACATACCCTGGCACCTGATGTCTTATGCTATAGCAAAAATCAGTGCTCCAAAAATGGAAAATTTCATTAGGATTGCATTTCATGATCAATTCCATTGCATCTATACCTCACCCATGACCTATGATTTTGGTTGTGCAAACATTCATCCCCTCGTCTCCTGTTCTTCTTAGGATACCTATGGTTCTTGACAGATGCAGTTTCACACCCATCTTCCCTTAATTTTGTAATGATTATAGGGAAAGTACTTGCCAACAAACTAAAGCAAGTATGATACATCTACCATCGACCCTCATCACCATGCAAGCCCTTATTTACACTCATGTTCATGTTGCATTCCATTTTACATTAGGCCATCTCACATCTCCATCCAATCTTAATCCATTCATTCTAACACAAATCAGCTAATCACATCCTTGGTCTTGTTTCCAACCTTGCTACAAGCCTTGATCCAATCATCATCATCTTCATCATAATTAGGATGTATCCTTCCCTATCCTTTGGTCTTGTTTTGGGATGTATCCTTCCCTCATCAACAACACTTTCATCATTATAATCAAGATGTATCCTTCCCTCATCAACAACACTTTCATCATCATCATCATCAAGATGTATCCTTCCCTATCCTCGTGTTGTTTCAGGATATATCATTCCCTCATCGACAACACTCCATCCATCATCAACCCATTTTGGCTTGTAGCTTGACTTGGGAAACATCACCTTTGTCCTTAAATCCATTTATGCTTCCCAATCTCCTATCACTTATCATCCTCTCTTATCCATCACTTTGCATCATCTTCCTCATATACCCTTTCATCATCTCATCCATTTCAAGAGCACACCCATGTTCTCTTGAACCTGCATTCCCTCTCAAGGGGGCATCCTCAATCCCTAAACTTCATCTTCACTGCCATCATCCTTCTTCCTAGTCACTCCTTTGATGACTGGGGCATTTTTCCCAATCTATTCATCTTCTTCTTAGTGTTATCTTTTAATCTTCTTTGAAATGATGCTACTCTGTAACACCATCTCAAAGAGAGGAAAAATGTAGGCATCCAAATTTGACCACTCACACATGGTCAAATTCGTCCCCTTTATTCGTTTATTCCATATTTCATCGATATTAATTAAATGATTTATTTAATTAATATTTCCCCTTTTCCTAAGGTTTCTAAAGTATTTAATTTAATAATTAAATACTTTACCTTTCATCCCTTCTTCTCTAAATTAAATAAATACATCAATTTATTTAATTTAGTCATTTAGCCTTTTGAATTCAAATCAATTTTAAATTCCTTCTTTTCTCTTTCCTTGTCACATTCTCCATGATCCTCTTCTAATCTAGATTAGTTTAATTAATCCATGATTAGGATGTGCACACCCTTAATCATGATTAATGTCATATCCTCCATATTTTGCCACTTGCCTCTAATCCTTCATTAGTTTTCTTAATCACTTGTTTGTACAACCTTAATCTAATCCTCATGCCATTTTTGGTATGTCCTCCAAGTCAACCTATCATAAGTGCTTTCTTTATTAAGCCATGATCTCTTCCCCATGTGAATTAAAAATTCACATTTATTCCCCCAATGCTTTCCTCTTCCCCATGAAAGTTGTTGGGATATTATAAATCCTCTCATAAGTCACATCAGTCACATGGGACAAGGACTTCTTTTATGAGGACCTTGTCTTATCCTCAAGGTACTTCCAATCATGTGAATTTAAAATTCACATTTATTTCCTCAACCACTTCTCTCTTCCCCATGATGATTAGCGAGGAATTCTAAAATTCCTCTCTTGTCACCATCCTTCCACATGGGGACAAGAACTTCCTTTTTGAAGAAATTTTCCCCTAATCCCAAGGTACTTGCAAGTACCTCCACCTCACATGTCCTCTCTCCACATCATTTGTCTTTTTGACACCTCCTTTTCCACATGGCAATATGTGAGGGTTTGTGAGTCCTCAACTCACCACAACCCTTCATCTTGCCCATGTTGGCTAAATCCTAGCCATTGAATTCCCTAGAGACTCTTCTCTTAAAATGAAAAATTTTGTCTCATTTTTTATAACATGCATTTTCACAATTCAAACTCTCCAACTTTCAAAGAATTTCAAGCACTTACATTCAAAATCTCACTCCTCCATTGTTGAATCTTCAAGCTCATTTGCATCCATTTTGCTCATCCACTCACATACACATTTGAATCATTTGAATCCTCATTGCATCCTCATCATTTTGCATCCATTTTCATCATATTTTCCATCAAGGAGCACACATCAAATCTTCATGAAAGGGCCAACCAAGAAGATCAACTTAGACAAGGTATAATCGTTCTTTCATCTTTCTTTGTTCAAGTTCAACTTAGGCTAATTTTGAGGTGGTGTTGTATTATCTCTCCTTTGCATTTCTTTGTTTTTGCATCTTTTAGGTTTAGTAAATAATGTTGCAGATAGTTAAAAATGGATATCGATCAATTTCAAGAGATCCTGAAAGTTTTGGCCCTCTTGAAAATAATAATTTGGGTGGAGGATCGTTCATGGCTTTGCTAGGGTCAGTGCTGGAGGTTGGGGCCCAAGATTCTGGCAAAGGTAGCAAGGTTGTTCTGACCTTGGGACTGCAATAAAAGAACTTTAAAAAGGGAGGCTTAGAGAAATCCTCCAAGATGGGGAGGAAGAAAGATCAAGATAAAATTAAAAAAATGGGGGAGAATTTGGTGGAGTCAGGCTTATGAAGACTATTGACTCCCACTTTTCAAATTCGTACGAATGATTGTTCTCTCCTGGAATGCAAGGGGTTTGAACAACATCCCTCAATAAAAGGCTATTTAGGATTTGATTAAGGTGCATTCTCTTGATGTTTTGTTTATTTAGGTGTCTAAGCAGTTTGTTGGAGGTATGTTCAGTGTGGCTTCTAAGGTGTGGTGGAGAGGTAATTGTCACTATGTTGGGGTAGAGGGCAGTACTGGTGGAATTGCTTGCCTTTGGGACTCACAAGATTTCTTCTCTTTGGTGGATCTCTATGTTATAAAATGGTAAAGGAATAGCAATAATGGAAGCTTTAACATATTACTGTAAACCAAATTATGTATTGTAAATCATATGGAGATTTAAACAACTATAAACAATGAAAATGCAAAGAACAGAAAGCACAACACATAACACAGTGTTTTTACGTGGAGAAACCCTTTCAGGAAAAAACTCCACCAAAGAAGAGATGAATAGCTATATTAACAACAATGGTGTTTCACAATACAATCACTCTAACTCCTCTTCAATCTGGCAACATCTGCGTACCTATAAAACATCTCATAGTGTCTCCAACTCAACCCCTCAATATATACACTCATGGGGGCTCAAAATACCACCATAAACATTACCATGGGTCAAAACAAGGTTTATAAATACCATGGTAAAAAACCATTCGACCCCTTACATGTTAAACATGGTCTCTTACATGACATTACACCTTCTTACAAGATGCCATAAGAATCCCTATAAAATAGGAGATGCTATTACATACGTCATAAGCCATCAATAGCTATGCAAAGATTCTCTAATGCTTGTCATAGATGATTCTCATGTCCAAAATAATATCCCCCACTTTTAACCCTTACAATTGTCATAGAATCAGTCATAACATCCTTAAAAATAGACTTTCCATGTTATACCACTAAGTGGGCATCTTTTGACAAATAATAACTTATTTTTCAAGGCACCGACATGTGGCAAAAGTGCCAACTCAAAATTTCACGCCCCTTTTGATGGAGCACAATTATTTAGTAGTATGAATGATTTTTATCCATGGGAAAATGTAAAATAATAATAAATAAACAACTTAGGAATTGCCAAGGTTGAGATGTACCTTAATTCTCAACATTCTCCCACTTGTCGAATACCTTGCAAGAGCTAGGGGAATCACACCATTATGGAATCAACTAGGTGTACAAATTGTAGCAAGGCCCATGGCCTTCCTGCACCAAGTAAATTTCTCTGTGCTCACAGGTTTGGTAAGAACATCTGCAATATTATCCTATGTGTCAATCTTCTTCAGCTCAATCTGACCATTAGCAACCAACTCGCGAACAAAATGATACTGAATATCAACATGTTTAGTTCAAGCATGATACATGAGATTCTTAGCCAAATTAATTGCTCTTTAACTATCACAATGAACCTAAACAATATTGCAATCAAAACCAATACTTGTACACAACCTTTGCAACCATGTCGCCTCCTTAGAAACATGGGTAGTAGTCATATACTCTACTTTAGTGGTGGATAAATCAACTGTAGCCTACCTTTCACTCATCCAACTCATTGCTCCTCCAAATAGAGTAAACACATACCCACTAGTGGACCTTCGACTATCCAAGTCACCTGCCCAATCTACATAAAAAAATCCCTGTATGTCCAATGACTTGAACACATTATTAGTACCATGATAAAGCAAAAAAAATCAGAAGTACCTCACAAATGTCTAAATACCCTCTTAACAAAATTTCGATGTTCTTTACCCAGGTTAGACATAAACCTACTTAGAACTCCCACTACTTGGGCTATATCTAGTCTAGTGCAAACCATTGCATACATCAAACTACCAACAACACTAGCATAAGGAACCTTAGACATATCCTCAATATCATCATTAGAATTAGGACACATATCCAAGCTTAGCTTAGTACTAACTAGAAATGGAATACGAACTAGCTTACAGTCATGCATATTAAACCTCTACAAAATGATGTCAACATACTTAGTCTAACTCAACCAAAACTTTCTGTTACCATGATCTCTTCTGATTTCCATTCTAAGAATGTATTTAGCAGCCCCTAAGCCCTTCATATCAAAAGCACTAGAAAGTTGTTTCTTGAGTTCACAAATCATATCATTACCTTGTTGTTACCAATAAACAACATGTCATCAACATACAAGATAATAATTGGAATATGATCATCAATAACCTTAATATATACACAGTGATCCTCTTCACTCCTAAGAAATCCCAACTTTGTCACGATCCCTATTTTTATGCTTCATCTTTTACAATGTTTGATTAAAATAATTGCTATTGAAATAAAAGTACAATAAAATAAAGAAGGATTTAATTAAAATTTAATATAGATTTTATTTATTCCAAATAAATGATAATACTTGATTAATTTAGAATAATTATTTTTTATTCCCAACTGAATGAAATTTTCTCTATTAATTATTTGGAGCAAATGTTTTTAATTTGCAAGTGAATAATATTTCTTTATTTGCTTACAAAGGATAAATATTTTTATTGCAAATTACAAATGGCCTTTTCTCACTATTTATTGTGAATAATTACATAGTTTCAATTAAAATAGAATTCTTTACTATTATTAGTCAGAGATAAATGTCATACGTGAAAATAGATTTTATTTTTGATTTTAAAGATTAGGTATTGGAAAACTAAAAGAAATCTATAAAGGAGGAAACAATAACAAAAACAAAGCAACTTTCTTGATCTTTGTTCTCTGCAAGAAATATAGCAGAAAATGGTGTGTCGGGTAGAAACAAAAGGGAGTACAGTAGATTGAAAACACAGGGGAAGAAGAAAGAATATAGAAGGGTGGAATTTATGAGGTGAGGTATAGGCGGAAGGGAAATGAGGGTTAGGGATTTGATAATTGTGTGATCACAGCTAATGACAAGTGGAGAACTAGAATTTTCTACATCACACTATTTTCAAAACAAGCTTATTATCATGTATGAGGAAGGGAGTCAGGGGATCCATGACGGGCATATGGCGATACATAGGAACGAGATGTGATTTCTTTAGTATACAACGTCTGCAATAAAGGTACATTTCTAGGTACGTAGTTTGAAAACTAGCAACTTGCATGTTCCAAATACTGTTTTCCTTAAATTATATCTTACCCATCACTCAACTGGAAAAATATTCATGTGCTGGTTATCTCTCTCTTTCTTTAAAAAGGAATTACACCAAATAGTTCTAATTGCTCGTCGACTTGAGCCTATAGCATCAAAGTTAGCTTTTATAAGCTTTTAGACTCCAAAATTAGTCTAATTCTCATGCAAGTCATATCGTTGCCTTTAGAGAAAAACTGGGCAATGATATGGCAACGTACCACCCAAAAATGGAAAATCGATCAAATACCTTAACCCTATTTCTTGTTTGCATGAATAATGGTTTTAATTCTTTCTCTTCTAGCAAGATTTTGTTCATATCAGGTGGGATTTCTCCATTTTACTATTAATGTGTATGCTTGCTTTCTTCTACGTAGATTTATTTCTCTCTTCTCGTGAATTAAGTCCTAAACTTATCGTGCCTCTTTGTCATACATTAATAATGTCTCTTCCCCTTATAGAAGTAAATCAATTGTTTCCTAATTTCATGTACTCTTCTTCATTGTATCTTAGGTGGGTAGTTAGGAATTCATTGAAGACACTTAAATCTTTGCAAAGCTTCCATGTTTCTTTTCCAATCCCAATTTGTTGACCTAATCCGAAACTTGTGATAATTTTTGGATATCGCCTTTCAATCCTTCCTTGCACTTTGATTTGAAGGACACCGCTGACTAAAACCCTTGCCACCTCAAACCTTTAAGATCATTTGGTCTAGCTTGTCTAATTACTCTGTTACTTATCTCTAAGAAAATCTTGAACTTTGGATCCATTTTTTCCACTGTCTATAGTGATTTAGGGTTAGTCTTTGTTTGCGTTGTAGCCGTGCGCTGTAATTTACTTCCAACACCTCCCTTGATTTCATATGAGCTGACTTTTATGACTAGAATTTAGTGCCTATGTTGTTTGCATATAAAGTTAAAAATTATTGTATTTGTTGTTTGGAGTTCAAAATTGCATTTAAGTGGGTAATTTGCATTCAATGTATAGCGATTTGCATGGAAATCATTGAATGTGCCTTTGTCTAGTAATCGAAGCCTTGCATTTTACTTCAGTGAATGCATTTTAAATTTGAAATATTTGATTTGATTTCACTTTCCCTAGTCTTGTTAATCTTTGCATATTTAATGTGTTTGGTTTTCAAACACTGTTCATTGTGAATCTTTCCTTGCTTCCTCTATGAATATATGCCAAATTGCTTTACAATTGATATTTTGTAATTTGTTTTTATTTTTCCTTTTATTGAAGAATTTGTATATTTTGGCATTCGAATAAGTATAAGTATTTAAATATTTATGTTTGTATATGCATTTTTATGCCATTTTATATTCTATTTTATTGAAAGTTGTATTATGTTTTAAAAAATATATATATATATATATATAAATAGATATGTGTATGCATATATATGTATATATGCATGTATATATTATGAGTTTAGAAAAAGAACATATTTTGTCTATGAGATTAGATTATTATGTTAGAAAGATAAAATTGGAAATTAAAATAGAGAAAAATGATTTATTTATACTTAGATAAATGAAAGATTTATTAAATAAATGAATTATATTATTAAGTAATTATTGCTCTATTGTGTTACTGTAATCATCCCTATTTATGGTTAAAATTCACACCCGAGACTTTGCAGGCAATAATAATCTTGCAAGAATGGTGTTACATTCATTAGTAAAGTTTCAATTCCATTTATTTATCTAAGTAATGCCATTATCATCCCAGTTCTAGAAGCAACTAATTATAACATTTTTTTTTTCTTGATGATCATTTAACTTATAGAGTGTTTATTAAGTATGATTATTTTGTGTGCTAACACTAACAAATTAGTTATTTTCATGTATCGTTACAATTGTAGGTACAAGATGTTGGAATTCAATTTTTTATTGAAAGGCAATCATGTGTTATTTATTATAAGGATAGAATATAACTTATATACAATATAGATCTAAAACCACATCATTTGAATAAAAATTGAGGAAACTTGTTAGGTATGCATTTATTCTTCATCTTACCACTTGGAAGGAAAATTAGGAATCTTGTTTATTACAGGCATTAAATAGTGTTACCTTTAATACCGTATTCTCTTATGAGCAAAAGATGCTCACCAACATTTTTGTAATAGTAACCCGCAATGCCTAATCATCATTCATGTATCATGTCTATATTTGAGCTAACATTTGTGATGAATATTTCAGTGCACTTGTGTGATAATTAAGAGGTCTTTAGAAGTATAATTGTCTTATTTGCAAATAGTTGGGAACAATTCATGATAGTGTTGGCATTACCTTAATTTCCTATGCAAGGATGACACATTGGTTAAACAGCTAAATGTTACTTGTAAAGGAACTTCAACATGTTCCTTGTGATATAGAAATATGTAGTGAATGGTCATGTCAATGAGACAATATGATCATTTCCCATGAGGCATCTTGTAACCAATGAGATTATGTAGCCAGTAAGGCTCTGCCAGTGAGGCATTTTATTAAGCCAATGAGGCACTTTATATGAGTTTTTTTTCATCCCTACGAGAGTTTTCCACTCATGAAAATCTTTGTGTTATGGTTTCTTTATGGATGCATGTATGATCTTGCTATTTCCTTTATTTTGCTTTAAAGTATTTGAATTTAAATGTATTTTGAGATGATATTTCCTGTATAAGCCTACATGGCCAAAACTAATGAAGGTACAACCTTATTTTATATACTTTGATTCATTGATGTATGTTGCTCCATTTGAATTTAGTGATGAAAGTAATTTTTATTATTCCACATCTTTTTATAACTATTTTATTCTATTAAATTATTTTGGAAACTAATGAATATAGTTAGTAAATGAGCTTTCCGGTCCTTACAAACTTCAATGCAAAAGCATCAAACTTCTGATACCACATTTTGGGTGACTATTTCAACCCATACAAAGATCTCTTTAACCTACTATGAGATAAGAGGGATTCCCTACACACGGGTCTCTTCGTTCTCAAGAGATCACCAGGGAATGAACTACCCTTATCCACCTCAGCGTGGAAGGATTGTGAAGGAAATAGGTACATGAAACACCAAGAGAGCGAAACTTCTAGATTCCTGCCTCAAGCAGAAGAGCTCTTGACCAAAGGACGACAGTGTAGATTTAGGACCCCAATGCGGCGTGTTGTGATCCAAAGGGCATGTCGACATCCTAAGTAATAGAAAGCTCAGGAGCTTAAGTGGGGAAAACCAAGTTTCACTTTTGGACTCGAGTCTAAGGTATATTAAATTAAAAAATCAAACATAAAGTAGAAACTTAGGACAAAGTATAAGGAGAACTTGAAGAAAACTTACCTACAATTGGATGTTTGAGTCTTCACTCCAAGTTATGCTTTACAACCTACACAAAAAAGAATGAGGGGAAAAGGTTGGGGCTATATAGGGGTCTGCCTCAGTTAGAATCCTACTTTGGTGTTCCCACCTCCACAGACAACCAAGTTGGAAAGGATTGTAAACGAAGTAAACAAAGCATGTGGTGAAAGAAAAACCCGCTTCAAGAGTAGAACTTGCACCACAAAGTAGCAAATGAACAAGTAGGAAAGAAGAGTAAG
Organism: Sequoia sempervirens; assembly: GCA_007258455.2. Lineage (NCBI taxonomy): Eukaryota > Viridiplantae > Streptophyta > Pinopsida > Cupressales > Cupressaceae > Sequoia > Sequoia sempervirens. Next base: position 121,492,401 of record VDFB02281492.1, read on the forward strand.
AGAGAGAGAGAGAGTGTGTTACCCATGGGCCTAGACCCTCTCCGGAGCACACAGATGCACCGTTGAGTGCTTGCTTGGGAGCTATAGCTGTTGGAAGGACCTCAGTTCGGCATGGCTTCACTTGTGAGAGTGCTGCTATCAAGAATGAAGATAACTCAAGAATGAAAGTGTAGAGAGAGCTTGATTGAACGGCTTGAGCCCCGAATGAGAGAAAAAGAGGGCTTTTTGTTGCATGAAAGGGTGACAAAGAGCTGTTACATTTGAATTCTGTCTGCTAGGACATGTGTCGATAAATTCAAGATTCAAGATTCTTCATTTCAAACTCGAAAAACCATCAGGATGCTAGCACGCTGCACAGACGTCCACGCACTGTGCAGGCATCCAATGCCTAGATTTTTGAAAAACATGTTGTTATGCTTTTGTTGCTTTGCCACTAGTCCACATGGAGTCAAAATTATGAAATTATGACTCATGGGATTTTTGTCATTAATGCTCTAAGGTGTCATAAATGTTAGGAAAAAGTGCAAAAATGTGGAATTGCCCCTAGGTGCAATTTTGTGACATTACATTTTTCCCCTACTTTAGTGGGCTCAATTTCAGGAAAAATCAACCACACTAAAGTAGAGAAGAAAAACTTCACCTTAAATTTGAATTTTATGGATTTCTGTGCCAAGAAAAGGGGCCTCAGGGGCCACCGAGGTTGAGCTAACTGGTACTGAAGGTGCCCCCAGCAATTGAGCTCAACAAGCAGCAGTAAAGCGATTGTGAAAAATCGTGCAAAATTTTAACTTGCAAAAACTCAAATTAGGTCATCTTCAAAAATTGGAAGAAGCTATCATGACAAGAAGAATGGTCAAGAAAAAGTCATTGATTTAGAAGAAAAATATGATCAAGAGGTGACTATATGCCCCCTCCTAAGTTTTCCCCCAGCTTGGTGTGGGGTGAACCCACAAAAGTGGTTTACAATTAGAGTGAGGAAGGAAGGAAAAGTTGAAAAAAATGACCCCATGCCAAAAAAATTTCATTTTTGGGGTTCAAGCGAACTAATAGGTTCAAATGAACCAAAAGAGGGTTTGCTAGAACATGGGTTTGATCAAACCCATTCAATGCAAGTTCCCACCATCCCACCAAAAAAAATAATGAAAACCCCTTTTTGAAAGGGGGTTCGAATGAACCCTGGTTCACTAGAACTCCCCTGGTTCGAGCAAACCCCCCTTTTACCCACCTTCCTACTCTCTAGTGTTGTTTTAATCAAAAATGAAAATTAATAGAAAATTCAACATGATGAACAAAGAACACAAAATTTATCCTAGGAAAACCCTCCTTGAGGGAGAAAAACCTAGCCAAAATATCTCTCTTATATATTGAATTTAAAAGAGCAGAAATTTGCTTACAATCTTGGCCACACATAAGGCCAATATAATGCAATAAAGAATCGCACCTCACTTAGATGCAAATACATAATTATATGATCTCTCCTTAATGTCAATTTTCTTTATGCAATAATATGATATGTTGTAGATGCACAAACTCCTTGCTAAGTGCAAATGTCTCTTTAGAATAAAATCGATGATCAAATGAATGAGCATCTCCTTCCATATATACAAAGTAAGGTGCCTCTTCACAAGCAAGGTGACTCTTCACAAGCAAGGCGACTTTCAAGAATAAAGGCGACTTTTCATCTTGGGTCGACCTTTAAAATAATATTTATATATCATTTATTATTTCGCTTTTGAGAGAAGGATATCTCATGCAGCTAAAACATCAACATCTGGCACCAAAAAAAAAAAAAATTCCCTTCAAAGCTTGGGTTGACGATGAAAATGGAGGAGACTTCACAAACCTAACTAGAATCAGGTATTCCTCAGAACGAGCTATCCAACGACTATAATTTTAATACGTTTTGATTTTATTATGTATTTAATTTTTTTGTTTTATTAAACATAGGTTTTTCACTGAAAATCAAGCTCTTTGTTCTGCACATGTGTAAAACTAGCAAATTATCAAATTTTTTTTTGAAAAATATGAGTGCACCATATATTGAAGTCCTTGATCCAACAAAAAAAAAAGAATTTTGATACATACAAAAAAAGTTACGAGTTATATGGTTTGCCTATGTGTGAATTGTAATTGGTTTGAATTTGAAACTTGATTAAGGAAAAAATATTCAATAAAAAACTATCTACCAATTGGAAGCACTAGATGTCGAAGTTACAAATCTAAATTCAAAAGAATTAGAATTTTATCCTTCATGAAAAAAAGTTATGCGTTAACGATGAGCCGCCACTCCTTAAAAATGTTGTTTTATGAAAAACTAGTTTTGAAGGAGATGGAAAAGAAATGCAATCTAATTCCAAAATTTTTGAAAAAAATATATTTAGAATCTACAAACAAAATGTGACAAATCACTAGTTCACATCATCTTGAAATTCCTCACTTTAGCCACTATAGGTGCCTAAAAGTGAAGATTTAGTTAAAAAAAATTATTTCAGTGTCTAGTTTGGCCAAAAATTGTAAACCAGTATTATGGGATCACCCTGCGGTAAATTTAGGAAAAACAAAGGAGCCACAAACTCTAGGAAAAATGGGCCTTGGGGGGCCTATATATAAGGCGCAGCTATAGGACGACATTACCAAGGGTCACAAGGTGGAACAGGTAGGTCTTGAAACCTCATTTTTTATGAATTTAAGCTCTTTTTTAGCGTTCTTTTCTTTGTCGAGTTGCGTAGGCGTCCATTTTGGGCACTTTCGTCCAACATGTTCACTTTTGTCTAGGTCGCACGCTAGCATCCCAATCTTGTGCTAGCACCCCAAAGATTTGTTGTTGTCCTTGGGGCATCCATGGAAGATAGGGACTTCTACATAGCCCACAGACGTCTGCGCGACACACATAAGTCTTAGAGAATTTTTGTTTTCACCTTGAGATTCTATGTTCTGACTTAGAAATTTTTCCACTTTTGTAGAAGTATCCAGAGATTTGCAAGCATCTTGGAGGGTGAGCTTACCGACTAGTTCGCGAGCAGAGGGACTATCTCACTGCAGATGAGGTCACACACCTAGAGCAAGTCGGTCTCTGACATGCATTCACCATGCTAGAGATGTGCTATCATGAGCGAATGCTTACAATGTTGATGGTGCAGTGGGATGCCACCACGTCATCTTTCTAGTTACCTACTAGGGAGATGACCATCAAATTAAAAGATGTATATTGGATCCTTGGACTACCCATCCGCAGGTGGCGGATGGCCATCGATGACACCCAATCGACATGGGAGTGGATAGAGGGAGTCCTTTACTACTTAGAACAGACAAATGGCAGTGATGACACGGGCCACATTTATACACACTGGTATGACCAGGCATGAACCACTGCATTGTTGTTGTGTTGGGTGATGGTCATGACCATTACATTTCAGATTATGATAGATGGGCGAGGCTCTCACCTGCATGGGGGCCTCATCCACACTATTAGGGAGATGGTAAAGCGTAGGATAATTTTTTCCTGGGGGCATAGTGTTTTAGTGCACCTGTACTAGGAGCTGGGCCGGTATGTCCATTATGAGTACCACAACCTTACTGTGTGCACGCTTTTGTAGGTGTGGGCTTTTACCCACATCATGTGCATGAGGCTAGTAAGTTTTTCCTAACAATGGCCATATCGTGTCCCCATGGCCCACTAGTATGATATGATAGGGAAATGGAGACACAGATACTTATAGCCTTGGTGATTACAGTTTGAAACTCTTACACATGAGTAGGTGAGATGGCGACCCCACTGTTACTTCAAGTGGGTGGATGATGGCAGGTACTTGAGGAACTTGTAGTGTGACCATTTTCTCGTAGGTCACCATGATTATATCATTGTACCATACTACTAAAGTTAGGTCATGCGATAGCATGGTCATGTACATACAATTCCTCCACATGAGCCCACATATACTATGACTTATAGGAGCACAACCAAACCTGAGGATCATCCCTGTCCCACCATCATTGATTTTGTGCCCTCAAATGATGACGAGTCTAATCATGATCTACCACCCATAGCGCCAACAAATAATGTTAGGGTTGCTGCATATTTCACCCAGTGGTGGGATAGGCACCGTCCATGGCCAATGTTCGACAAGGACACCCCTAGAGGGGATCCAGGCTTGCAGGAGGACATGCCACCTCCACCTCCATAGGACACACAAAGATGACAATAGCAAGTTGGTGAGGAGGAGAGGTCGCAAGAGGAGGAGGTGGTACCACAAAGGCTGAGGCAGCAGAGGAGGTCAGACCCCCCACTAGCTATCCCTGTCTCATTGGCGCCACTAGCACCTACGATTACAGCGATGACGACCTTGGTGGCTCTGGGAGTGGCTACCAATTTTGGTGGTGCAGGTTCCAGCATCACTCCTCACCCTAATCCCACATGGTAGCCAGGAGATCCAAGTATATAGAGCATGTTGTTTACATTTTAGTACTCTCAGTTTCTTTTGTTTATGATTATATACATATGCCATGTGACACTAATTTCTCTCTTTCTTTTTGTGGTTGCAGTGGATATACATGGATAGACTGGGTTGATGGCTCAGTGCATATCAGAGGTGGCCCCTGATTTTCCCATTTAGGGGATGGTCCTCGAGGCTTTCTAGGCAGTGTTTGTGGGGTGACATGCCCACATTTTTGAGTTGGTAGTGCAATTGAGGACCGCTTACAAGGAGTGGGGAGTGGAGATTGTTTAGTTGACTATGAAACTTACCACTGTTTGAGGACAACATGACCAACTGTTGGGGGAGCTGCGAACGATGCTTGACGAGTGAGATTTGGTTGTGATGAGGGCTAATGCTGCCAAGCAGGTGCATGACGCCCTTCATAGCCATCTTGATGACCTCGACAGGTAGCCTACAACCATGATCCCAACAAATGTTCAACAGTTGCAACACGATCTAACACAGGCCCGAATGACCATATGCTCGCTGTAGGGGGAGATCAGGGGGATGTGGGTAGCTTTTTCTGCATCATGCTCACATCAATCCTGATCTATGACCACTGTGCAACCTTTCCCTAGACCACAATAACAATAGTTAGAGCCAGAGGGCTCTGGGAGTCATGTGTCATAGCCATAGGGGCTCCTAGTTTTGTATATATATATATATATATAGATCCTCTATATAGACATTTATTCAATAGCCACTCATTTTTTATAGTAGTGGCCCAATACATGTACATGACATTTGATACATACACACACATATATATATACTGGTTTAGACATCATGGCATTATATATCTTGATGTGCATGCTTTTTACTTTCATGTATGTTGATGCTATGGATATTACATGTTCATATGGATGTATGTTTACATTAGATGCTAATATGATTTAATAAACACACATGGTTGTATGTTAATTAAATATAATGATGATCTAATTTCTTTAAAATATGTAATGTGATGAATGGATGCATAGCATAGTAAGACACCTATATGTATATTGTTCACACACACACACAAACATATGGTCATATCATAACACAAAAAGTTTTCATAATGTGCTAATGAACAATGTCAACATACACAGTGCTACTACCATTTTAATGAGAGAACACCACACACATGACACATGGGACACTACGCATAGTATTGAAGAAGGTGCATCGCATTAACATGCTCTTTTAGAGGCGTTCCATCCATAGACGATAATCTATAGGCACCCGAACCGTACACAGAGATGACAATGCAAGGGCCTAACCAATTAGGACTAAATTTCCCTCTCTACTCAAGCGGCGCATTCACATTTCTTCGATTCTCGCAAAGGACTAGGTCTCCTAGCTTAAAGGTCCTAGGAAGCACATTTTGATTATATTGTCTTGATAACGACCATTGATAAGCTTTAAGATGATTGAGGGCCTATAATCGGCGCTCGTCGAGCATCTCTAGCTGATGAAAATGATTAGCTTGATAAGTTACATCGTTAATTAACCCTTTAAGGGAAACCTGTAGAGATGGAATTTCTAACTCCAAAGGCATGATGGCTTCGACACCATACACGAGGTTGTAAGGTATTGTTCCCGGTGCTATACGAACACTAGTGCGATAGCCCCACAAAGCATATGTTAATTGAACATGCCAATCCTTACCATGTTTATTAACTGTTTTATGAAGAATGAGCTCAAGAGTCTTGTTAGACGCTTTTGCTTGGCCATTGGATTGTGGATAGTACAACGTAGAAAATCTATGTTGAATGTGAAATTTCTCTAAGAACTGCTTTAATTCCTTATTCTTGAATGGCATACCATTGTTAGAAACAAGTGTAGTAGGAAATCCAAAACAAGAAAGCTACAGATAGCTTCAGCATTCGTGGATCGAAGTGGAATAACTTCGACCCATTTTGTGAATTAAGTTGTAGTGGTAATGATAAAGGTATGTCCTTTGGAAGACGAAGGCAATACTTTTTTGATAATATCCAACCCCCAATTTGTGAACGACCAAGGAGAGGTTTGATTTTGTAACTCTTGCACAGGTGCGTGAATAAGATGGTTATGTTGTTGACATTGAAGGCACTTTTTAACAAAATCGAAGGAATCTTGTTCCATCATTTTCCAATAGTACCCCATGTGTATGAACTTCCTTACCAGTAGTTTACCTCCAAAGTGTCCACCCCCAGAGCCTAAATGAGATTCTTTAAGCATGAGGGGTATTTCTACTTTAGTGAGGCATCACAGAAGCAAGCCATTATAAGATTTTCAATAGAGAACATTGGATAAAATGACATAACAAGTGGAAAGCTTTCGTATGCGACTGCAATCATTCTATGTTGCATCATCGAGAAATTTTCTAGTCTTTAAGTAGTTATAGATATCATAGAACCATTCTCTCAAGTCTATGTGAATACACAAGGGCCTCAAATTCAAGTTGATCGAAAACTACCGGGGTTCGTAGGACCTGAACCATGAAGTGGTATTCTTTTGTATCCTCCTTTGAAGGTACCAAGGAAGTAGCGCTTTCCATGGAAACAACATGTCTATTCCCCCTTCTAGGGATGTTGTCTATAGTAAAAGAAGAGAACCAATTAAGCAAAGACAAAGCAAGGTCTCGATATTGAGACAACTTATTTTGTTTAGCTTGATAGGTCCCTGTAATCTGATTCACAATAAGCTCAAAATCACCTAGTATGCAGAGATGTTTTATCCTAAGCGCAACTACGGAATGCAAGCTGACAATGAGAGCTTCGTATTCAGTGATGTTATTGGTGCAAGGAAAATCCAATCGGAAGGATAGAGGGACCGGTTTTCCTTCGGGGGATATCAAGACCACTCCTACTTCGGAACCAGTCTGACACCTTGATCCATCAAAATACATCTTCCATTCAAGGTCATAATTAATCATGAAAATATTCTCATCAGGGAATAAATCCAACTCCGAGAAGGAATGAGATGAGGGAGCATCTACCAATTGATTGGCAATTGCTTGACCCTTTATTGACTTCTGAGTTATGAACTTTATATCGAATTCAGAAAGCAACATAACCCACTTTGCTAACCTCCCAACAAGGTTGGCACTAGAGAACAAATGCTTTAAGAGGCTAGTCTTTACAATGACGTGTTTTGGCATGGAGAAGATATTGCCTCAACTTATGTATAGCAAAGACAAGAGCAAGGCATTATTTCTCCATGGAGGAATAACAGGTTTCATACTCAACTAAGATGCGTCTAATGAGTAGACTACTCTCTCTTTCTTGGCATCATCATACTGAGCCAACAAAGCTACCAAGGCATATGGTGATGCTGTGAGGTAAAGAAAAAATGGTCTATCTTGCATAGCTAGCATCAATACAAGAGGATTGGCCAAGTAGGCTTTGATTGACTCAAAATATTTCTGGCACTCTTCATCCCATATGAAGCAAATATCCTTCTTCAATAGATGAGTGAAAGGAAGGGCATGATTAGCCAATTGAGATATAAATCTGCGAATTGCTTAAATTTTTCCTTGTAAGCTTTGCAATTCAGTAATATTTCTAGTTGGAGGCATGTTAACAATGGCATCAATTTTATTTGTGTCAACCTCAATCCCATGGTGAGAAACTATGAACCCCAAAAGCTTGTTGACGTCCACACCGAAGATGCACTAATGGGGATTTAGTCTCATCTTATAGAGTCAAATCCTTTCAAAGATAAGACAAAGGTTTTTTACATGATCTTGACATGTTATCAATTTCGCCAGGATGTCATCAACATAGTCTTCCAAGATCTTGTGAATAAAATCATGAAATATCAAAGTCATCACCCATTGGTAAGTTTCTCCTGCATTCTTTAACCCAAAGGGAATGATCACATAACAAAAGGTACCCCAAGGGGTAGTGAAGGTTGTCTTGTACTGATCTTCTGGGTTAATGTGAATCCGATTGTAACCCAAGAAGCCATCCATAAAAGATATCAATGCATGGCCTGCAGTCGAATCCAGAATCATATCTATATTAGGCAATGAAAAATCATCCTTAAGAGAAGCCTTATTAAGATCATGAAATTCAATGCATATGTAAATACGACCATCAGGTTTACTAACAACGACTATATTCGAAATCCAAGGGGAGTAGTCGATCAGATGGATAAAGCCTACTTTCAACAACTTTTTTATCTCATTCTTAACCATCAATGCCACCTGAGGATTGATATTTTAGTTTTTTTGCTTAAATGGCTTGGCATCGAGAGATAAGACAATATTATGAACCACTATAGACTCATCAATACTAGGCATATCCTCATATGTCCAAGCGAAGATATCAGGATGAAATGTAAGAGATCAGAGTGTTCATTCACTTCTTCTGAAGAGAGACACTTCCCAATATTAATTACCTTTTTTCGAGGACTTAGGATCCATAGAGATTTCAATAGTATCTCCTTTAAGGAGAGAACTACGATCATTAGGATGCAATATCGAAACATCATTACTGACATTAGATAGAGGGTCCTCCTCATCAATACTCAAGATTGATTCTCTGATGTATGCTTGTTTATGTAGGTGATACGAGAAACATCTCTTGTGATGAAAGGGAGGAAATGGGGAATAGGAACCTAGGAATTCCTTAAGTGCTTTGTCTAAAGAGAAAACATCTAAATGGATTTTCTTAGTCTGCTCCCTATCCTCTATCAATTTGGGATGGACCGAACTCAATAGTTCGGTTGAAATCATGTTAAAACTCCAACAAGGTTTATGCTTAGATTGTTTGATAGAGCATCCCAAACCAAGATAGCACTTTCATGGATTAAACTAGATAGGTACTTGGATTCCTTTCTCAATATTCCCTAGGCCTTTCTTCCCATAGCCATACCGAGAAGCGAGTTCATATCCAAAACCATAACGAGTTTGCAAAACTTTGGGAGGTGGCAACTCTACGTAGAGTGTTTCATTCCACCAATGAATGTCAAATGTCTCCATGGGAGTTCTCCCACCTTCTTCACTAGGTTTTCAAACATTAACCTCCTTTGTAGGAGTGGGATTACTCTACTTAGTAGGGGAAGGAGTGGTCTCTTGAATAGGGTCACACTTCTCTTCGTTAACGGTGACATTGTCCATCTTTACATCAGAGGCGCTTGGAAATTCTATGCAAGAGGGGCTCACCTTATATTCTGTGATAAAGAATTCAAATAATTATAAGGAGCCCCAATCATCACCAAAGAAAGCATTTGGATGAGAGGAAGGAGGGGAAGATGGGGGATAATTAGGATCTTCTGCTTTAGGCAATTTGTCTTTAACAACACTCGCTCTTAGGACAACTTCCACAGAGGGCATCGACGAAGAACACACCATAGCATCAATGGTTAAGGATTGAATACAATTCTTAAGAGTGGATACGATTGAAGCCCATTCGACAACCGCTAGCTCATAAAGGTGAACAACTTCTAGATCAACTTTAACCATGACCACCTAGTTATTTGCGAAAAACTTTAAGGATCGGTGTAAAGTAAAGGTTATAACACCCATAGCATGAATCCAGGGTCTCCCCAAGAGAATATTATAAGGCAAGGCACCGAGAATCACATAAACCAATGTAGGTAAGGTAACGGGGCTTAGCTATAAAGGCAGTATTATCATACCTAGAGCTTGACAACTAGTGTTATCGAACCCACGAATGTACAAGGAAGAAGCCAAAAAAGAAGATGAATAAAATTTAATATTAAGTAATAGGTTGATACCACAAATGTTGAGAGCCAAACCAGTGTCAACGAGAGTATGCCTAATATCGATATTATTAACATTAATTATAATCATCAAGGGGTTTGCTTGCTTCTGCACATCTGGAGGTGGGAGTTCTTGTGGATGGAATGTGATATTTGGCGAATCCACTCGAATATGAGCCAACAACACATTAACATCCATAGGCCTAGTGGAGGCAGGAAAGAGAATCTTTTTCAGAGCTTCCTGAAGCATCTCCTGATAAACTAGAGTGGTCTGAAGCAAGTCCCAAATTGAGATCTTGGCCGGAGTAACATGAAGTTTCTTGACAAGATCATAATCACCTAGTGCTTTGATTGCAAGTTTAGGTGTTGAGGGAAGGCTTGGTTGAGAAGGTGGTAAAGAATTAGGAACTTGAGTGGGTTGAGATGTAGGAATAGAGGGTTGTTGATCCAAGTTTTGTTTGTTTCTTCTTGTATTATATGTGTGCCCAAGAACATTATAGGAAGTGGAGTATGTAGCTTTCATGAACCTCAAATATAAGTTTGATGAACCACTATGACATGAAATACCATAGACAGAACAATCCTCCCTAGAAGATGAGTTAGTCGGGGTCACGCAAATGAAGGGTTTCTTAGGGCTCGAAGGAGCCACATATACCACTACTATATTTATTGACTCAGCTAGTGGAGAGGAAGTTTGCTTGGGAGATTTATAGATAGGGGAGGGCACTTCTAAGAAGTCTTCTAGAGTGTCATTAAGCATATCAAAATATTCCTTAGAGAAGGTATTATCATAAACGTGAAAACATTGTAAAAATAGATCCGACATCCTTCATGTCAGGTTCACCAAAATGTTAGATAAGAGGGATTCGCTGCACATGGGTCTCTTCATTCTCAAGATATCACCAAGGAACGAACTACCCTTATCCACCTCAGCGTGGAAGGATTATGAAGGAAATAGGTACATGTTAACTTTTACAAAAAAACTACTCCAAATGTTGAGAGAGTGAAACTTCTAGATTCTTGCCTCAAGAAAAGGAGCTCTTGGCCAAAGGACGACAACGTAGATTCAGCCCCAGCATGGTGCTTTGTCATCCAAAGGGTGCGATAGCATCCTTTAAGCAATAGAAAGCTCAAGAGCTTAAGCGGGAAGAGCCAAGTTTCACTTTTGGACTCGAGTCTAAGGTATATTGAATTAAACAATCAAATAGAATGCAAAAACTTAGAACAAAGTACAAGGAGAACTTGGAGAAAACTTTCCTACAACCGGACGTTCAAGTCTTCACTCCAAGTTTTTCTTTGCAACCTACACATAGAAGAACAAGGGGAAAAGGTTGGGGCTGTATAAGAGTCAGACCCCTGCTTTGGTGTTCCCACCTCCATGAACAACCAAGTTGGAAAGGAGTGTAAACAAAGCATGTGGTGAAAGAAAAACCCGCTTTAGGAGTAGAATCCACACCACAAATTAGCAAATGAACAAGTAGGAAAGAAGAGTAAGAGAGAGAGCGTTACCCATGGACCTAAACCCTCTCTAGAGTGCATGAACGCATTGTTGAGAAATTTCTTGAGAGCTATAGCTATTGGAAGGACCTCAGTCTGACATGGCTTCGCTTGTGAGAGTGCTGCTATCAAGAATGAAGAGAACTCAAGAATGAAAGCATAGAGAGATCTTGATTGAATGGCTTGAACCCCCAAATGAGAGAAAAAGAGGGATTTTTGTTGGATGCAAGGGTAGAAAAGAGCTGTTACATCTGAATTCTGACTGTTATGACATGTGTCGAGATAGTCAAGATTCAAGATTCTTTATTTCAAACTTGGAAAACTACTAGGACGCTAGCGTGCCACATAGATGTCTGCGCACTACACAGGTGTCTAAGGCCTAGATTTTTAGGAAATGTACTGTTAGGCTTCTATTTCTCTGCCACTAGTCCACATGGAGTCAAAATTAATTTTGACTCATGGGATTTTTTCCATTAATGCTCTAAGGTGTCATAAATGCTAGGAAAAAGTGCAAAAATGTGGAATTGCCCCTAGGTGCAATTCTGCAACATTACACCTACAAACCAAATTTTCTTTTCCCTTCACAACAAAACCATCAAGCTATCACATATAAATCTCCTCCTCAAGATCCCCATGCAAGAAAGTAATTTTAACATCCATTTTCTCTATCTCAAAATCACAAGCAACAACAATAGATAATAAGAATCTAATATAAGTTAGTTTAGTGACAGGAGAGAAAATTTCACCAAAATCAACTCCCTCTCTTTGGGAGTAGCCTTTAGCCACTAATCTAGCCTTATACCTTTCCAAGTGACCATCTGCTCCAAATTTCTTTTTAAATACCCATTTACATTTGACGGGCTTTCTTCCTTTGGGAAAATCAACAAGTTCCCAAGTGTTACAGTTTCCCAATGCCATCATCTCCTCTTGCATAGCCTGTAACCAAGACTCATTTTCCTCTAAAGAGAGAGCTTCCCTGTAAGATCTAGGTTCATCATCAACACTTAATAAAGCAAATATACAATGAAAATTAGGTGGGCTATACCTATCAACTGGATTTCATTGTCTTGTGGATCTTCTAAGAATAGGAGTATGAGGCTCTTGTTGTTCTCGATCTTGCTCAACCTCTTCTTGACTTTATTCCTCATGTTCTTCAGTTTGATCAGTAACTTCTTTTGATTCCTCATCTTCTTCCTCCTCATCAAATCCATCTCTTTGTTCTTCTCGAGGTGCATCTTCTTGCTTAATTTCAAAATGCACACTCTTTCCCTTATCCTTTTCCTTTGGTTGTTCAAGTACAAAAATAACGCTAAGCTCCCTAAAAATCACATCTCTAGAATAGATAATTTTCTTGGTTAGAGGATTCCATAGGTTATAACCTTTAACATTATAACCATATCCAATGAAAATGCACTTGTCAACTTTAGGATCCAACTTAGTCCATTTTTCTTTAGGCACATGAACATAAGCCTCATAGCTAAATACCCTTAAATGAGAAACAAAAGGTTTCTTACCTATCCACATCTCATAAGGTGTTGTTTCGAGAGCTTTACAAGGAGATCTATTAATCAAGTAACAATTATTACTTACAACTTCTACCCAAAAGCATCTATCAAGCTGTGAAGCACTTAACATGCTTCTAGCTCTTTCCATAATTGTTCAATTCATCCTTTCTACCACACCATTATGTTGAGGGGTGTATGGAGTAGTTTTATATCTAACAATTCTTGCATGCTTACAAAATTCATCAAATTCCTTAGAACAATATTCCCCTCCATTATCAGACCTTAATACCTTAATTTTATAATATGATTTCTTTTCGACTAAGGCTTTAGATTCCTTAAACTTAGTGAAAACTTCAGATTTATGTCGCATAAAATATAACTAGGTAAACCTTGTAAAATCATTGATACATGAGACAAAATATCTAGATTTCCTACTTAATTCAATATCCATAGGACCAAATATGTCTAAATGAATTAATTCTAATTTATTCTTAGATTTAGTACTTCCTGAAGAAATTTTTTCTATTTTATTTACCAAACACACAATGTTCATAGAAATCAAAACTCGTAAGAATAGGAAAAACCATCTAACAAATTTTTATTTAAGATGGTTTTTAAACTAGTCTCACTAATATGGCCCAATCTATGGTGCCACAACATACAAGTGTTTTTACATTTTTTAGTTACATTGGTAGAGTTAACAACAATAGTGGCTTCAAGCCTAAACAGAGTCCCCTTCCTTGTCCCTCTTTCTATCACCGGATTTCCTCTTACCAATCTGCAACCATGCTTATCAAATGCTACATTTATTCCCAAATCATTCAACTTCGAAACTAAAATCAGATTTCTAGCTACTCCAGGAACATGTAAAACACTAGGGAGGGTTTTAATCCTCCCATTGCTGAAACACAACTGAATCTTACCCCTTCTGATAATAGGATATGAAGAGTTATCACCGAGGTAGATTTAACCTCCATCATGTTTTTCATATGTGGAAAACCACTCCTTATGAGGAGTCATATGAAACGAGCATCCTGAATCAATTAACCAATCTTCATTAGTCATAGTATGAAGACAAGAAACCAAAGCTTCATCACCTAAATTTGAGGATTTCTCTTTGGAGGAATCAACTTGTTTCTTTGGATTTTTGCATTCCTTCTTCAAATGTCATCTTTTTCCACAATTTCAGCATTTCACTCTGTTCTTCTTTCCAAGAGTCTTAGATCTACCCTTAGACTTATCCTTAGGCATGGATTCTTATCTCCTTTAGACCCTTTTTCTTTAGGCCTTCCCCTTATGTTGAGAGCATCACCTGTACTATCCATTTCCTTTTTCCTCATTTCCCGTGACAACAAAGTTGCTACAAGAGCATCCATTTTTGGATCTTCCATGTTAGCAGTGATAGAAAGTACAAAATTATCCCAAGATTCAAGTAAATAATAGAGAAGCATAATGCATTTATCTTCTTCTTCAACATTAACATCAATAGAGGCTAGTTGACTCAAAACCAAATTAAAAGAATTTAAATGCTCAGCTATAGATTCACCTTCCCTCATCTTAAGAGAAAACAACTTTTGCTTCAAGTAGAGTTTATTTACCAAAATTTTTGGTTGATAGATCTCACCATATCCATGTTCTTCAATAAAGCATATGCAGTTTTGAAAAACCTACATTCACGAGAAATAAAAAATAAATATAATAATAAAATTAAATTTATTTAAAATTATACTTTTTGGGAAGCTTATAATAAGGATTACATACTTATAAAAAATAAATTTTAAATGAATTCATTTGATCCCCCAAAAGGTAAATCAAAAGTGGTTTTTTATCAGCATTTTGATAGGTGTAAAGGAGACTCCATTATAGGAATGGTTTAAAACAAGCAGGGTTCTATCCAAGGGGGTTTGATTTAAGGTAGTTTTATCAAACCTTCTTCAATTGAAATTATTTAAATGGAACCTTTTAAGGCTTAAATCATTATATTTTCTAAAAATATGTGATTTCAGCAAAAATCAGATCCTCCCAGAAATTGTAAACCAGCTTTGTGGGATCACCCATATGCAGTCTTTTCATTTGAGACATTCAGGAGAACAAAATCATAAAGACACAATCTAATAGTACCATGTGCCTTTTTATCTTCTTCTCTCAATCTTCATCACTCATTTTCTCAGATTTCTTTTCATTTGTTACAGCTACCCATTGATCTCATTCTTCAAGGAAATCCTCCTTTTTTAGCTTCCACAACTCAAAACCAACTTCGTTAAATTTTTCAATATCCAAATGGTTAGAAGTTGTAGCCATGGTTAAACACAAAATACTGCAAAAAATAGCTCAACAAAACTCCCATAAAACTCAAAAAACCTTCGTTCTACCACCCAAAAAATAGAACTGGCTAGGCTCTAGTACCAAATGTTAGAAAAATGGTAAAGAAATAGCAATAATGGAAGCTTTAACATATTACTGTAAACCAGATTATGTAGTGTAAACTATATGGAGATTTAAACAACTGTAAACAATGAAAATGCAAAGAACAGAAAGCACAACACATAACATTGTGTTTTTACGTGGAGAAACCCTTTCAGAAAAGAAGTCCACCAAAGAAGAGATGAATAGCTATATTAACAACAATGGTGTTTCACACTACAATCACTCTAACTCCTCTTCAATCTGGAAGCATCTGTGTACCTATAAAACATCTCATAGTGTCTCCAACTCAACCCCTCAATATATACACTCATGGGGGCTCAAAATACCACCATAAAACATTATCATGGGTCAAAACAAGGTTCAAAAATACCATGGTAAAAAACCATTCTACCCCTTGCATGCTAAACATGGTCTCTTACATGACATTACACGTTATTACAAGATGTCATAAGAATCCCTATAAAATAGGAGATTCTCTTACATACATCATAAACCATCAATAACTATGCAAAAATTCTCTTAAGTGTGTCATAGATGATTCTCACGTCCAAAATGATATCCCCCAATTTTAGCCCTTACAGTTGTCATAGAATCCGTCATATCATCCTTAAAAATAGGATTTCCATGTTATACCACTAAGTGGGCATATTTTGACAACTAATAACGTATTTTTCAAGGCACTAACATGTGGCAAAAGTGCCAACTCAAAATCTCATGCCCCTTTTGATGGAGCACAACTATTTAATAACATAAATGATTTTTATCCATGGGAAAATGTAAAATAATAATAAATAAACAACTTAGGAATTGCCAAGGTTGAGACACCTTAATTCCCAACACTCTGATAGGAATTCTTTATCTACGGTTGTTTCAAGTTATGAATCTAGTGAACTATTCTTGTGCACCAATTTTTATACGCCTATTGATTTTTCAGGTAAGACTCATCTTTGGGATAATATTCATTATGTGAGATCCTTAGCCCCTTTTAACCTATGGATTCTAGTTGATGACTTTAATACTATCACCAGTTTGGAGAAAAAGAAAGGGGAGCGGATAGGCTTGAACCCCCATCTTTGCTTTTGAGAGATATTATTGCATCTCTAAGTTTGATTGATATAAAACCAGGGAATGGTACATTCACTTGGAGTAATAGGAGATGTGGGGAAGGTTGTATATTAGAGAGACTAGCTAGGTTCTAAGTCTCTAGTTTTTGGATTTCCAACAATTGAACTACTAGTTCAGAGATTCTGGAACAGAGAGGGTTAGATCATTAGCCCATAAAACTATCTACAAGAGGGAGGGATACTTCTAGGAACCTGACATTTAGGTTCCAACTTATGTGGTTGTTGGAGCCTTCTCTTCATGATCTTATGAGAGAATGGTGGGCTAATGGCATGCTTGAGCATGGTACAACTATGCATTATTTTGTCAAGATGCTCCAATTAGTGAAGTTCCAACTTAAGAAGTGGAACAGGTAGAGGTTTGAGAACATTCTTTGGATAAATCTATTTCCCAACTTCAGTTGGACTCTTTTACTAGATATAATAAGGATCATGGGCTTATCGTGGATTCCCTTAGGGAAGAGAAGGTCGTCGTGGAGGAGTTGGAAAAATGGGAGCTACAAGAAGAGATATTTTGGAAACAAAATTCCAAGGTTGAATGGCTTCAGGAGGGGGACAAGAATGTTGCCTTCTTCTTTAACTTAGTTAAAGCCAGAAGACATGACAATTCAATTTTCTTTCCTAATCTCTCCTTAGGGTGAGAAACTATCTTCTTTTAGGGACATCTCATAAGAAGTTGTTCAATATTTTTTCTTTTTTCTCGGTGGACCCTCCTATAGCGGAGGGGGAATAAAACTTGATTTTGGAGTGTATCCCCTCAATTGTGCATAATGAGGTGAATCAGATGCTTACTAGTCCCATCCTTCTAGAGGAATTTGAGGAGATAGTGTTCAAGATGGGTAAAGGGAAAGCCCCTGGGCTTGATGGTTTTCCAATAGAATTCTTTCAATAATTTTGGGAAACTATCAAATTTGACATGTTGGAAGTGGTTAGGGAATCTCAGGATAGCAAGTAGTTGTTGAGGGAAATGCATACTACCTCATTGGTTCTTATTCCTAAGAGGGAAGGGGCTGACTCTCTAGATTTATTCAAGCCAATTTCCTTGTGTAATGTGGTGTACAAAATCATCTCTAAATTAATTGCAGAGAGGCTTAAGTAGTGGTTCAACAAGATCTTATTAGAAGAGTAGGGGGTTTTGTTGCAGGTAGACAAATCTTAGACAAGGTGGTTATTATTGTTGAGGATATTCACTCCATGGAGCTATCTAAGGAGAAGGTTGTGTTCATTAAATTGTACATGGTGAAAGCTTATGATAGGGTGAAATGGTCTTTTCTTCAGAAGGTGTTACTGGCCTTTGGGTTTGGTGTAGATTGAGTTAATTGGGCGATGAGTTGTGTTAAGTCCACATCTTATTTGGTGTTGATCAATGGTGAGATTTTTTTTGTTTGCTGCTTCTAGGGGGCTTAGGTAGGGTGATCCCCTATCACCTTATCTTTTTATTATTATGGTTGAGGGGATGGGAAGATTATTGAAAGATCACCTAAGGCAAGGAATTATTTGAGGTTGGAGTTGGGGAGATGGCTTGCCTCCCCAAACTCATTTATAGTTTGTGGATGGCACTTCTTTATTGGGGGTTCTCGAATCAGAGGGCTGAATAACTTTAGGCGTGCTCTGGATATCTATCTTCCTGCTTTGGGGCAGAAAATCAATGAAGCAAAGTCCTCCATCTTCTTTCTTAATATTCCTCCTATGATTCAATCTAGAATCACTCAAATCCTTAGGTTCTAGATTGGGTCTTTGCCTTTTGTTTACTTGGGTATTCCACTATCTATAGGTCCACTGCTAAGGAGCACTTTGCAAGGTGTGGTGGACTTGACAAGTTTCATGATCGTGTTAGTCATTGGAATTTCAAATTTTTATCTTTTGTAGGGATATTTTTTTTTGTTAAAAGTAGTGGTTCAAGCACTACCTATTTATAGGTGCATGGTGCAATTAGCTCTTGCTAGTTTCATTAAAGAGGTGGATTCTCTTTCTAAATAATTCTTATGGGTAAGAAACTTAGCCTCCTCCAAATGGAGTTTGGTTAAGTGGGAGAATATATGTAGGCCCAAATAGATGGGGGGCCTAGGTTTGCAACAAGCTATCCTTATAGGTCAATATTTGGTAGCCAAGATTTATTGGAGGTGGTTCTCTAATCATGATCAAGATTGGGCTAGAATACTTTCTTCTAAGTACTTGAGAGGTATTTTCATGAATGATGTGCTTGGGATTGTTATGTTAGGTAAAAGATCTATGATTTGGGACACTCTTAAAATGGGAGCCAACTTGGTTGAAAGCAGGGTTTATTTTGGATATATAACAGAGGTTTTGAGGCTCTCTTCTGGTTAGACTCTTGGGATAGTCACCCACCAATCTTGACTATTAATCCTCACCTTATGAACCTGTAGTCAAAACTTCATTGATGTCAGTTGGACCCATGTGGAGGATTTCAAAGAGGCAAAGAGTTTGGGGTAGGTGGAGGTTTTTAAGTGGAAGAACCCTCAGGCATGGCCACCTAACAACTTAGAGGAGGACTAGGTTGAGCTATCTCAAATTCTAGTTGCTCGAGTGTGCAGCTCTTTGAGGAGGGGAAATATTCTAGCTTGGAGCCCTAATCCTCGAGGGATCTATTTTGTGGCTAAGGGTGTCAAGAGTTGGATAGGTATAAATATGGGTTGGAGGAGATTCCTTGGTGGAAATATATTTGGAATAAGTTTATGTGGCCCAAATATAACTTCTTCCTTTGGTTAGTTGCTTGTGATAGGTGTCTCACATGGGAAAACCTTGAAAAGAGGGGTTTTTAGGGTCCATATTTTTGTTATCTTTGTGGAAATAGTGAGGAGTCTTCTCCTCATTTGTGATTCCAGTGCAATTATTCTAAGATTAACTAACACATTTTTTGGGAAATCTAAAGACAAACATGTATTCATGCTTCGTCTCTTTTTGAATTTTGGAGGACTTTGGGGTGCCCTCTTGCAAAGAAGTTCTTCCTCCAAGTGGCTTGGGATATAGGGTCCTCTTGTATCCTTTGGTAGATTTGGTTAGAGAGGAACCATAATATTTTCTAGGGTGGGAGATTATTGGCTCAACAAGTTTAGAAAATGATTCTAGGGATGGTTCAAGAAACCATCTGGGCTAAGTGTGAGGTGGATACCCCATCAAATCCTGGGGAGAGGGAGTTGATGGTAAGATTGGGGTTAGATGGTAATAGTTCAATTAAAGTTAGCTCTAGATGGAGGAGGCCTCTCTCCAAGAAAGTTCAGTGCGATGGCATATGGAGACCCCCTCTAGATGGTGTCCTAAGGATTAACATTGATGGATCCTCCAAAGGTAATCATGGATTTTTTGGAGTTGGAGTGCATCGAGAAAATTATGGGGAGGCTCTTTTTTTCTTCTCTTCCTTTTATGGATACAAGACGAATAACTTTATGAAGGCCCTTGTTATCCTTATTATATTGGAAAAAAGGGTGTGCTTTGGGGTGGTACAAGGTCATCTATGAGTTAGACTCGCATATTGTAATATCTATGTTGAATATGCAAAATTTGGATGGGGTGAGTTGGTAGCTAGATTCAGTGGTTTAGCAGATTCATCATTTGAGTAGTTCCTTGGATTGGGTTTCCTTTGTCCATATCCCACAAGGATGGAACAAGGTTGTGGATTGTTTGGTGAAATGGGCCTCTGAGTATAGGGGTAAGTGGAGAGTTGAGGGTGTGTGCAAGTGTTCTAACCCTAAAAATGAAAAACAACTAAATTAAATGAAAGGAAAGAAACATAAACAAAAAACTCAAGATTAGCCTAGCTTAATTCAAAAAAATACACAAGAAAATAAAAATTTCAACTCATTTGAATTGTCTCATTTGGTTGGCCCTTTGATCTTGATTTTGTGTGCCCCTTTGTTGATAAAATGGCTCTAAATGATGCTTGAATCGAGGAGGATACAATGAAGAGTGAAATGGTGGAAATGGGTAATGGATTTGATGCAAAATGGGTGCTTGAATGGCTGCAACAATGGTGGCTTGGATGCTTGGATGTGTGAGATCATAAGTTAGTTCAGTGTGTGATTGATGAAAATGAGGTAAAATCCACCATATTTAGGGAAAAGACCTCTAAAGGAATGGATGGACATGATTGAACCTAGGATAATAGATCACTTGCTAAGAAGGCTTGCAAGTGAAGTGGATAAGGAAGGGTGATGTGGATATGACATAGCAATGAGGTGGAAAAGGTAGGTCTTTTCTCATCTACCCACATCATGGGATGCTATGACAATAGAAGAATTTTAAATTCTTCTAAAATCTCCCTTGGTTTTGGAGATTTGAATTTGGTATTGGGAAGGGAATTTTAAATTAGTCCTTTATTCCTCCAAGGGTGTTGGAGAAATAAAGTGGAATTAAAAATTCTACCTAGGATGCATGGGGGAAGTAAAAAGGAATTTTAAATTCCTTGGGAGGTGGAGATAAATTCTCCACATGTAGAAGGCTTTTAATGAAGGATGACTAAGGGTACATGCCATAAATGGCATGGGGATTAGGTTAGGTTTAATTATTGATTTAGGTTGTGCAAATGAAGGATTAGGTAGGTTAATGGGGGATTAAGGAAAAGTTGCAAGATATAGAGGATGTGACCCTAATTATGATTAAGAATATGCACATCATAATCATAGATTAATCAGACTAATATGGATTAGGAGAGGATTATGGATGATGGGACAAGGAGAGAGAAATAATGAATTTAAAATTTGATTTTAATTCATTTGGGAAAAGTGACTAAATTAAATAAATTGGACCATTAATTTAATTTAGAGAAGAATAAGGTAAGGTATTTAATTAATCAATCAAACACCTTAGGAGACATTAAGACTAAAATTAAATATTAACCAAATAATGAATTATTTAATTAATATGGTTTAGGGATACATAATAGAATAATATAAGGGCAGATTGACCACATGGGAGTGGTCAAATTTAGGTGTCTACATTTGACCCCTCTTTAAAATATCACTATAATAATGGTGTTTCAAAGAAAAATAAAGTACAGACGACTTGATAGAAGAAAAGGACTTTAGAGGATGCCCCGGTATTATAGGGAAATGGATAATAAAGATGAATGTAGAAATATGGATAGGTATGCCCCCTCGAGAGGGTGGATGGGGAAGAAAAGGGGCCCTAGGCGACTTCTCAATATGGAGAAATGAAGGGTACCATGCGGTAGAGGATGAAAAACCATGAAAAATGGCTTTTGAATGGAGGAAAATAGACACACGGGGTGCAAATGGTGGCCCTCGAAAGAAAGGGGACAGAAGGATTGAAAGAGGTTAAATAAAGGGTTAAAATTACCCAAAATCAGTAAGGCTAATTAGGGGCAAAAATGAAAAGGTATAAGGGTAAGTGCATGGATTTGTGACACAATTTTGGCTCTTAAGATGCCACTTTTTTTGTGAAATCAACAAAATCTGATTTGCATGAGAAAATGAAGATAGTTATTGTATACACCTAAAAATAGTCTAGATAATCTAATTAATTAAATACAATTTATTTGATTAATTACCTTAATTTCCTCTACTATTAAATAAATAGAAATATTTATTTATAGTTCATTCTCCTATTCTTCAATTTTAATTAAATATAAAACTTCAATAGTTTGTGTTATGTAATTATCACATCATTCAATCTTAATTAATTAAACAAGGTTAAATACTTTGTTGTTTAATTATCATATCCCTTATATATTTATTTAATAAACAAATTCTATAGTTTGTTTTATTAAATTATTTATTCCCTTTTGCTAAAATTGAATAAATAAAATATTCAAATAAAAGGCATAAATGCATTTTCCTCTATTCACTCACCAATAAAATTAGACATTATATGTATAATTAATTCAATTGGTATTCACGGGAAAGCTTTGGAGACAAATTGGAATCAATCTCTCAATTTCTTTCCTTTAATTCTTTGTATCATTTGGCCTGATGTTTTCATGGGGAGAAACCATTCCCATAATTAGCTCAAGGTTCTTCATCTCTCACCATTGAATCCTCCAGATTAAATCCAAGCCTTTCCTGTATTACCCCTTCACAAAATTACTATTGTAAATCTATAAATACAACCTTCTTCTATAGGAAATGGATCCCGAATCTGAACTTTGTGCAAATTTACTCTATAGGAAAAGTAATCAAGCAATCATAGCAATAGAATCTTAGCATCATAGCAATCATATCATCAGTAGAATCATAATCATGGCTGCATCATAGTTTTACTATAGCTTCCATCCATAAGGTTTCATGTCAATTTAGATTACAGTAGCTTCCTTTTATCATCTAGTTTTCACCATATAGAAGTAGATCATTGCATTTAGCATCATTCCATTCTCTAGATTGGCATTTTAACAGTCATAGTGCTTACCAAATCTGAGAGCCCTTTGTGATTTAATAAATCTTTGGAGATACAAAACAATGAGACGCTTTCAAGTTTTTTGTGCTTTAAATTAGTTAATTGCTATTGAATCTTGATATAATTTTTCATTAAGAAATTTTTTTAGTTTTTTTTACTTATTTAATTATTCCACACTTACATTTTGGTGCCTACCGTGGGGCACTAACCCCATATTTTAACAATTTTTCTGAAAAAGTGTTCGTACAGGATTCAGGCATGTTTTCTCTTAGCATGACTGAGGGATTCTGTAGTGCATCCACTGAAAGTTTTAGTGCTCCTGACTGTTTCAGTACATCCACCAAAAATTTTAGCGTTTATGACTCTTTTTAGTGCATTGGACGAAAACTGTAGCGCTTCTGACCTCTATTTTAGCGCTTTTAATGAAGTAGTGCTTCTGATAAATTTTGTAGCATTTTTGACCTCTGTTTTATCACTTTTAATGAAGTAGAGCTTTTGATAAATTCTTTAGCACTTCTGACCTTTGTTTTAGCACTTTGATAGTCAATCTTGAAATGACCATAGCTTGGTCATACAAAGGTCTTTTTTGAAACTTTGTTTTTTGAAATGGGGTGGAATTTCATAAGCTATGCAATGGTGTAGGTATTTCTCAATTTTTGTAGAGTTAAAAGTTTTAATTTTACATTTAAAATAAAATAACATTGTAACTTGGTCTAATTTTTAGGGTTTTTATGCTTAATCATTCATCGAACCCTTATAACTTCTTACTTGATCTCATCTAACATTTTGAACTTTTATTGTAGGTTTTAAGGGGACCATGGAGCATTGAAGTGAAAAAAAACATTTGATATCCATTGTAATAGTGTTTTCAAACACTCAAGTGAAAATAACCCATCATATGTTATTTTT
Organism: Sequoia sempervirens; assembly: GCA_007258455.2. NCBI lineage: Eukaryota > Viridiplantae > Streptophyta > Pinopsida > Cupressales > Cupressaceae > Sequoia > Sequoia sempervirens. The sequence continues at coordinate 121,516,395 of VDFB02281492.1, forward strand.
CATTCATGCTTTAGGACCAACTAGCATTACTTTGGGCTTAAAATTAACCATCTACAAAAGCTTTGTGAAAGTTGGTTAAAAAGAACTTTAGAAACTCACTAGTTTTTGGATTTGGATTAAAATGAACCAATCCTAGGGTAGCCATTTGGATTAAAATGAACCAATCCTAGGGTAGTCATTTGGATTAAAATACACCAATCCTAGGGTAGTCATCATACATTGCTATCTCGATTAAAATGAACATCATGTATTTTGTGAAGCAATATCTTCACATAGAATAGCAAACTATCATTTGGGCTTTAAAATTGAACATTTTTTACTATGATTGTGAGGTGATAGGCCTATGCTCTCCCCTTAACTGGGTGATCAAAATGAAAAAAACATCTTTTAATTTCATGCACTTTATGATTTGCTAAATCCTTTAGAATGCCTGCCATAGTGGGAAAAAGTACTCACCCTATGGGAACAACCAAAGCTAGGTTTTCTAACCCACTATAAAATAAAATGAATCTGAGGAAACCCACATTTATCGGAAGTGTGCAAGATAACTATCCCCAAAATATTTGTTCTAAAGATTGGGAGGTCTCCTGAGGGAGTTTATCATTTTCTACTCTGAACGGAAACCCTATCTATGAGCCATAGTTTAGAATCCAGCTGTGTCAGTAACCAAACATTGTAATACTCACGGTGCAAGGGGAGGGAAGAATCTGCCCCTAAGACACTCACCATATAATTGCCAAGGACCGTTTGCTCAAGGGATCGAGAAATCTCAATTTGAGTACGTACCTGGAAAAGACAAAAACACAAATGCCCTCTAGGGGGTGACACGATTGTGTGAGTTGACACAATTTTAAGATGTGGGCTGTTGAGTATAACGATGACCTTTTTGACCTTAAGAGTGAGTCTGATTGAAGTGTATTTCTTTGTCAAAACCAGTGGAAATCAAGGAGGATCATGTTTGATTCTTGAACATACACTTATTGTTTAGATTCTGGGACTTAAAAACAACTATTTTACAAATTCTTGCTATGTTTTCAAAACATTAATTTAGATAAGATCATCCTGAAAAACACAAAGAAAACAAGAAAATAGAAAGCTATTGGAAACCCCTGTCAGACAATTAACATCAAAATTTGGATTTTTATCAAAACATAAACTTTCCTAAATCAAAATAGAGTCTTAAACCTACATAAACTAGACTTTACAATTGAATTTTTTCAAATCAAACCAAGATCCACCATTCAAAAGTGTCTCAAATAAAACACATTTGATTAGTAAGTTAAGTTTTAGGATCAGTCATCCTAAATCAAAGAAACAAAGTTGTATAATCAAACTTATCAACTTAGTCTAATCAATAGAATCTATCATTCTATTTGACTTGAGTTAATATCCTTGACACTTACCAAACTAAGATCAAAAGTTTATTGAAAAAAATAACATTCGTATGTCCATTTTTAACAAGGTTTCAAAGACATAAACTCCTAAAAAAAGGAAATTGAAACTCAAACCACCATGGCTGAAATAGATGAGCATCAATTGAATGCTTTAACTCAGCAGATGGAAAACCTTCAACAACAATTGCAAGACATACAAAGAGAAACCACATAAAGATATCTACTGCTAGACATCTACCCATATCCTCTTGACCAAACAATGAACATGAGACCTTCTTCACCAAAAATTACATCATCCAAGTTCAATAAGCCCAAATCTAAGTCCTCAAACACAAATGATATTGAGAAATCCTATCATGTCATGCATTTAACTCCATCCACCATAACCCAAAATAAACCTCAATATTCTTTCACTCAAGTTAACAATTCCATCCAATCATCCTCTTCTATCATATCTTCAAAATCCAATGATTGATGTCAATCTCTCAATCCAAAGCATGCTAGCATAGACTCCCATACACATTAAGATATTCTTTCCACTCCATCCAATGATATCTAAATTCCACAAATTCTTCCAATCTTTGATCAAGATCCCATTTCTCAAGAATCTTATGATGATCCTCTCCTTTCACTTTTCATCCAAAATAATTCCCTTTCATCTCAAGAGACAAGTATCCTTCCAAGTTCTTCTTCCACATCATCTAATCAATCCATACCATCTCATGATTCTATTGCATCACAAGAGTATGATAGTTCTTCCATTATATCTAATGATTTCTTACCAATTGACAATCAAGATGTGCTTTCTACAAAATCTCATGATTCTGTTCCTCATCAAGATCAAGATATGCTTCCATTCAAAGATACCCTTTCATCCCATGAAGATGTTTATCCTTCTCATGATCAAGATATTCCTTTCATACCACTTCATAATACTTTTCCAAGTCAAGATCAAAACACCCCATCATCTCCATGTCAAGAGCCTATCACACCTATTCAAGTTATCCATGAACCCCACACCTATAAATTGGGATCCTCCACCTTTATCCATTCTGGCTTACTTCCAACACCTATCTGCTCATCCATATCATATCCTCCCCAAAATGGACTCACATCTTGTTTCACAAACAATACATATCCCATTGGTAAATTAATGTGTCAAAGTATGAATTACAAAGGAAAAGGATTAGGACTTCATGAGCAAGGTATCCTAGAACCCCTTTCTGTTCAAAGAAACCCATATCACCACGACCTTGATTATATGCCTAAGTGTCCTAGTTCATCAAACCTTCCATATATCCTAGGTCCTCATTCTAGTTCATCAAACATTCCATCTATCCTAGGTCCTCGTCCTAGTATATCAAACCTTCCCTCTATCCTAGGTCCATATCCTATTTCTCAAGAACAACAAAGGCACACATCCTTGATTCCCTTTCAAAATTCTACCCACATTAACTCATCCATAATACCTCCATATCATTCATCTCAATCCACCCCTCCCATTGCTCTTGGAAGCAATTTGGGTGCCAAATATCAAAAGCTTCTATATAAAAATCCACATGTATCAAAGGATCAACATGCCTCCTCAAAGAGACATGCAAAAATAAAAGAAAAATTGATCCAAAACCAAAAGAGAATTTCAAAAGGTCACAAAGGCCCATCAAAGCAAAAAATAAATTTTCAAAGACCACAAAGGTCCATAAATCAAAAAGAAAAATGTCAAAGGCCACAAAGGCCCACAAAGCAAAAATCAAAGTCAAAAGTCATGTGGATTCCTAAAAGTCTCATACAAGAAATAAAATCTAAATTGACATCAAAATTTGCTAATCCAAGAGCTTCCTCCAATTTTTCATCTAATAACCTATCACCTTCCAAATCCATTTTTCCTCCATCACTCCACCACCCTTCAAGGTGTGTGCCAATGTTGATCTTGCCATCCTTTCCATCTATCCATCAACAGGCATTCCAACCTCCTATCCATTATCCAACATTCATCCCCCATCATTCTCCTTTAATCCAAACCTTTGCATAAGTCCTTAGATTCTTCCATCATATCATTAATCTGCCAATGTTTAGGAGTCTGATTCCCATTGCCATGGTTTATTAGAGGGATAGTTGGTTGTGAAACTTGATACTTAAGTCCTTCCTCCATCTCCCTATCATCCATATCCTATCTTCCATATTCCTCTTTCACTCTACACTCAGGGAAAAGTCTCGTCCATCTTATCATTCATGGTCATTATCCTTTCTATGCTCATTCCTTACATTTCCACCTTTGATCTTGACAAGGTTAAGGATCTTCTTAAACATCATATATCTTATCCTATACACTTTATCCATATCTTCCATACCATATCTTTCATCTTATCCATATTCCATCATTCTTACTAAATACATCCTTTCTTCCTTTCCTTGGTCTTGATGAGGAATAGGGGAAAATACTTGGGCCTTGTGTCTGTATCTTATCTAGTTGATCTTGATCATCCCATTCATTATTTTAATCCTTGCTTTCTTCCATTCCATATATCCTAGCTTATCAAAATCCATGTGACCATGTCCCTTTGCAACCTTGAATCTTATCATGGAAATCATATTTGAGCCAAGCTACAAAACATTATCCAATCCTCATATCTTTTGTCAATCAATCATCAAAAATCATCGATCTTATCGTACTTAGAGGAAATTAGTGATCTAGAAAATCATAAAAAGGATCAAAAATAGTAAAGAGAAAAATCGTCCTCTAGTGAAAACCAGTTCAGTGGCGCTTTGGACAAGTAACTTGGTGAAATCCTAGCAAGCAGGCACCTTGTGTAAATAATCACGTTCCATCCACCAAGATCTTCACAACTTGTTCTGCATCATCCATCTTCCATCGCATTCCATATCTCCATCCATCACTCATCCACTCGCATCTGCACCATAGCTTGGTCCTGTGTTCGTATCATGATCCCTCCTAGTACTAATCGACCCATCCGCAAGGTCAGTTTTCCTACCTTTATCGGAGTAGTCTGTTGCATCATGCTAGGGGAATGTTCTCATCGGATTAGATTCGTGTATATTCTTGAAGTCCTAAAGTCAAAAAATCCAAAAATATCAAAAAACCAAAAAAAATCCCAAAACATTCAAAACATGTCAAAATCCAAAAACAGGTCAAAAAGTCAAAAACAGAGTCATCTTGTCGAACTACAGGTCTCTGAGCCTTGAACGTAGGCAAGGTTGATCTTTGATCATCCCCTAAGACACTTAGGTCAGTCCTTTAGGAGTCTATCATAATAAACTGACATTTCATCATGTATATCTTCATCTATAAATCGACCAAGTTGTCAAACTACGTGGTCTTTGCATGTATATGTAGGCAAGGCTAATTTGTTAATGAGCCCCAAGGCCCCTAGGATAGGTCTTTAGGTTAATATTTTTGGTCAAAATCTTAGAAAACCCCAAAACATTTGAAAATTGGAAAATCAAAACATTTGTAAAATGTCGAAAAACTCCCAAAATAGCCTCAAAACACTTCAAAACATCAAAAACATCCAAATATTTGAAAAAATCCATCCGTCCCATTTCTCTTTCACCTAAAATAAACATCACTCATAATAAATCAAACATCATCCCCAACCTTTGGTGAAAAATTCAGAAACAAGTCTAGCAGATGAAAAGTGAAAACTCAAAATGTCAAAATCTCAAAATCTAGGTTAGTACATAAGCAAGTTGGTCAACTTTTGTGTCAATAGCCTATCATCCAATCAATCCCATATCAAATCATATGATATCATCATGTCCTAGGATGCATCCTTCCTACAATGGACATCAACATCAGGCATCACCGTAGTTTAGTCTTGGCTAGCAATATTGAAGAACATCAACTCGTTTGTTTACTGTATCTTTGTCTTTTGATTTATCTTATTATGCTCATTCCAAGGACCTCTCAATGATGCCCCCAACGAATGGATTTAGAGAGATAGAAATGGGGCAATGATCATTATCTTTTTATCTGTTGCACTTGTTGGACATTCTTGTAATATAACCTTGACAAATACTTGCTTTATTTAGGTATGTACAAAGGGTGTTTTAGATATTTTGTTGACCACATAGGAAGGCTTTCCTTTCTATGTTTTGGTTTGAGATGTCTGAAATACCTAAAGTGCATCCTAGTAATGTTTCCATATGTCGGGTGTGAATAAGGATACTCCTATCTGATTTTCGAGTCAAAGTCCATCACACTAGATACAATGTCATCCTGGTTCTTAATACCTTGATGCATCGTATTTATGTGTGTTATCAAACATAAGATAATTGGTCCTTTGAAAATCCCAACTCCACAACATATATTCATAATCATCATCATCTTTTGTCTTGTTGAAATCTCTTCTTTCTTTCATCCCTTCTCACTTTTAACGCTAACAAGGTACTATGACAGTTAATCACCACCATCATTAATCCTGCATCCACAAATCATCAACACAATGCATATCATATAGAAACATCGATCATATCATATGCATATAATATAGATTTTTTATTCTAAGCATCTCATAATCATAACATTACATACACATTTGCATATAAATAAATAAACCATCACATCATCCATGGCATAATCATATAACCACCATCGCATCACATCAATAGTCAGGTATTTGCATCCATTTGCATAAAGCATACATCATCATAAACACACATATCATCCAACTTCCATCCATATCATAATAAAACATCTTATAAATCACCACATTGCAATCATTTTGCATAAACATTTCATAAATCACCCCCATATCATTATAACCATCTAGTGCATAATTAAATCCATCCATTGCATTAAGTGCATACATCCATCCATTATCATATAAAAAATCTCATAAAAGCATTCATTATTCCATCACATATACATCATAAGGTCATTATTCACATATCATTTAAATCATCATCTCCATACCATTTGGCATAACATATCATTTCATGTATAAACATCACATCATTATATAAACATCGTCATAAATACATATCATACATGGAAAATCACATACATTCGTCATTTCATAGATGCATATCATGATCACTGCATTCGCATCATCATCACCATCATAACAGAGAAAGATATCGAAAAATAAATCATTTCATAAATCATCACATTTGCATCAACATACATAAAATCATCATATAGATTGCACCATCATAAAAGCATACATAAAAGGTACTACAAGAAAAATGTACCATCATAAAATCCATTCATATCATTTAAATCCATTATATCATCACATGAGGCATAATATAAATCTGTTAGTCACACAAGCATCACATAACGCATACACCATCAGAAAGAAATGCATCCATACATCCATCACATAATACCATAACATTATTGCATAGCATATAGAAATAGAACCATCCATAAATGCATAAATGGTACATGACACATCATATCAACATCATCATCTCATATATATCATCAGATAACTATCATAGTACAAAATAATCAGATCAATGTACATGTGTGTATGTCAATAAGTACAAAAAGACCCAACAGGCTATAAAAAATGAGCCCATATGGCACGAAAGAATAATATCTTGATCAAAATGAGGTCTAACCCTCCTGTCTGCTGCCCTCGGCTCTGTCACCATGGCCCTCTGCCAGTTTGTGGCTGGTTCACTATGAATAATCTAGGTCCTGGGCTGGTCTAGGTATGGTCTGATGGTAAAGCAACCAATAGTAATCCACCTCCTGGATGGCCTCCCTGTATGAGTGAAGGGGCACTATACTATGAGAGGAGGAAGCTGCCATACTCTCTAACTACTATCTACAACCCATCTCTGCAGCCACCTGTAACGCTACGACCTACCTCTATAAAACTACCTAGTCCCTCTCTATTGTCAAGGCCTAGACCTGGGCCTACAATTGTAGTATCAACCCATCCCTCAGATCCAGTTGACCCACTGGCTATCCTAGCAGAGGCTACATGTGAGGCTGGTCCCCACCCTTGGCTCGTGGTGGTGTGGTAACCCGATCCTGGTGCCCATCATGTCCACCCTTCGGCCCCTGATCTCGGTCCTGCATATGTACATCAACATGAGGCTAATCCATTTGGACCTATGCTAGTTGGACCTGTGCTGGTTGGTCCTGTGTTAGCTGTCCTGCTGGAGGACCCCCACCTCCTCATCCTTGACCTGTCCCTCTCCCCTTGGATCTCCATCGAATGGAGGGTGCACCTAGAACTGTCAAATGTAGAGGCAGTCAGAACTAATCTCTGTATGCGATTTGCGACCCCCTAATCATATGCCCATAGCTGGGCCACCAGTTGCCTGAAACTGTCCACTACCTTAGAGGTAGGAATGTATCACCCCCAGGCTTCCTTCGATACTGTACGAGAAAAAATGGCCATGTAGTCATCATTTGGCCTATCCTGTACCTCCATAAACTGATGCTGAACTTGTCCAAGCAGATATCGTCGAATCATAGTATGCTCCCACCCTTGTATAAATTGATCCTGGCAGGAAAAGAACAACTGCTATACATCATTGGCCCATCTGGGCTGACCAAGGTATGTGTGCCATGTAAACACAGTCATCTCATCGATGACCCTCCTCTAGTAAGGGATCCTGTGCTCGCCTGTGTGTGTGAAGGACACACCGCCCCTGTAGTGCCAAACCATTAGATCATCAGGTCTGACCGGCATTGGAGCAACCTATGACCGAAGAACAGAGATATGCTCCCACACCCACACATGATGGAGTGTGACACTTGCACCAAGTGCCCTGTCGTCCAAATATGCATACTCATGAAGATCCCTATAAAGGGAGGCAAGAAGAATAGGACCCCATGCAAAATGGATTGGCCTATCATGAACCATCTGCTCCCAACAAAGCCCCCAACCAGGACTGAAGTACCAGCCTCGTCGATCCAAAGTGACAAGACCTGAAATGATAGCAACTATCACTAGATGGAATGGTGACATGAGCATCTGGTGATGCTCCAACTCTATCTGGCCCTTGCAAAACATGGTCTCATCTATGGCTAGGATTGCATGGTAGGCATCCCATCTAGCATCCATATCATAAATAACTTGCCGACCATGTATCGGCAATCTAAGGATGCACCACACATCCTCCAAAGTAACAGTGGCCTTGCCAGTGGGAAGATGAAAGGACGATGTCTCATTGTGCCATCTCTGAACAAGCACAAATGTCATGCCAAGATGGGTCCGCACAGGTGTTGCATAGGCAATGTACCATAGCCCCATCTCTCAAAGTCAGTCCTGCTCCTTGTCGGTCAGATCTCACAAATAATGGAATATCTCTTGCGATCTATGCTCACTAGAATAGAGCTCCCTCACCCCCTCATGCATCAGGAAAGATCACCATGTTAAAATCATCAGGAAAATTTATCCCAAGTGTTCCAAAAAAACTAGCCTAGCATTGCAAACTGTGAAGGTGTTACAATTTGAAATTTGCAAACAACGACGCTGGCATCTTCAAATCCCAAACTGCACTGCAATGGTGCACTTTGCTTAAGCATCCTGAACCCTAATTCTAAAGTCCGTCGCGGTGTCGGAGTTTGAAAATCTAGCACTTGATTTCACGAAGGTGTAGGAGTTTGAGGAATCTTTTCAAACTCCAAACTCTACCACAATGGTCTATCTTGTGATGGCGGTTCAGTTTGGAGGACCGAGCAGTCCAGTTTGAAATTTGAGTGGCGCTATATGGCATCGCTGCAAATGACCTAGTTCTAAAAGCAATAAATAAGCACGTAAAATGAAAACAAAGCTCAAGGATCACATACTAGTGCCCTGATGCTGGGAGGTCACTGGTATGTTTGTACTCAGTCGGAGATATGCAACGGGAGTTGTCGTTGTGCCATCTTGTTAGGGTATCAAAGCTTAAATCGGGAAATCTCTAAAGGCTATGTGTGAAAATGAATTGGAAGTGGCCTCCTAAGGCCTATTTAAGCCTGAAAATTAGGGTTTTTTGACCCCGTTTGGCCATCCTGCTAGGGTTTTGGACCCCCCATCCCGTTTTTGTCCATTTGAGGGTCATTTTGCATTGTTTTTTGGTGTTTTACCTCATTTTTTGACCTCTCGGAGCCTTTTTGGACCTGTCGAGCACCTTGTCCTCTTTATTCGTGAGATCACCCAAAAGTTAGAATTTTTATCCGATCTCTCAAGGGGGCAGTATATTACCATGATTTCCTTCACTGGGGCAGCAATGAGGCAATTTTTTTTTTTTAAAAAAATTAGCTTTTGATGGAGACTATTTATTCTTTGAACCAACACAACGAGTGCACTGCTTCAAAGAGGGGAAAAATGTAGACAAAAAATATACTGATTGACATTACACATTTGATCCCGACCACTAACACCATTTCATCCTAAATCATCCCTTGGTCTAACCATTTAATCGAATACCTTTATTTTATTAAATTCATCAATGTTCCTCTCTTAATTAAATAAATCATTTATCTAATTAAGTCATCCTTTCTTGTTAATTAAATCAATCAGTCTGATCTAATTATCCCTATTTAATTAAATAATCAATTTTATTTGATTAAATCCCTAAAGTCATCTTATTAAATTAAATAAATTAAAACCTTATTTGATTTAATCTAACATTATCTCCTTGGTGAAATAAAATAAAAATCTTGATTTAACCTTGAAACCATATTCTTCTCATGTTTGATTTAAATCAATCCATAAATTTAAATCAATATGTCACATCATTTTGATCTTTGATTAAATTAATTAACCTTGATTCATTAATCTCCTGTCATGTCCCATCCTCTAGCTTTTGCAACTTGCACAAGAAAATATATTTAATTCATTTATTAAATCTTTATTTTCTCTCAAAAGGCATAATAAAGGAATATTCCTCAAATTTGAATTCAAAAATTCAAGTGGACTTTGTCCTTCCAACAAGGCATTTAATCCAGCTAGAAAGTCCTTTTGGCTTGATCCAAGTGGCATTTAATGCACCTTCTTTCCCTCTTACATGTCATTTCAACAATTTCAAAATTCAAATATATGCATTTATTGACACATTCTTCAAAACTTGCACATCCTCCATCCATTCACATGTTGACAAGTGGCACCTTGTCATTGGTGGATTTTTAGTCCCACATTGCTCCATTTTGGACATCTCCTCAACTTGACTTTCTATAAATAAGAGGCTTTATTCCTCATTTGATCATCCACAACTTGAGTAAACTTACTATACTCAAATTCATAGCAATTTTCATCTCATTTCATCCAATCTTAGCTAGGTTATGCAGATTTTTATATTGGAGCACATTGGAGGTCTTCATCAAGTGGATCACTCTTCATCATCAATCATCTTTATCACATAATCGGAGTTGGGAAAGGGCCAATTTTCACATCAAATTGGCACCAACTCCCTCAAGAGATTAAGAGTTTGCTTTCTTTTAGAATAGGATTTGATATCTTTGATTTAAGTGTGTTGTGTTCTTCATTTCATTTCTTTTCTCTTACATTCAAATGGATTTCTTAAGGAATTTCTATTCTAACTTTCATTTGATCTTATTAATGTGTTCATTTGTTGTGTTCTTACAGGTATAGGATATTGGTTCATAGTGGTTAATTCTTGTCTGTTTACGCAAGAAATGCTCAGGCCATCTCAGTTTAATTATACCTAGATGCTTGTGTTCACTTGCAATATCAAAAATCATGGAAGTAGTACTCAGGTCATCATGGTATAAATTATACCATCAATGCTTGTACTCACTTTCAAAATTTTTAAAGCTTTATGATGATACAAAGCAAAATAAAAGTACTATTAGAATGCCAATATTTTCATGTAGATTTGCATGGTAAAATTAGATTGCATTCATAATAGATTTACATCTGCAGAGTGTTTGTTACAAAATCTCATGAAGGATTCAAATAAATGATTATATTTTATCATAATATATTGAGTATACTTGACATTTACAAAAGGATCATCATTCATGCATTTGAATCAAATTATTTGCATTGATCATATCATATTTCTCATATTACATGTCATAAGATTGCATAAGAAAATCTCAAAAATAATAAATCTCTATAGTTTCATATCATACATCCATTCATCATATCACATATCATAAATCCATTTAACATATCAAATATCATGCATCATTTTCATTCATTTATTACATCATATAGTTGCATTTACACAAGAATAAACATACATCATAAATCATTTGAATCATTACATCCACATCCATGTATATAGGTACATTATCATATAAAATTACACATCATCATACATATACATCACATATCCATACATCATGCATACATACATCATACATCTATACATCATCATTATGTACATCATAAATAGAACATCATATATCATAGCATATCATCATGATTATAAACTGTATCCATAACATCATAATATAAAGATTATCACATGGCACATAGAACATAGAGAATAAATGCATCCAACATAGAATCATATAAAACACATGATAGATCGATAAAATCCCTTGCATATCATATAGATCTCAAAATCATAAATGTCAAGTATACAGTGATGTTTGAAATGAAGAGAGATATATCATCAAAAAAAAGAAAAAATGGCTATAATCAGAATGTACATCATCATCTCAAAATACAATAGAGGAACCACATCATGAAAACTAAGTGCTGCTAGCTCCAGACGGTGTAGGCATTGTAGGACCAGTCCCTCCACCACCACTAGATGTACTGGGATCTCTCGGGTTTCTAGGAAGAAGCTAAGTCACACCTGCACTGATAGTCTGGGAATGAATCTTGCTAGATCGGGACTGCCTGTAGCTCACGATCTACTCTGAAGGGATGAAATCATAGAATTTACCTCTATAATACTCTACCTCCCCACCTATATAGACAACCTCTTGAATATAATCTGCTATAGTGGTACCATCCACCAATCTCTGCAATCTCTCAACTATAGCCTGAGCCCCCTCTATAGTAAATCTGGCGGCATCCCTCTTAGTTATCATGATGCAATCTGAGCCTGAGCTACCCCTACAGTCTATCTAGCAGCATCCCTCTTAGTTGTCAAGGCAGAAATATGTACTTGAGCTGCATCCAACTTAGCTTGTATTGATGCTAGAGCCTATGGATGGGCCTGAGCCTGAGCCTGCATCTATTTTTGAGTTTGTACCAACAAACCCTCTAGCCTTGAGTTAGCTGACCCTATAATGTCTGAACCTGTACCTGCAAACTCGTTATCTTGGTCTACTGCTGCTGTGCACACTGCTCTAAAGGGTCTACAACTGCTCGCCTCTTGTGAGGCATCATGTACTCCTCCAAGGCTAGACTTGACCCACTTGCACCCGATCCACCTGGACTATCTCCACTACTATCACCATCACTGCCATCCTCATCCCCACTACTATTACCACCACTATCCTCCCCATCACCACTACCCTCCTCATCACTGTTTCTCTCAACGTCCTCCACCACCTCCTCCTCACCACCAATCTCCTCTCTCCTCTATCGGCGATGGTGTGCAAAAACAATCTCCTCCTAGTAGCTAATGGTGCTGGCTCATTAGGAATGGTGATGTGTGGAAATGGATGTAATACCAGAATCTCTACATAATCTACTGTCACTGGTGGCTCCACAATATCTGGTTGGATCTCCCACACAAATGGCTGTAAAACCTGAAACTCCTACATTGCCACATCATATGACAACCCAGGCCCCCAATCTGTAGAATCCAACTATCGTCGAGCATAATGGGAAACACCCTGAGGAATGACTTGAACAATGCCATACTGACGAAGCACACGTCTCAGCAGAAATATCTCTAAAACCTACTATGTATGCCTGATCAAAATAAAATACTGACAAAAGAATGGCAACTACACGTTATCATCGTCCCAGTGCTCACAGTCCAAATAAGGATGCTAGGTAATAGTCTCCATATCATCTAGACTCTATGCCAATGATCTAGCTTACCTACTCTAGCCTGAGTAAGTCGACTTGCATATATGTGCACATTAGGCCACTTGGATGGACACTGCCTCACCATCACTGGCCAAGTGACAGCAATATTCTCCCATGCCCACACCTGAAGTAAAGTGACTTTGGTCGATAAACTCTGACCTCCAAGGTACACCACTGAATGAAAATCATGATACGGATGGGAAAGCATGCACATGCCCCAAGAATATCTAGTCCCATGTACAATCATTCTCTCTAGTACACAATCCCAACCAATAGAAAATCCCTTTGACCTATGATTAGGACAAAGGAACCCTCCAATGAATCCAACAAGAACTGTCGGCAAAGTGGGATAAGCGTCAACCATCTCTCGCCACAAAATCCAACATCCAACAATCCTAGCATCTTGAAACACTCTCTAAAGAGCATCAATATTGCCATGCTCTTATGAATCATATACAACAATATCCCTGATAACTAGTATCCGCAGAATCCTCCAAACATCTTCAGGGGTGACTGTGATCTCGCTGGTAGCTAGGTGGAAGTTATTATGCTCACTATGCCACCTCTCCACTAAAGCTATTAGGAGACCCCGATTAATCCTAATATGGGGCATGTCTAGTAAAGAAGACAATCCACAATGTCTAATGATAGTTGTCTCAGGATGGGATAGCTGACGTATCAAATCAAACATCTAAGAAAATCACTCTCTAATCTGGACGTTCGTCAAAGCCTCCTATCATCATGAAATATTCAAAGTCAGAACTTTTTGTCAAGTTAACAAATATTATATATCCTATCAAACCTAATCAGCTCTTGGTGAGACTTTTGATTAAATATTATGAGCAAACATCATTAAAGCTCACCTATCATGAGGTCAATCATCAAACATTATTGAACCTCTCCTATCATGAGGTCAATACATCAAATCAACCTCGCTTATCATGAGGTTCATCAATCAAACTATAATTATTTCTTACCTATCATGAGGATAATTATCATCAATCAAACATCAAACCTCGCCTATCATGAGGTTGAACACCATCTACTTGATCAAGATCATCAATCATATCAAACCAACAACTGACATGATCAAAAATTGATAAAATCAAGGACAAATTTGACAAACTTAATCAGTTTGACTTAAAAGTGCTAAAATAAGCGCTCAAAGCGCTAATTCATCAAAAATGCCATTTCATCAGGCAGAAGCACCATAACAGGTGGTCAAAGCGCCACTTCATCAAAAGTGCTATTATATCGGGGCAAAGTGCTAAACTATAGGGAAAATGCACTAATCTAGTAAAAGCACTAAAACCGTAAGTCAAAGCACTAAACTTTCTATCCTAGGTGCTACAACATTGAAAGTGCTAAAACATCCTACCTAAGCGCTAAAACAAAGAGCCAAAGTGCTACATCGGCATGCAAAATCGCTAAAATAAATTAAAATTTTAAAACTCAAAAAATGCACAAAAACTGAGAAATGCATGTACATCAAGGGGGTTAACGGGTACATACCAGAGGTCTATAGACAGTTGGGTAGTGGTGATGTCACACATGCTTGAATCGGTGATTGTGCTAAGGAATCGACATCTTGCTCCAAATTGCACAATTTTCTCTCTCTCACAAATTTTCAAAACTCAAATGCACAAATGAGTATGAAAATGACCTTTTTGACATTTTATAGGTTATTAGAAGTGGGATTTTGGTGGGATTAATTAATAAATTTTTGAAGAGGAGATTAATTGAAATTCATCTAGGGGAAAATTTTCTACATTCTTAATCGGGAGATAAATTATTTCACCATTGAATCTTTATCAAATCATCATCAAATCATTGACAAATCATAAAAAATTCAAAATTTCCAAAAAATCATCAATTTATCTCCCAAGGGGGCATATATCCATCATCACCCGAAAATCCATGTCTGGGACATTCTGATTTTTTTTTTTCATCAATACTAGCAGTAGCAGCAAAATTTTCTTTGAAGCAATGTGTAAACACATCACTTCAAAGAGGGGAAAAATGTATACACATAAAAATGGTCTAGAAAATCTAATTAATTAAATATGATTTATTTGATTTATTTCCTTAATTTCCTCTACTATTAAATAAATAGAAATATTTATTTATGGCTCATTCTCTTATTCTTCAATTTTAATTAAATATACAACTTCAATAGTTTGTGTTATTTAATTATCACATCATTCAATCTTAATTAATTAAACAAGGTTAAATACTTTGTTGTTTAATTATCATATCCCTTCTATATTTATTTAATAAACAAATTCTATAGTTTGTTTTATTAAATTATTTATTCCCTTTTGCTAAAATTGAATAAATTAAATATTCAAATAAAAGGCATAAAGGAAATTTCCTCTATTCACTCACCAATAAAATTAGACATTATATGTCTAATTAATTCAACTGGTATTCATGGGAAAACTTTGGAGACAAATTGGAATCAATCTGTCAATTTCTTTCCTTTAATTCTTCTTATCATTTGGCCCGATGTTTTCATGGGGAGAAACCATTCCCATAATCAACTCAAGGTTCATCTCTCACAATTGAATCCTACAGATTAAATCGAAGCCTTTGCTATGCTGCCCCTTCATAAAATTGCTGCCGTAAATCTATAAATACAACCTTCTTCTACAGGAAATGGATCCTGAATCTGAACTTTGTGCAAATTTACTCTATAGGAAAAGCAATCAAGCAATCATAGCAATAACATCTTATCATCATAGCAATCATATCATTAGTAGAATCATAATCATGGCTACATCATAATTTTATTGTAGCTTCCATCCATCGGGTTTCATGTCAATTTAGATTACAGTAGCTTCCTTTTATCATCTAGTTTTCACCATATAGAAGTAGATCATTGCATTTAGCATCATTCCATTCTCTAGATTGGCATTTTAGCAGTCACAATGCTTACCAAATCTGAGAGTCCTCTATGATTTAATAAATCTTTGGAGATAGGAAACAATGAGACGCTTTCAAGTTTTCTATGCTTTAAATGAGTTAATTGCTATAGAATCTTGATATAATGTTTCATTAAGAAGTGTTTTTAGATGTTTTACTTATTTACTTATTCCACACTTACAGTTACACTCCAAATTTCAAGATGCAACAAGAACAAAAGTTGAAGTGCTTAGAGTCTAGTTTCTAAGAGCTTACTAATTCTTTTTGAAATTAATGAAGATTAAGGGTCTCAAAAAGGGGGGGCTCAAAACAGGTCCTGTTTTTATATTAACTATTTTTTAGAATTTCAAAAATCCGAATGGTGAGAAATTAGCTAACACCATGTAATTTATCCTCATTCTTTTGGATAATTGTTTTAAAGAATATATAATATTTTATGAATTTCAAAATTGGACACATCTTGAAAAGCTGAAATTTGAGCATGCTCCCCCCTAAATTTTTTTAAAACTAATCAAAAATAATTTTTTTCATCACATGTAGAATGGAGTCTAGTTTTAAAAAATGTATTTTTTTTCACGTTTCGATGAACAAGTAAAAATCTATCCTAAAACTAGCACCTGTTGGTTTTTGATAAAAAATGAAGGCATTTACAATAGAAGCTATGGATCAAAACCTTAACTGAATCAAAATGAAAAAAGAATTATATATTAGATAGCTAAAAGAGAGGGTAACACTATCACAGTTTTTTATAAACTTGTATTGAAAGACATGCAAATGTGATGGGGAGCATAGACGAAAATATGAGGAAATTTGGAAAATCTTGTCAATTAACACGTCCAAAGTGGGTCATTTGGCGAGTGCCAAATTTGGAAATCGCCAAATACACATCCCATTTGGCACTTGCCAAATTTGGTGTGCACAAAATTGGATGTGTTATTTGGTGAGCACCAAATTTGGCGCTCACCAAATGACTTGCTTTGAACAAAATGTAACTTTCCCCTCTCTTTGGTTGACCACTCCAATAATGTTGAGAGTGCACGGTTTATGATCATAGATGGATAGTTGAGGTTTTACCTTTCATACGTTCTCTACCTCATTACCCTAATTGGATAACTCTCTATCCCTTTGAAGTCTCTCTCTCTCTCTTAGGTCTCACTCCCTCCCACACTACCTAGAATACTCTCTCTCACTCCAAATTCTACTCTCAGGTCTCGTTCCCTCCCACCCTACCTAGATAAATCTATCTCACTCCAACCCCCTTTCTCACTCTCCCTCTCTCTCTCCCTGTCTGATATTTTTGTCTCTAGATTACTCCATCTCCCTCTCTTAGGTCGTTATCTTTCTATCTCACTCCAACCCCTTTCTCACTCTCCCTCTCTCTCTCTCTCTCAAGTCTCTCCTACCTCCTCTCCCTCTCTTAGGTCTCTCACTCACTCTCTATCTCTCTCCCACTCCCTCTCTCTCTCTCACTCCCTCTATCTCTCCTCTCTCCCTCGGGTATCTCCTCCCCCTCTCTCTCTCTCTCTCTCACACTCCCTCTCTCTCTCCCACTACCTCTCTCTCCTCCTCTATCTCTCTCCCATTCTCTCTCCCTCTCTCTCAGGTCTCTCCCTCACACCCCTCTCCCTCTCTCTCTTTCTCAAGTCCTATCCCTCCTAGACCCTTTGCCCCTCTCTCTCCTACTCCTCTCTCTCTCTCCTCCTATCTCTCTCTCCCCTTCTATCTCTCTCCCTCTCTCTCAGGTCTTTCCCTCCCACCCCCTCTCCCTCTCTCTCTCAATTATCTCCCTCCTACCCCCCCTCTCTCTCTCTTTGTCAAGTTTCCCCCTCCTAACCCCTCTCCCTCTCATAGTCACTCCCTTTATCTCTCTCTCACTCCCTCCCTCCCTCTCTCACTCCATCTATCTCTCTTCCTCTCCCTCTCCATCTCTCTCAAGTATATCCCTCCCACCACCTTTCCCTCTCTCTCTCTCAGGTTCGTCTCTCTCTCTCTCTCTCACCCTCTCAAGTCTCTCCTCTCACCCCCTCTCCCTCCCTCTCTCTCAAGTCTCTCCCTCTCTCAAGTCTCTCTCTGTCTCTCTCCTCCTCCTCTATCTCTCTCCCACACCTCTCTCTCTCTCCTCCCTCTATCCCTCCCTCTCTCGGGTGTTCCTCCCACCCCTCCTCTCCCTCTCCCTCTCTCTCGGGTATCTCGCCCCTCCCTCTCTCTCTCACTCTCTCCATCTCTCTCCCATCCCTTTATTTGTTATGAAATAACTTGCACAATAGGAGAATATGATATGAAATATGTTACAAATACTTGATAATAACTAGAAATAACAAGCCACTTCAAGGGGGAAAACCTCCAAATATCTCTAATGAGAAAATACTTCACAACTTGATAATGAAATAAGACTCACAACCTCCTATATATACCTATTTATGCCTAGGATATCACCTAGGCTGACTTAGACACACCTATATAAGTCTTAGGCTGACCCAAACAACTAAATAACAATATACTAATGATAATATGACTTAATAAA
Organism: Sequoia sempervirens; assembly: GCA_007258455.2. Lineage (NCBI taxonomy): Eukaryota > Viridiplantae > Streptophyta > Pinopsida > Cupressales > Cupressaceae > Sequoia > Sequoia sempervirens. The sequence goes on from VDFB02281492.1 coordinate 121,535,162, forward strand.
GAGTTAAGATAGCCACAAGCCGACTATTCATAACCCGATGTACACTAATATTAAGGGCGTAGCATGCCCCCCTTCTTCAAAGAAGCATTGTTCTCAATGCTAATCAAGTTTGGATTCTTTTGAATGAATTCCTTGTCCTCCCATGTGGCATCTTCAACTGGTAAATTCTTCCATTGGATGAGATAATTAGTGAGAGTTCTATTCCTAAGCTTCTTTGTGCGTGTTTGAGAATGCACTCTGGTTCCAAAATGATTCTTCTTCATCAACAACAAGTACTTTCAGGACTCAAGGAGAATTTAGCCATGGAACAAAATTGAATGAAACAATAGGTAGACCAACATCGTAGTGAAAGAAGTTTTGAAGTTGGGGATTGGGTCTTCTTGAGATTGCATTCTTATAAGCAAATCTCACTAAAGCAACAAAAAAATAATAATAAGTTGTCTCCAAGGTATGATATAACTTTCACAATAGGAGAATATGATATGAAATATGTTGCAAATACTTGATAATAACTGAAAATAACAAGCCACTTCCAGGGGGAAAACCTCAAAATATCTCTAATGAGAACACACTTCATAAATTGATGATGACATAAGACTCACAACCTCCTATATATACCTATTTATGCCTAGGATATCACCTAGGCTGACTTAGAAACATCTATATAAGTCTTAGGCCGACCTAAACAACTAAATAACAATATACTAATGATAATATGACTTAATAGAGAGTTAAGATAGCCACAAGTTGACTATTCATAGCACTATCTTAGGAACTCCCTCTCTCAATTCTCTCTCTCTCTCACTTCTTATATCTCTCCCATCCCTCTATCTCTCACTCCCTCTCTCTCCTACTCTCTCAGGTCTCTCCCTCCCACCCCCTCTCTCCCACTTTGTTTCCCTCTCTCTCTCTTAGGTCTCTCTAGGTCCCACCCTCTCTCCTTCTCCATATCTCTTAGGTTTCTCCCTCTGACCCCCTCTCCCTCCCTCTCTCTCTCTCTCAAGTCTTTCCCTCCTACTCCCCCCCCCTCTCTCTCTCCCCACTCCCTCTCTCTCTCCATCTCTCTGGAGTCTCTCTCTCTCTCCCTCTCTCTTAGGTATCACCATCCCACCCTCTCCCCCTCTCCCTCTCTCTTAGGTCTCCCCTCCCACCTCTCCCTCCCTCTCTCTCTCAAGTCTCTCCCTCTACCTCCTTTCCCTCTCAAGTCTCTCTCTGGCTCTCTCTTGACTCCCTCTATCTCTCTCCCACTCCCACTCTCTCTCTCCCTCTCTCTATCTCCCACTCCCTCTATGTCTCCCTTAGTCTCTCTCCTCCCTCTATCTCTCTCCCATCCCTCTCTCTCCCCCTCCCTCTCTCTCTCCCTCTCTCTATCTCCCCCTCTCTCAGGTAGGAGGGAGAGACTTGAGAGAGAGTGAGAGGGAGTGAGGGAGAGAAAGAGGGTTGAGGGTTTAGGGTTGAGTGTTTAGTGTTGAGTGTTTAAGGGTTGAGGGTATAGGGTTGGATTAGGTTTGGTGGGGGTGTGGGTGGGGTAGAGGGGGTAGAGGGTTTAAGGGTTGAGGGTTGAGGGTTGAGGGTTTAGGGTTTAAGGTTGAGTTTTTAAGGGTTTAAGGGTTGAGGGTCTAGGGTTGAGGGATTAGGGTAGAGAGGGAGGAATAGATAGAGGGAGAAGTGAGATATAGAGAAGGAGAGAAGAGGAGGAAGGAACAAAGATAGATGAGGATTAAGGATCCAACATTTAGGTTAGAGGGTTGATAATTGAGGGCATAGGGTTTGGGACCTATAGGGTTGATAGTTTAGGGTAAAGAGAGAGAGGGAGAGGGTTTAGGGTCGAGGGTAGAGGGTAGAGGGTTTAAGGGTTAAGGGTAGAGGGTTTAGGGTTTAAGGGTTGAGGGTTGAGGGTTGAGGGTAGAGGGTAGAGGGTGTAGGGTTTAAGGGTTGAGGGATTAAGGGTTGAGGGATTAGGGTAGA
>VDFB02281492.1:121537229-121686053 GCA_007258455.2 Sequoia sempervirens
TTTAAGGGTTTAGGGTTCAGGGTTGATGTCTCCCATACCTCTATCTCCCACTCCCTCTCTCTTCCACTCCCTGTCTCAGGTCTTCCCCCCCACCCTAACTAAATAACTCTTTCTCCCTCTCATGTCTCTCTCTCTCTCTCTCTCAGGTCTCACTCCCTCCCATGCTACCTAGACTAATCTATCTCACTCCAATCCCCTCTCTCACACTCCTCTGTTAGGTCTCACATACCTCCCACCCTACCTAGATCTAAATCTATTTCACTCCAACCCCTCTCCTATTGTCAAGTCTTTCCTCCCACCCTAACTGGATAACTCTCTATCCCTCTCAAGTCTCTATTGCTACTAGGTCACAGTCCCTACCACACTACCTAGACTAATCTCTCTCACTCCTATCCCCTCTCCCTCTATCTCAAGTCGCATTCCCTTCCTCTATATATTGTGAAAACATTTTAAGCAACAAATCTGGCACTCTCCAAATTTGGCGAGTGCCCAATTTGGCGCTCTCCAAATTTGGCGAGTGCCCAATTTGGCGCTCTCCAAATTTGGCAAGCGCCAAATTTGTTTTACTTTGAAATAGTAAAATAGGGGTTGACTCTGTGATTCAGGCCCACATGCTTCTGCATTTTTCTAGTTCAATGCTTTATCCAACTCAACACCTTTTTTATGCAGTTGACTCCTGTTGTACCAATCTATGCTTGATCCATCATCTTTTTACCACCAATTTGCATGCTAGACAACATAGATGAAGACATTTTGAAGTTTCTACATCATTTTGCATTATCTCAGGTAATATATTCATTTTGGTGATATTGAAATGTTTATATTTAGTATATTTGTTTGTTTTTGACAATAAACTAAATTCCTTTAATAATTTTATTAACCATAACAATTGGACATAGAATTCAACATTGAATTAGATGGGAGTTGCATAAAAATTATTAATTTTTATGATTTTGAAGAAAAAAAATGAAAAACATGACATAATTTAGATGAATTCATGTGTAAACTTATATAAATGACATCAACTTAACACAAATTTTCTTATGAATTCTATTTGCATTGCTTATAGTAGTCCATTTCCAGCATGGCTAGTGGAATTCAATCTATTTCATTTTAGGTAGATGTTTATATTCATTTTTTTTGTTTTTTTTTGAAAATTTATAGACCATTCATTTTATGATTTTATTAATCTTCATTGTTACACATAGAATTCAACATTAAATTAGATGGATGCTGCATGTAAATGTTTAATTTTTAGAAGATTGAAGATATATAATGGAAAACATGACATAATAGATTCAAATTCATTATTAGTGATGGTTGTGGGAAAAAAATTATTTTCAATTAATTTGGAAAACCTAAGAGCTTTCATCAATGTTAATTTGCAATTTTCCATTTATTATTTGTTCCATAAAAAAATTGCCTTCATCATGAGATTAGATAAATTCAAGTGACTCAAGACATAGTTGGTTTAATGCAAGTTTCCATTCATTCATACCTTTTACCTTTCTAAGAAATAAAAAAAGGGAAATTTTTGTGCAATTGAAAATTCTTTTTGTCTTTCTAAGTTACCTCATTTCCAAAGAAATAGTGAATAATTCCAAGATATAGCATCACAAACCCTTCTTTGAATTAATGTTCTTCTTGGCTTGGTTGACAACCACAATGTGGTTTTGACAACAATAAGCACAAGATTCTCTAGTTTCTAAAGGTGGCAGCAACTTATACCCCGGGTTTGACACAAAATGTTGATTTAGCAACCCTCTTGTTGTCAACACATGCATATAGGCGTACAAAAAATTAGTACCAAGTTTCATATATTTTCCATAGATGCACCAAAAGTTATGGGTTTTTTGAAGCTCACTATAAACCCTAGGTTGGGGACAAAAATGTTTGATAAGATATGCAATGTTTCATAAGTCACATTAGTTATGAATGTAAAGTAATGCTTTGAGTTTTAAAGATGTGCAATGCAATGTAATCAACGATATCAATATGTTTCATAAAATGCTTGGTGTGTTTCATAAAATGCAATGTAATCAGCAGTATGGAGGTATATTTATGTATGAAAAATGTTGTAGCATAGACATGTTTGATAATTCCAAACAAATTGCTTTCTTCTTTCATAAAATTCTTTGGTGTGTTATATAAAATGCAATGCAATCAACATTATCAATATGTTTCATAAAATGAATAACTTACTTTTGTTCTGTGTTTTTGTGAACATGTAGCATTCAACGTCATGCTAAGGAAATGAGAAAATCCTCTAAAATTGGAAGAACATGTAGTTAAAAATGAAAGAATACAATAAAAAACTGTAGCTCGTGAAGCAAAGGAATTGCAGCCCATATAGCTAGAAATTCCCGTGCAATCTAAGAGAGATGTCCAATTGGAAAAACAAAGGGAATGAATGAAAAAATATCGTGGAAGGACACAAATGGATCCCGAAGTTGGGGGCACATCATCAACCATAGGTGAAGTTCAATGCACATCTCCAGTTGAAGACACTTCAACAACAACATGTGGTTTTCCAAGTACATCAAAAATCACATCTCCAATTGAAGACACACCATCAACAACATTGCATTTCGAAAGTACATCAACAAACACATCTCTATTTGAAGCCACTCCACAAATGACATCTCAAGTTAGAGGTACAACATCGTTTACATGTCAATCTCAAGGTATGTCATCAATTGCACCTCTGATTGAAGGTACATGATCTATCCCTGATATTGTTGACATTCATAATGTTGACACAAATTTACATTTGAGAACTCCTCCTAGAGTTTTGCATAGAAAGCCTAGATTTTTGATTGATATTGATTCCAATGTTTTGAAATAGATGCATGATAAGATTCCAAAACGTACATGTCAAAGATATGCACAGAGGATATGGAGTTTATTTTTTGAGAAGTGAAGTGAGGGTGGAAGATGCTAACTATTTGTTGAAATGTTGAGGCAACTCAAATTTAGGCCCACCATGAAGGCTATTGGGCCAAGTGTTTTGAATGAATCAAGTGAAAAATCCACTGTAAAGAACTTGATGAGTGCATACGAGAGCGTGGGTTCTACCTTACGCACGAAGGATAGTTGTTCCACACGACGTGTGATGACAACACTGTTAAGCAATCAAATAAGGAATAAGGTGAACCTTACAAAGAAAAGTAAGTCTTTGAAAATAAGTAGATCATCTCTAATGAGAGCCAAAGGAAGGTATGAAAGAGTGGAGGATCCAAATAGCAATGAGTTATGGGCATTCACGAGTAGAGTGCCACAAAAGGATAAAAGAATTGCTCAAGGCTTGAGATATTTAATAGTAGATTATTGGAAGGATAACACAAGGACCTATCCTAATCAAAGAGATGTTGTAAGAAGGATAATTGGTAGTAAAATCCACGAGCCACATCCAAAGCATTATTTGGATACCACTCAAACCCAATTTTTTGCTAATTTTGTATAGAAGTTTCCTAAAATTAAAATATGTCAAAGGTATTTTGAAATGCTAAATCCTTTTTATGTCAAAATAAATCACGCACACACTACTTGTTGTAGAGTTCATATTGAGTTTTCTAACCATTATTATGTTTATCGACATATATGTGTAGATGTGCATACTAAAAATGTTTCGCAGGAATATAACATAAGGCCTCCACCTAAATCCTCAAGGGAATTCTTTTCTTCATTTTATGTGAAAGAGAGGATGGCCAAATTTTTTAAAAGTCATGTTTGGATGGAACATGTGATAATTGTGGTGGCATGCAAAATTTTCCAATTTTCCAACACATGGCTAGTACACACACAGTTAGAGACAAAATTGTGGAATTTGGAAAACACAAGACAATGGCCTATAGTCTAAAAGATGGGAAAGAATCAAAGAAGTGTGAATTGGTCAGTGATAAGATTCCATTGTATCAGTTTTGTGAATTTTCCATGATTAGGTGGTCTATGAGTATGCAAGGCATACACATAGAGCTCAATGGTTGGACTCACAATTCAAGTTATGCAAGGACACATTTCCATTTCATAGCATCATTTTAGTTGTCAAATTCAAGGAGAACTACACACTATAGCCATAGAATGAGGTGCAATCACAATACTACAACTCCACACAGGTTGCTATATTTGTACATATAACATTCATTCCTACAAATGATAGTATAGAGGAAAACATGAAAGTATTGAGGGAGTATCACTTTTACATCAGTGATGGTAACACACATTTATACAGTTTGTGTAAGGTTACTTTCATATGTTCTATGCTAATCTAGCTAGTAGGGGCATATCATTCAGTCAACATATCATATGGTTAGATAACTACACATCACAATTCAAGAACTCTAGAATGTTTTACTGGTTGATCAGGATGTGTAGGATTAGTGGTTTTCAACATATGTGGAACTTCTAAGAGGTTGGGGATGGAAAGGGGGAGCATGATGGAGCAAGTGCATGTATCAAAAGAGTCCTATCATGAGAAGAGTTAAAGTACAAAGACAGTGTAAAGTTGACTGATGCAAGATCAATTGTCCAGTGGTGCAATCATGCAATGGGTTTAGGTAGTGAAGGTAATTCTCTAATTTGTAGATTTTTTCATTTAGTAGATGATAATAACATTACAAAATATGAGGATTGTTGTACACTAATAGGATCGAGAGAGCTACACTCTTTTAGAAGCTCCAATGCAGGTACATGGACTATCCATATGCAGAAGATGTCATGCATTTGTTCTGCATGCACACTTCAAGTATGAAATGATTGTGAGTCATTAGAGTGGGTTGACGAATGGTCTATAAGAAGTCTAACCCCACTTGACACATATCAGCTCCCAATGGCTCTAAAAATCATGAAGATGCAATCATCCATTGAATTTGATCATGTATCAGACCTACTAGAACTAGGTAATATATCTTACTTATAGGTTTTATTGGGATGTTCATTAAATACATCTAACAAGATGAACATATCAATGCAGGGCACATTTATGTGGTGATTCTAGATGAAGAAAATGAAGAGGGTACATATTATTACCTATGTCAGTGTATCGAGGCCAAAAAGAAATTGGAGGCCCCAGTTATAGATGGAGAAAACATAGAATATCCTATAGGTTCGGTGGTTGTTACTGGAACATGGCTTAGAAGGTACCTAATTAAGAATGTTGCAGTTTGGTTTTTTGAGGACTTTGACACGCATCAAAATATTCTTCACTACTCAAACCTTGTCGTCGCCACCAAATTTCATTTGATCAAATATAAGGGAAGACCTACTAACAAGAACTTGTGGAAAGTATGTGAGTCTAACCACAAGACAATACTTGACACAATAAAGAGTAGAGTAGACCTAGATGGTTCCCTAGATTGATTTGTAAGTATACACATTGAATTTGTAAATTCATGTTATTGATCATTGCTTTCTTTCAAGCGTTTAAGTTTGATTGTAGAAGGGTTTGCAAAATTGCATTATTGTTAATTTGCAAAATGATGGTTATATGCTTCTCTCTATTGACCACCTTTAAGTTGGTATTCTCTATTGGTGTTTGATGTCATATGCATTTACGACTATCATTGATCCATTTGTGACTATACGTAATACTTAATTTTTTCAACTTAAGAAAAGAACAACATCGGTTGTTGGTGCAAGTGTTCAGTGGTATGAGAAACATCAATTTTTGGTTTATTTTTTGGTTCTCAATATTCTCTTTCTTTTCCATCTCGTAGATTTCTCAGATTCTTATATGCTACATGTTTTACGTTAATTCTATCAATGACATATTTGAAATTTATACGTATGATCATTGAGAGATGAGAAAGTAGCGAAAGATGGTCCACATCACCATTGTAGGACCTTCAATCAATCTAATTATAGCATGCATGAAGGTGATAATAGATCTCATTAGGTGTATGTCTGACATTATTCAGTTATTGCTCTTTTAATGATTTTTATGTGAGTCCATGTCTGAGATTGATAGGCTTTTGTAGGTTTTTTGTGGACCAAATTCCAGTGAGAGTACACAACCACGTAGAGGATAATACCCATGTGTTTCGAAGGGAGCAGGGGATGTACATGTTTTGAAGCATTTTGGAATGCAAATAATTGGGCCACCTAAGGTGGATTGGAGAAAAGAAACTGGGCAACAACTCCTTTTGTTTCTTCTTGTACAATATATTCCATGATCTGGGCTACAAATGGGAGGATTATTTCCTTGCATGTATTGCTATAAGTATTGAGAAATGGGAAGATTTTCAAGATGTTCTTCCATCACTATTGTAATATTTGTTATTGACTTAGTGTATTTTTTGATATACAAAAATAATGAGAAATTAATACATGCAAATGTGTATATTCCTTAATATATGCCTCAATTAAATGTGTATATTACATTTAACGTTAGTTGTAATAGTTTATGGTTTACATTTAAAGTTGTCTTGAAGGAAAAGCATGTGGATTTATGAAAAAATATGAAAGAATATCTTATATTGTACAAAGGCATATTTTCTTGTTCTTTTATAAACCCTAAAACTCCTTCCATCATCATTATTATTTGGCACCGTATGGATGTGAACTCACCTCCAATTAATATGTTCATAATTATTATTTGCATTGGTAGGGTTGATAAGTAGTATTTTACATAAATGGAAACTCATGGTGATGCACATCACCATGAGACCCCATTTCTAAGGAGGCATAAGGTTACTCATCTCTCAACCCTACTAAATCTGGCAAAGCCAGTGAGCTCACTAGCTTGCCACCTGGTTGAGAACCCCTACCTTCTCAACCCTACCAAATTGGCAAGCTAGTGAGCTCACTAGCTTGCCAATTCGGTAGGGTTGAGAAGGTAGGGGTAGCATATGCCTCATAGAAATGGGGTGTCATGGTGATTTACATCACTGTGACACCCCATTTCTATGAGGCATACTCTACCCTTAACATCACTATACATCACACACCCCATTTCTATGAGGCATACGCTGCCCCTAACATCACTATACATAACTGTGACACCCCATTTCTATGAGGCATACACTACCCCTACCTTCTCAACCCTATTGAATTGGAAAGCCAGTGAGCTTGGATAGATAGTGAGCTCACTAGCTTTCCAATTTGGTAGGGTTGAAAAGGTAGGGGCAGCGTATGCCTCATAGAAGTGGGGTGTCATGGTGATTTGTTGATATGGATTTAATAGATGATTAGATAGAGATGTGATAATGTCTTAATTCATTGCAATGTTTTGTGATGCTCTTCTCATTTTTTTCATGTGGATGGTTGAAATTTTATTAGGATTATTAAATAAGGTCATCATAGTCAAAGGACACTATGGGACATTTTTCTCATAACTCCTATATTCCCTCCAACATCATAACAAGGAAATAATCCTTCTAAGACCTTTGTCCTTATGGTCTTTGTGAGCATTGTGAGAAGTGGCTTCTTCTCCCACCTTTCACTCCACCTTGTCAATGTAGGATTCCTAGTTTATCTCCCTCATCCCAACCAATCCAATCCTCACCAAACATATCACAAGACCAATTCCCCAACCGTTGATCTTTTGCCACATGCATGTACAATTCCTTAGCCTATAAAAGGAAGCTCATTACCTCCATTTTTAACATGCACAAGGGCTATCATACTTATATGCTGCTTAAATCTCATATCAATTATCCAAAAGTGTGCCTTTTTCTTTACATCATCATTATCATAGCATTAGCATTACCACTATCATTGCATTCTCATTAGCATAGCTTAGCAATCTCCATAGCATTGTAGTTGCAACCACTTAATTGTAGGATCATATCCTCATCCCCATCTTAGCATCATCAATAACTTCATCAATCTCATATCCATAGCTTGCATTATAGAAACAATTCACACTACATATCTAGCTTGGCAATCTAGTGAGCTCACTAGCTTGCCAATTTGGTAGGCTTGACAAGATAGGGGCAGCGTATGGCTCATAGAAAAGGGGTCTCACAGTGATGTACATCACCGTGAGACCCCTTTTCTATGAGGCATATGCTGCCCCTACCTTGTCAAGCTACATCACTATGAGACCCCATTTCTACGAGGCATACGCCACCCCTACCTTGTCATCTACTCCAACAAGCCAAAGTTTAGTGGGATAACACCTTTACCCATCTCAAATAAATCTATAAATCTATCCTTCTAGTCAATTGAGATAACAAATATATCTTGAGGACAAGACATAGTTTTGAAAGGAGGAATGATGTGGTGTAGGGAACCATAGGCCTCCATGATCCATGAAGGAGTCTAATGTTGTGTTTTTGGTGTTTGAGTCATGTTTTTGATTGAATAAGGTCTATTTAGACCATGTTTAATGTCTTTGTGATAGTTTTGGGTTAGTTGTAGTCGAATTGTAAAATTTGCTCCAATTTACTAAAAGTTGCCAAAAGTTGCTATGCAACTTTGCATTTTTTGCATTTGGAGGAAGTTGAATAGTTAGGAGTTAAAAAGGTAGTTGTAGTCAGTTGGTTTTGCTTGGAAAAGTTGAAATACACCATGCAATGGTTGAACCAAGGTTTTGGAGGAATTTTTGTAAGTTGAACATCAATAAGTTCTAGTTTTCTGCATTTTCCTATTGTAATTTGCTGCTACAGGAGGTTGTATAGCCTTGTATAGACTGCAAGTGGTCTCAAATTGATTGAAGTTGATGTGGAATTGAATCTACTTTCCAACAAACTTGGTTTAATTGAATTTCATTCAGTTTTGAGCATTTTAGAAGTAATTACTCCATACCATTCTTCAACTCATGTGACCAAACAGATTGTTCCAACACATCTAGATGGATACGTTTACTCTAGGCATAGTCCTCTTTCACACCCAAACACATTGAATCACTCCAAGCTACGTTCAACCAGCTCGATCCCTTAAGGGTCTAAAGTGCAAAAGGGAAAAAATCTTTGATAGGCTATTACTCAAAAAACCCGATGCTTACAAACTCTCTACTTGAGCCTATGGGATAAAGTTTGCCCCCTCTACAATAACCTCTCTTGATTTTTGTTATCTCAAAGTTTCTTTTTTGTGGTGTCCAATTTTTGCTTGATAGAAAAAGTCTCAAATGCAAGTAGTGTAAAGTTGAAAAGTGGTGCAAATTTCATTCTACAACTTGTGTGACCAAACAAATTGTTCCAATGCATTCAAATGGGTACATTTATGCTATGCATGGTCCTCTTTTGCACCCAAACATATGGAATCGCTCTGAGCTACATTCAATTGGATGAATCCCTTAAGAGTCCAAAGTGAAAAATGGTTGCAAACTTCAGTATGGGGTTAGTCAGACACCGTGATGCTTATAAACTTCTCATCTAAGCCTATGGGATCACATCGGGCCTCTCTATAATAACCTCTCTTGATTTTCACTATCTCGGATGCCTTTTCCCATAGTGGCAAATTTTTGCTTGGGGAAAAAGTTGTCAAATGCAAGTAACTGAAAGTTGAAAAGTGGTGTAACTTTCATTCTGAAACTCATGTGACCAAATGAACTATTCTGAAACATCCAGGTGGGTATATTTATGCTAGGCATGGTCCTCTTTCACACCTAAATACACGGAAACACTTTGAGCTACATTCAACCGACAAAATCCCTTAAGAGTTCAAAGTGCAAAATGGTTGCAAACTTCAACATGTTGTTATTTAGACACCGCAACACTTAGAAACTTCTTGTCTAAGCCTATGGTATTGCATTGGACCCCTCTACAATAACCTCTCTTGATTTGCACTATCTTAGAGGCCTTTTCTCGTGGTGGTGAATTTTTGCTTGAGGAAAAAGTTGTCAAATGCAAATAGTTGAAAGTTGCAAAGTGGTGCAACTTTCGTTCTACAACTTGTGTGATCAAATGGACTATTCCAATGTGTCCGGATGTGTATGTTTACATTAGACATGGTCCTCTTTTGCACCCAAACATGCAAAATCTCTCCGAGCTACATTCAACCGGTAGAATCCTTTAAGAGTCCAAAGTGCAAAATGACTGCAAAATTTAACATGCTATTACTCAGACACCATGACACTTAGAAAATTATCCTTTGAGTGTATGGAATTGCGTTGGGACCCTCTACAATAAAATATCTTAGTTTTTGTTATCTCGGAGGCTTTTTCCCGTGGTGGCAAATTTTTACTTGGGAAAAAAATTGTCAAATGCAAGTAGTTGAAAGTTGCAAACTGGCACAACTTTCATTCTGCAACTCATGTGACCAAATGGACTATTTCGACGTGTCTAGATGGGTACTTTTATGCTAGGCATGGTCTTCTTTTGCACCCAAACACACATAATTGCTCTGAGCTACATTCAACCTACAAAATTCCTTAAGAGTCCAAAGTGCAAAATGGCTGCAAACTTCAACATGCTATTATTTTGACACCGCGATACTTAGAAACTTCTCATTTGAGCCTATGTGTTCGCATTGGGCCCCTCTATAGTAACCTCTCTTGGTTTTCTCTATCTTGGAGACCTTTTCCTGTGGTGGCAAATTTTTATTTGGGAAAAAAGTTGTCAAATGCAAGTAGTTGAAAGTAGCAAAGTGGTGCAACTTTCGTTCTACAACTCGTGTGACCAAACAGACTCTTCCAATGACTCTGGATGGGTACATTTATGTTAGGAATGGTCATTTTTAGCACCCAAACATGCAAAATCGCTCCAAGCTACGTTGAGCTGGTATAATCCCTTAAGAGTCCAAAGTGCAAAATGACTGTAAACTTCATCATGTTGTTACTCGGACACCGTGATGCTTAGAAACTTCTCTCCTAAGCCTATGGGATTATGTTGGTCCCCTATACAATAACCTCTCTCATTTTTTACTATCTCAAAAGATTTTTTCTGTGGTGGAAAATTTTCACTTGGGGAAAAAGTTGTCAAATGTAAGTAGTTGAAAGTTGCAAAGTGGTGCAACTTTCGTTTTGCAACTCGTGTGACCAAAAAAATTCTTTTGACACATTTGAGTGGGTACATTTATACTAGGTATGGTCCTCCTTCACACCCAAACACGTGGGATCGCTTTGAGCTACGTTCAACTGGCTGAATCCCTTAAGAGTCCAAAGTGCAAAATGGTTGCAAACTTCAACATGATATTACTCAGACACTGTGATGCTTAGAAAATTCTCATATGAGCCTCTACGATCATGTTGGGCCCCTCTATAATAACCTTTCTCAGTTTTCACTATCTCAGAGGCCTTTTCCTGTGGTGGCAAATTTTCGCTTGGGAAAAAAGTTGTTAAATGCAAGTAGTTGAAAGTTGCAAAGTTGTGCAACTTTCATTCTGCAACTCGTGTGACCAAATAAACTATTTCAACACATTTGGCTGGGTATGTTTACATAGGAATGGTCCTCTTTCACACCCAAACACGTGAAATCACTCCGGGCTACATTCAACTGGTAGAATCCCTTAAGAGTCCAAAGTGCAAAATGACTAAAAACTTTAGCATGCTATTACTCAGACACCGTGATGCTTAGAAACTTCTCCTTTGAGCCTATGGGTTCATGTTGGGCCCCTCTACAATAATCTCTTTCAGTTTTTGCTATCTCGAAGGCCTTTTTCCATGGTGACAACTTTTCGCTTGGGAAAAAAGTTGTCAAATGCAAATAGTTGAAAGTAGCAAAGTGGTGCAACTTTCATTCTACAAATTGTGTGACCAAACAAATTATTCCAATGCCTCTAGATGGGTACATTTATGCTAGGAATAGTCCTATTTAGCATCCAAACATGCATAATCACTCCGAGCTATGTTGAATTGATTGAATCCCTTAAGAGTCCAAAGTGCAAAATGACTACAAACTTCAACATGTTGTTACTCAGACACCGTGATGCTTAGAAAGTTCTTGTCTAAGAATATGGTATCATGTTGGTCCCCTCTACAATAACCTCCCCCAGTTTTTGCTATCTCAGAGGCCTTTTCCTGTGGTGGAAAATTTTTGCTTGGGGAAAAAGTTTTCAAATGCAAGTAGTTGAAAGTTGCAAAGTGGTGCAACTTTTGTTCTACAACTCGTGTGACCAAATGAATTGTTATGACACATCTAGGTGGGTACGTTTACGCTAGACATAGTCCTCTTTCACACCCAAACACACCGAATTGCTCTGAGCTATGTTCAATTGACTGAATCCCTTAAGAGTCCAAATTGCAGTTGTTATCACTGAATAATGGACAACAACTGCTTGAAAATTGCTATGGATTGTCATGGCATTCCATCACCATGGGACCACATTTCTTTGAGGAAAATTTTCAACTAGCTCATTGCCTTGTCTATGCTATTGCTTTCTATTATGCTGTGATATATTTTTTCCAAGCATCCATAGCTTGTTCGAAATCACCTGTTTTAGGATTTTAGCCATAGCAGGAAGGTAGTGAACTATTTGATAAAATGCTTTGGTAGAAATGTATGAAAAATGTGGTAACATAGACAAGATAGTGAGATTTTGAAAAAAAGCCTTAAAGAAATGTGGTCTCATGGTGTGATGGAATGCCATGACAAGCAAATTGCTATGGATTGCCATGGAATTCCATCACCATGAGACCACATTTCTTTGAGGCATTTTTTCAACTAGATCACTACCTTTTCTATGCTACTACTTACTATTATGCTTTGATAGATTTTTCCAAGCATCCATCACTTATCTGAAATCACTTGTTGTAGGCTCTTAGCCATAGTAGCAAGACAATGAACTGTTCAAAAAAATGCTTTGGTAGACATGTATGAAAAATGTGGTAGCATAGACAAGGTAGTAAACTGTTTGAAAAAATGCCTCAAAGAAATGCGGTCTCATGGTGATGGAATTCCATGACAATTCAGGGAATTTGCTTGTCATGGCATTCCATCACCATGAGACCACATTTCTTTGAGGCATTTTTTCAAATAGTTCATTTCCTTGTCTATGCTTTTGCTTATTATTACACTTTGATAGATTTTTTCCAAGCATCCATAGCTTGTTTGAAAGCACTTGTTTTAGAATTTTAGCCATAGTAGCAAGGAAATGAATTGATTGATAAAATGATTTGGTAGACATGTATGCAAAATGTCATAGCATAGAAAAGGTAGTGAACTATTTGAAAAAAATGCCTCAAAGAAATGTGGTCCCATGGTGATGGAATGCCATGACAAGCACATTGAGACCACATTTCTTTCCTTAAGGCAATTTTTTGAACAGTTCACTGCCTTGTCTATGTTATTGCTTATTATTATGCTTTGATAGATTTTTTTCAAGCATCCATAGCTTGTTTGGAAGCACCTGTTTTAGGATTTTAGCCATAGCAGCAAGGTAGTGAATTGTTTGATAAAATGCTTTGGTAAACATGTATGAAAATGTGGTAGCATAGACAAGGTAGTGAATTGTTTGAAAAATTCCTCAAAGAAATGTGGTCTCATGGTGATGGAATGCCATGAAAATCAGGAAATTTGGTTGTCATGGCATTCCATCACCATGAGACACATTTCTTTGAAGCATGCTTTTCAGTTCATTGCCTTGTCTATGCTATTGCTTGCTATTATGCTTTTATATTTTTTCCAAGCATCCATAGCTTGTTTGAAAGCACATGTTTTAGGGTTTTAGCCATAGTAGCAAGGCAATGAACTATTTGATATAATTCTTTGATAGACATGTATGAAAAATGTGGTAGCATAGAAAAGGCAGTGAACTCTTTGAAAAAATGCCTCAAAAAAATGAGGTCTCATGGTGATGGAATGCCATGACAATCAAAAGAAATTTGATTAGTTCATGGCATTCCATCACCATGAGACCACATTTCTTTGAGGCATATTTTCAAATAGTTCACTGCCTTGTCTATGGCTTGTCATGACATTCCATCACCACATTTATTTGATGCATTTTTTCAAACAATTCACTGCCTTGTCTATGCTATTGCTTACTATTATGCTTTTGATATATTTTTTACAAGCATCCATAGCTTGTTTGAAAGAATTTGCTTTAGGATTTTAGCCATAGCAACAAGGAAGTGAATTGCTTGACAAGATGCTTTGGTAGACATGTATGAAAAATGTGGTAACATAGACAAGGTAGTGAACTATTTGAAAAATACCTAAAAGAAATCTAGTCTTATAGAATCCCATGATAAGAAAATGCAATTGGAAGTTGCTCCTAGTTATTAGTTATGCAATGTGAAGTAATTACATAACTGATTAGGTTGATTTTGTAAAAACTATATTATAATTGAAACTTTGTCATCTATCAACATCTAGTTATTAGTTATGCAATGTGAAGTAATGCTTTGAGTTTGAAAGATATGCAATGCAATGTAATCAATGATATGAATATAAAATACAAAAATCTATTTTTAACAATTCATTAGTTAAAATCTTTATTTTATTTGCTCTCTATATGTCTATGCTATGGAAATACCTTTCAATTTCAAAAAAAATAGTTTTTATAGATCTTGTTCTACATTTTTTTGTGTTTTTATAAATATGATTTTTTCTTGATTTTTCCCAAATTTTTCAAAAACTCTTATACTTTTGGTTTGCCGATTTTTTCCCAAAAGATTTTTGCTCCTATACATTGGAAGCATGAAGCATACATGTGAATACACACAATATACGTGAATTATACACGTGAATAAGTGAATCATACATGTGAATAAGTGAGGAATAAGTAATTGAAGCATTGCAAAGGATACAAACCACTAGGAATGGAGCTTATTTACACAATACGCTTTAGATGGGGCTTATTGAGCAATCAAAAGTAATTAATTAAGCATTAGATGTAAACAAAATCCATGCCTACAACATTCAAGCATACAATTTACACAACATGCATGATAACATCATTCAAGAATGGCCGTAGAAAAATAAAATTTTCTTTAATCAAAAAGCCATGAGGCTATACAATGATATATATTGATAAAAGTATATACAATATATCCAAAAAATCCATACAAGCTTAGTACAAAAGAGCCATATGGACATAAAATGTCACGTCCATATCGATAGTACAAAACATATGTTCCAAAATTCCACATAGGCATACAACAAATGAACCTAATACATAGTCATTTCCCTCTATGGGAAGGAAAAAGATCCCATGCCGCCTTCAAAATTCAACTAGATGGAGTTCTTGTTGGTTCTCTTATCTTTCAAACACGCTCACTAGTCCTCTCTTCACTTTGGACCTTCAACTAATACAATAAAAAGTAAAGATGTTAATACATAGAAATTGAATTGTGGAATGACATAACAAAATATAATCACTTACCACATACATATAATCATCATGCACATTTACATTATTACCACATCCATGATTTGGAGTGACAACCACTTGTAGCAACCATCAAGATAGAAATTAAACTACATAAAAGTATCATGAAAATTTTCTATAATAGACCATAAAAGAGAAAATATAATGTCAAATCGACTAATTTGTTGCATACTTCTCTCAATGGATTAGAATTGGCTATTGCTACAACAACTCCATGGTCCATCATGCCACCAACATCACTAGGGCTGTCTAATGTCAACAATATCAAATGAAACAACATATCTAACAATGATATAAAGAAGTTCAAGTAGTCTCTTTATAACTGGCATAAATGAAAGAGTAAATGGTTGGCCTTAGTTGAGACTGCAATATGGTGCTTATATATCACAAAATGGTGAAAGTACTAAGTCCACTGGGATAGTCCAAACTCTTGCAAATGCCAAAGTTCAGTGGTCATTGAGATTCGTATTGCATATGCTGATGAACTAATGTTAATGAGGGCATGCTATCAACATAGTGATAATGCCACCATGAAGTTCACATGAATGAAGTGAGGATTACTATGTTACTAGTAGCTTTCAAAGAGATAATGGAACATATGATGAATTAGGACGTGTCTAGCATTTTACTATAGCACATGAAGTTGGTTGTTGAGGTGTGCAGTAGTAATAGAGAAGAAAACTTTTGTCAATACTGAGTGGAAGGAAATATTTCTTCTAATGGTGTATAGGATAAAATTTGGATGGAGGTGTTATAGCACAGACATGATGAAGAGACAAGACCAACAAGGGATAATGGAAAATATGGTGAAATAATAGAGGGTACAATGGGATGAGAGTTGAATGCGATAATGGAATATGAGATGGACTAGAATAGATTAATGGGATGGGGTAGGATGGGATAACAAAATATAGCGTGAACTATTAGAGGTTAATGGGATGGTATTAGGAGGGAATAAAGGAACATAGGGTGAATTAGGGAAATATAATGGGACAAGAACAAGAGAGGATAATGAAACATAAGGTGAAATAAGAGAGGGTAATGGGATGGGAATAGAAGAGGTTAATGGAACATAGGATGGACTAGTATAGATTGATGAGATAGGCTAGGATGGGATAACAAAACATAGGGTGGAAAATTAGAGGTTAATGGGATGCAATTAGTAGGGAATAATGCAACATAGGGTGAATTAGGAGGTGTCTATGGTTTGACTATAGTACATGAAGTGCGAACTTGACCTGTGTTTAGCAATAATAGAGAAGAGTTATCTAGGATAAAATGTGGATAAAGATGGTATAACATAGAATGGATAAAGGAACATAGGGTGGAACATAGGGGATCATGGAACATATAGGGTGAAGTAATAATTGGTACAATAAGATGGGAGTAGAAGGGCATAATGACACATAGCACTAGAAGATATTAGTGGGATGGGCTAGGAGGGGATCATGGAAAATAGGGTGAACTATTAAATGTTAATGGGATGGGATTAGGAAGAAATAAAGGAACATAAAGTGAATTAGGAGAAGATAATGTGACACGATCAAGGAATACAAATAAAATGTTTTTGTTTCTCATCAATTTTTAATCTTTGTATATGCAAAATTATGAAAACTAGCTAACATTGTTTTACAACACCATTAATGAATAAAGGCTACCTGAGTGTAAGTTGTTTGAAGAAATGAATTGCGATGTGTTGAGGTCAAAGGTCCACCAGGAAACCATTTGAAATCCAAAGCATGTTATGAGACAAACATTCAAATATAAAATTCAACTTTTCAAATGCAATAATAATATCTTTAATACTAGTTGCATACCTATGGAATTAGTGTTGAGAACAAATAAGGGTTTGTAGGAATGGAGCACATCTCATGAACACTCCGACCTTGAAATTTCATCATATCAAAATTCTACTAATTTAGTTATTCTTAAATTTCAAAATATAATTTAATAAACAACATTAAATGAACTTGTTGAATTTTACCCAAGTGTCAATGCCGAATGTATCATTCAAAAAATGATTTGTGAAAGCCATCACCTCTGCAACTGATGTAGGTTGTGTAGCAGCACCCCAAGCACTTTGATAATCGTAGGTGAAAAAAAAACCACAAGTTCCACAATGGTGGGGTGGAGCTTAGGGCCTACATGTCTCCTCCACATCAAGCTCTACTAGAGGCCTTACACACTATAAAATTGTTTGGGTGAGCGAGCCAATCGACTCCTATGTGTCCACCTCTACACTGTCCTTAACAATGGAAGGAACAATGGCATGCTCCACCATGGGTTTGGCTAAGGGTCTCGGTGCCAACTGTGGATTATGTCATGCAATAGGTCTATCATGTGTGTTGACCCCACCTCTACCCTGAAAGTATAAGTTGTCAAAATAATTTGGCATCTTATTGAGGAAAAACTCACAATAGAGTTTCCTCAAAAAGTATTGTGGTACCTCATGGTTATTGCATGGAGGCTGGTAAAATACCATCCACCACCACTCCCAAAATTTAGTTTTAATTAACTCATGGTGGCACCAATGGATGGGGAACCTCTTGCATGCATGAGAAAAAGGTGCGTTGGTTCTTGGGTTTGTAAATAGGGCATACAAGTCAGCTTTGCTAATTTTTTTTTCTTTCACATCTGCATATGACAAACCACTAGCATAAAATTGTCTCATCTCATGCCTCTTATTTGACCAAAAAAATATTTTCTCGCTCATTTCTCCTACATGAGATACAATTGACTTCAATGATTCAAATATACCTCTCCTATAAGGGTGTGTTTCGGTATGCTCGATTAATCTTCCAATTAATTGTTCAATGTCTCTTTTATTGTTTTCAATTTGATTTAGAATATTTTCTTATGTTCCTTGAGGATTCCTATGAACTGATGGAGGGGTTATAGGTTGTTATTGTATAGGAGGCTCTTTGTGAGGGGGTGATTATGAATTCTCAATGTTTCGAGGTGGAGATTCATTCCCTGAGAATTAGAACAAAGTTTTATTATAAAACCTATTTCAATTTGCATTCTAAATCGAATTCAAAATAAATAGAATAAAAATGTATACCTCTTCACAATCTTCAACCTCTATGATGTGTTGGCATAATCCTCATGAAGAATTGTAAGCTAAGAATGCAAAAAATGGATGAGATTTGG
Organism: Sequoia sempervirens; assembly: GCA_007258455.2. Classification (NCBI taxonomy): domain Eukaryota; kingdom Viridiplantae; phylum Streptophyta; class Pinopsida; order Cupressales; family Cupressaceae; genus Sequoia; species Sequoia sempervirens. Next base: position 121,555,590 of record VDFB02281492.1, read on the forward strand.
AGAGCACGAGTTGTAGAGCTCAAATCCTCCAAGCCAAGCCGCGGGTTGAAATGAAATGCAGGTTTGAAATGTGTTTTTTTGATTTTAATTTACTTTTACATTTGGCACAGGCCAAATTTGGTGCATGCCAATTGAATTTAAGTCATTTGGCATGCACCAAATGCTCAATTTTGACCTTTTTTTAATGAATTTTTGCAATTTGGCATCAAAATTGTGTCACTAATTAGTGCACTTACCCATAAATAGTAAATTACAAAAGTTATAATTCAGCCAAAGTTCATTTGCACACGTGTCATTGAGAGATTGGATGAGAGAGAGTGAGATTTGACTAGACAACTGAGATGGTAGACGACAGAGAGATGATTCACCGAGCAGACGAGGTTCAAGATTTCTACCACCTATGAGTGCCACCCCGCTAGGTAGGCTCCAAAATTGACTTTATGATTTCATTTCAATTTTCACACATGTTTTTGATTTTGGGATGGGTATATTAGGCAAAATGCAATCGCCACAGGAGGGCAGATTCACCCTTCTATCAAAATGCATTCACCTTTTTTAGCAAATGAGTGATTTCATGGGAGGGAATGAGTGAGTGTGCTTCCATAGGGGAAAATGCATTGAGAGATGGGTGATTGATAAATCGCCTCTCTCTAGGATGGGTGAACCTGCAAGAATAGGGGCAAAAGAAAAGGGGACAAGTGATTGTGAAATCTCCAAAACTGAGAAAGGGTGTAAGTGCCACCTTGCAGGGGCATATGCGCAATGGAGGGGAAATTGTGAAATCACCCCTTGGGGAAAAGGGTGAACATGAGGTTTCCCAAAAGAGGGATGGGAGGATGTGAGTTCACTAATAGGAGTGAAAGGCAGATGCAAATTCACTAGTCGAGAAAAAAAGGTTTACAGAGGCGAATGCATATTCGCCTGTAGGGTAAAGGGGCGAACGAGAGTTCGCCTCTAGGATAGAAGGGAGAATATGCACCCAAGACAAGAAAGAGGTAGGTCCACCAACAAAATAGGAAAACTAGCCAATGTGGTAGCACATGGGTAGATGTGTGAAGCCAACAGATGAACATGCAAGAAAAGGGGAAAGGGTGAATTCGCCTTGCATAGAGGAAAAATCATCAAATTGGGGTAGGGAGAAAAGAGAAATGGAAAGAAAATACTAAAAAAACGGTGGATATGAATGCAGAGTATAGAGTCCCTAAGGACCCAGGAGAGACACTCAATTGTACTAGAGGTGACCTAGGAGGAGATGATGCTAGATGATCATGTGGCTATAGAGAATGTAGGCCTACTACATATGTTAGGATATCCCAACATCCGGGCACACATGCCACTATTAACAATGTTGATGGAGCGATGGAGGTCCGAGGCCTCTATCTTCCACCTCCCCATAGGGGAGATGATTGTGACATTAGAGGATGTTTGGTGCATATTAAGACTACCGATCAAAGAACACTTGGTGAGTGCCATGCCAAGTAGACCGGTGGAGAGGAGTCTACGAGCAATGTTTGGTACCATGGAGCTTCCCTATTGAGGGGAGGAGCTAGACATTTACACCTATCTTGGAGTTGCACCACCACTTCTATTGTTTTTATGTGGTTTGATCAACGAGATTCTCCTCCCTGATAGGAGTGGAAATTTTTTTAGCCTCAAGATGATTAAGGTTGTCTGACATCTTGTGGAGTGGAGGGATGGAGTGTATGCATGGGGACATTGCGTGCTTGCCCAGTTATATAGGGACATGCAAGTTGTATGTTATAGATGATTAGTGAGCATGACCCATGTCACCCTACTATAGGTGTGGGCGTGGGAGCACATCAGAGTCGTCTACCCAGACATCCTCAGAGTAGGGGATAGAGATGATTCTCTCCCAATGGCATACTAGTATGCTCAAGAGCATGGATGGATGCTCCACTATAGTTAGGTAGGGAGATTAGAGTACTAACACTGGCTATTGGATGACTTGATAGAGCAGGATATAGTGTGGCGGCTGTATGTTGATTAGTGAGTTTAGTCTTGGTGTGCAAATGAAAAATTATATAAGGCATATCTGTTTTCTAGGTGCTATCTGATAGGGAGAGATCCCTTTATTATAGAGTTACACAGGTCAAACTGGGTGACATGGAAGTTTGGCATATAGTACGATATTCTTGTAGGGATGTAAATGTTCTAACAAATTAATTGAGAGTCAAGAGTAGTATGGGGATAACAAATTCTAGTCGAGTATGCTTGATAGGCATGGGAGCAACTTCTGATTGTGAGATGGCCATGGAGAGGGGGCCTTGATGATGTAGGGACTGCAGTCAGATATGCAACATGGTGGTTGGAGAGATGGCCTGTGAGGATTACTATAGTGGATCCGATTGTGCTGATAGTAGGATTCGGGGAGGAGGAGAGGGGGTAGACAAAGAGTAGAAAAGGAGGTGATGCAGGAGGAGGGGGGACAGTAAGAGATGGAGGTAGATGCCCTGATGGTGGATGAGAGAGCTATAGTTTTTTACTAGGGGCCACCTGCAGGGGACCCTGTAGTGAGGTTGGTAGGTTCACATGCTTGAATTCATATCCTACAGTAGAGGTTATGATAGAAAAAAGCAAAGAAAGAAGAGCTTCAAGCTGAGGTGGATAGACTACAGTAGGAGGTGCATCAACTATAGGATACAATGGATGCCATGCAGGTGGACAGAGACACTGAGGTGGTGGGTATGGTAGGGGAGTTAGTAGGTCGGGTGCAGAGGCTGCAGGAGGAGAGGGACCAATTGTAGGGCCTATTGGAGACCACACAAGATGAGAGGGAGGTGGTGATGACAATGGAGAAGTAGGTTGTGGACCAGATGGAGGCCATGCAGAGGGAGAGAGATGAGGCCCTAAGGAGGGTAGAGGCCGCAGAGGTTACAAATAGGGAGGGAGGATTGCTATAGGAGAGGGAAGAGACCGCCAAGGAGCAGGTACAGGGCCTGCATGTAGAGAGGGATGAGGTGGTGAGGTAGGAATCCCAGGTAGAGGTGTAGCTTGCATCTATGAGATTAGCGTAGGATGCTTGGGAGATGGAGAGACAAAGGCTATAGTAGTAGCAAGATAGATACCAGATGGAGAGGGAGTAGTTTTGGGTAGGTGCAGCAGGGGAGGAAGACATGAGGATTGAGGCAGACTACTACATGGGTGCATACTTTGTGGCAGTACCAAATCTAGCACGAAGAGTGTCATCGTACGTTGGAGCAGTCCCACAGAGAGCAACACCTTCTCATTTAGGGGCCGCCCATACCAGGGGATATAGTTATTATAGGGAGACATCTCCACATGGTTGAGGACTTGGTTCAGACTCTCCCCAATGGTCAGATGTAGGGAGTAGTGGTTAGAGAGACATGAGGATAGGTAGAAGGTCTTAGTTTTGATAGGTGCATGATGAATAGTTGTACATAGATGCAGAGATGACATACAGGTTCATTTTATATAGATTACTTAGTAGATTCATTTATTCTTTATTCTTTATTGATTTAGGACACCATGATGTGTTAGATATTCCTTCATGTATTTGTATATTATGATTCCTCTACACTTGTACTTTTATTTGATGGACTCTATGGACTATGGACACTATTATGGAATTTATGATGGACGTTGAAATTTTTATTATGGACTTTCGATTATGGACTTTTGATGGACACTATATTTTTTGATATATATATATGATATGATGGACATTGACGATGCTCTATGCATGATCCCTATGTGATGTTGTGGATACTTATTATGCATATGTGTATGATTATGATTATGATGAATGCATTAATGATGGTATTTATGATATGGATGATATGTCTAATGACTAACACTTTGTGATGCAGGATGTGGTGATGTATGATTTATGATTTATGATGTGTAGATGATACTAATGTTTCATGATATAGGTGGTGATGTGATTATGGTTTATGACTTATGCATATGGGATTATGAGATGTGTTTATGATATGTATGTATAGATGATGTACTTATCATGGATGCCATGCTTGATTATGAATGTATGATATGCATAATATTATGGATGGATTATTATATGAATGTAATGAAATGAACTTAATGCAATGAATTAAGATGCTTAGAATAAATCTAAACAACTTAATATGATAGTGAAAATGATAATGAAATGGATTTAAAATGCTTAGAATAAAAAATCTATATTAATCTAAACAACTTAAAATGATAATGAAAATAATAATGGGATGCAAATGAAGTGATAATGAAATGGATTTAAGATTTTTAGAATAACAAATATGTATTAATCTAAATAACTTAAGATGATAATGAAAATGATAATAGGATGAAAATGAAGTAATAATGAAATGAATTTAAGATGCTTAGAATAACAAATCTATATTAATCTAAACAACTTAAAATGATAAACTACATGCATGATATCTAGTCTAGTAGCAATTAAATATAAAAATCCTCCAATCATAGATCTATATTTTCTCTAATCAGACTTAGGTGAATCATCATCTTTACTTAATTTACAACTAGTCACCATAGGAGCACATACCGATTTGGAACCATCCATTCCAAACTTCTACAACATTTCTCTTACATATCTTGACTGTGAAATAAAAATCCTTTTTTCTATTTGATTAATTTGCACTTGCAGCCCAAGAAAGAAATTCATCTCACCAAGCATAGACATTTCAAACTCTTTTTTCATTTCTTTAGCAAACATCTTGCACATAGTTTTATTTCCTCCAAAGATAATGTAATCAACATATACAACCACTATCAAGATCTTGTCATTTTCAATTTTAAAATATAGATTACTATTTGTTGTACCTTTTTTGAAACCTCACCGAATCAAATATCTATCTAACCTTGCATACCAAGCTCTAGGAGCTTGCTTCCGTCCATATAAAGCCTTCTTCAATTTGCAAACCATATCCGGTTGATCTGACAACTGAAATCCTTCCAATTGTTCCATGTACACCTCTTCTTCCAATTCACCATTCAAAAATGTAGACTTAACATCCATATGATAAAATTTGAAATCTTTATGAGCATAAAATGCTAAAAACATTCTAATAGCTTCCATTCTATCCATCGAGGAAAAATTTTCTTTTAAAATCTATACCTTCTACTTGTGAGTAGCCTTTACACACAAGCCTTGTTTTATTTTTGACTACTTCTCCATTCTCATTTAACTTTTTTCTAAACACCCATTTTGATCCAATTATGTTTTTATCTGTCGGTCTTGGGACCAACTCCCAAGTTTGATTCTTCTCAATTTGCATAAGTTCTTCTTCCATAACATTCATCAAATTTTAATCATTACATGCTTCACTCACTATTTTTGGTGGAAATCTTTGTTGCATTGAGATTGTATTCTCTCTGTTATGAATCTCTTCTATCTTCTTTATATTTGTGTCGTAGTGAGCCCTCCAGTTAGTTAACCCTTGTTGGACAATGAGTCCTAATCCAGACAGTGAGTCGTGTTTTGGCAGTGAGCCTTCTCTGGAAGTGAGCCTTTGTATTCAGTTTTGATATTCTTTATATTGCGAGCTAATCCTCATTGTGGTTTTTCTCTTATTGGGTTTTCCACGTAAGTTTGGTGTTATTGTGTGTGTGATGTTTTTTAGTTTTTTCTTTTTCATTTAGTGGTTAATCACACTAGCAAAGTAAAGGATTTGCGAATGATAATTGATCTAATCTCTGGTGGAAGTTCTTAAAGGTTAAAATTGGTTACAACTGATTCAACCCCCCTTTTAGTTGTCTTTTTAAAAAAATTAAGCTATAAGAGACAAGGAGGGATGCACATTATTATTATTTTTAAATATAAAATGAAATACCTCTTTGATAAGAGGACTCTCTAGAGATAGCTTTAGGTTGGGATCCTTGTTTACATGTAGAATTGTAAGTCAAAAGATAACGAACATATGTAAAATTTGATGCCCTATTGGTTGAATCCTATCAAACTATCAAAGGTTGTTGTCAAGGAATTTTCTACCATAGGAGCCTTTATTGATATTTCATGGAGTTTCCAGCTCATGGTTAGTATTTAAAGTACTAATATTCTTAATGGAATGAACTTTGTTTGTCATGATGAAGTGTGTTGTTGTCTTGGTCTTCTTTTTGTATGCTCTTAGAGACCTATATTCTCATTGTTCTTGCAAGAGACATAGGTACCCAACTAGACCCAATGTTGGTAGCCCATTTTTATATGTCTCATTTTTTTATACTCTTAGATTTATTTTAACCCATGTTATATATAAATTTTAGTGTAATATATCTTTGTATGGGTATTTATTTTTTATTTTTTCTAAGTTCTATTTTTCATCTTCCATCATATACATACTCCTATACTATATGGATGTAATGCCCCAAGCCACATGCCTAGGAACAAAAAAATAAAGATACAACAACCAAGTATAGAATTGCATAATAATTTTCACACAAGTTTCACAAAAAACACCATAACATAAGGGATCTAACAACAAGACAACTTCACCATCGATACAAGCAAGGTGGAACAAGTGTAAGATACATTGATCATGGGAGCGACACCCCAAATGATGATTGGGTATTAAAACATGATTGTGTTCTCTCATGAACACAACACATGGATAGGATGAGGAAAACATCAACCTCAAATCCCCACCAAAAACACTTACAATATCTCACAATGCCAATGAAATCCTACATAGTAGTAGAAAAACCAGGAGATACCACATCTCAACTAGACAATATGACCACTAGGTTTCCAACAGTAAACATAAGAACCAAATCCCAATATGAATAAAACCCAACAAGGTGTTGAACACCCATAATACTGAGAGGGGGCAGAGGTGAATTAATATTCCCTAAAATTCATTAACTTAAAAGTGCATTACAAAGTATCTTATTAAACTTGAAAAAATAGAAAGAAACAATTGAAGCATACACCACAACAATCAACACAAGAAAACTAGATTTACATGGAAAACCATTGAAAGGGAAAAACCACGGTGAGGATTAGCTCACAATATATCATAACCAGTTACAATAAATTATAGGAGGCTCACTAACTGAAGGGCTCACTGCTCGAAGGACTCATTGTATAGAAAATAGGAGGGCTCACTTCCAAAGGAAGACCACTTATTCCAAAATTGTAAAAGATATACAAAAGGATGGATCATTGTTAGAATTTTAACTGCTTACAATGTATTTGCTATATACTAAAGATATAGTTCCTGTTAGGCTTAGAAAATTGAATTTAGACACTTCATTCCTCATTGTCACAAGATCACCACTATCACATTTCATAATGCACTACAAACCTCATCATACTATCAATGAATTGACCTATATATATGTATATATATTCCACAAAAAATTGCATCATCAATTAGGTCAGCCTAATTAGATGAAACATGTGACCTCATAACCTGTCCGCTCTAAAATCCATCATACATACCTTGTGAAAGTAATTGAAGCATGTTCTTCACCAAGATAGGTCAACATGACCTATAAATACTCCTATGGTTCCACTTCATACAAAATTTAGTCCCACATGACCCCAAAACCCTTAGGTCAACATCACATAACAAAACTGGTGAAGCAACAACTGAATGAACCAAATATTCATTCCAAAACTTGACAAAAATACCACCAAACCACTTGACACTTAGATTGTACAAAAATTTGACATCTTCAAGAACTTCCTTAAATCTGTACAACACAATGATCATCTGTGGTGGAATGCAGAGTATTCCAACATAAACTCTACAACTATAACTATGTGCCTGCTTAATCCGATACTTTGCCATCAATATATTCTACTACAAAAGACATAAAACCTAAAAAAATGGACATTTAATCCTTCAATACGTATCATTATCACCTCAAAATGGCATGATAGGATATTGCATTGTGAAGAAATGCAGACCACAAAATTGTTCCTCTACTACATCACTATCTCAGTCTAGGACTTAGCCAATTTCACAAAAACACTTGGTCTACTCTAGAATATATACATACTGATGAACCATCACTTCTATAATGGGTTAACATCAACGAAAACACCGTACATAATCATGCTCATGTTTCCAACACAAGGATCATCTAACATAGAGGTTAGACTTATACAAGACAAGACAACCCTAGGAGGCACAAGCCTCCCATTAAATTGGAATGATGATGAGTCAGTTTTAGAAATGATATGATTCCCAAGATAAAATGTGTCATAACCCTCAAGGTACGATAATTTTCATCTAAGTGAAAACATAGGAAGACTCACCTAAGCTAAGGGGAACAACTTTCTTATACAAAATTTACCCAAAATATGGTTGGAAGAACTTGTTGAATGAAATGGAGAACAACAACATGCTAGAGGACTACAACATGCCAATACACTAGCACCTAGGAAGGACACTAGCATGAGTTTACTAGTGTCCTACATTAGTGCTAGAGTCTTGGACTAGCACTAGAGTTCTAGGAATGCATTATAGTCCTTTCTTGTGCTATTGTCCTATGCAAGTGCTAGCATTTTGGCTAGTGAGCCAATAAAGGTCACCATATAGACCACCATACAAAGCACAAAACTTAAGAAATATAGGGAAATAGTCACAACATAATTTGAATTCCAAAATAATGAAAATGATCAAGAGATCAAGGTGAACACTAACCCCTGATCTCCAAAACTACTACCCCATGAAGGAGATAACTTCAAGGGCTTGGGAGTCAACAAGAGACTCTAAGATAAGACTGATGGCATTGAGAGTGAAGGGGAAGGAAAACTACCCCTCCTATTCATGCCAAATTCACAAGGAGAACCAAAAATGACCCTGTAATGAGGTGGGTTCTTACACCCAAAGACACAAAAAATACCAAAAAGGATCTAATATTTCAAGATTAGAAAGATATATATTTTCTAAGCAAGATGTTCTTTTTAAACCCCCAAAAAAATTCCCTAGTCCATTTTAACCCATGATAAAAATCATATAAAACCACATTCATGCTTGACATCATGCACAATAAAAGGACATATAACACTGATACCAATTATGTGGTTAGTTTACAATCCATCCACTTTAGAGGTTCCAATAATTTATTACATTATTAAAGGAATCAAATGTCATACATTATACATTTTTTATTAAATAAAGATAATATTACACTAAAATAAAATTGAAGCTTTTTCCAACCTTAAACTTCATTCTAGAGCTCTCCATCAGATCCTCTAATCCCCAAAAGTGTTTCCACACCACCCAGCCATGTGGTACCCTTAGATCCACCCCACCATACTAGGAGATCATCACAAGGTCAACAACCATACTCACATAAAATATGGGAGTAAGGCTTACACACACAAAAAAGAAGAAGTACATAGAAAATAGTTTTGAACAATACACAATAGTTACTCAACCAATAATGCAATATGGATAAGGATAGACACCCACACAATGTAACACCTAATGAAAGGATGAGATAACTAGTTGGAGACAAGGAGTGTCATTGTGAAGCACAAATAGATAGCTTGCAGACATAAGTACATATGCCCATCAAAAGGTTAAGGAATTAATAAAGTGACATCCACCATCCAAACAAGCACTCAAGCTATGGCACAAAAATAATATTATTAGCTCAACCAATTACATAGTTTCATTAGTTTCCACTTGATTTACAATACTACAATCACTATGACCACAAAGTTACAAATGGAATTACTACACAATGTAGAGACACTCCTCCCTAACCCTAGACCTCAATATTAGGCTCTTCATGGTCTAATTGGACCAATTGGGTATGACATGCAAAATGATGCACAAACATGACATACAATATTAAACATTCATTTAAAAAATTTACATCAAAAATTAATTAAGGAGACTTGAATTCTCCCAATCTTAAGCATTCCATTTCAATTTTGAAATTAAAAATTTTGAAATTATTTTTATTTTAAAACTATAAAATTTCTTAAAAACTCCATTAATGAAAGCTTGATTTTCAAAACATGGAACAAAATAGGAACATGATTTTAATGCAATTATAATGGAAAACCATTAAGGGGAAATGAAATCCCACATTATAATTCATTCAAAAATCACTTTTAGAATTCAAAATTTCTAATTTGTTTTTAACCCATTGCTAGAAATTTGAAAAAAAACCCTTTTGATCCTATAATAAAAAAAAACCATTCCAAAATGTAAAATTCACATTTTGAGAATTTTAAAATTTTTCTATAATAAGAATACAAAATGATTTTTTTAAATTTTTTAAAGTAAATTAAAATCTAATCTATATGCTCAAATTTGAATCTAAAAAGGAAAATTCCTATGCTACCTTAAGGGTGAGCATGACATACAACACTCAAAGGAATGCAAGAAATAAAGAGGGAATAGATTCACCTCTCATATTGATTCACCAAAAACTTGAAGTTCTTAATTTTCCCAAAACGAGAAATGAAATACTACAAACACCTTAAATTCATTCCACTCTAATACAATATCCAAGTGCATCCAATCCAAAATAACCCCAAAAGACTAGTTTTCAAATATTCAAAAAAGATGGTTTGTGAACCCATTTTTCCCAAAATGCAAGAATCAATAATAGAATTCACTTTCTTTTCCTTTATGCCTATTTTATAATTTCATCACTTTTTATATATATTTTATTTGCAACTAAATTTCCCTTTTCCCCAAATTCATTTCATGATAATTTAAAATCCTCAATCATTCCTTTTGCAATTAAAAAATAAAAGTAATTAAATCTATTAGAGACTTCTGCATTCCAATGAAACCATTCCAATTTAAATACTAATTGCAACAAATTTAAATATAATTTCCTAGATAAATTAACTTATTTCTATCTTATTTTCTCTACATATCACAAAAATATTTAACCAAAAAATACAATAAAGTTTAATTTATCAAATGAATTTATGAAAAATATGGGAATTAAACTATTAAATTATAACACACAATTATAGATAACCCACAACATGAATGGACTCCAAAATCACCTCCAATTCATATCCAAGTTTACATAGGGTCACACATAACATACCTCATAATTGATTCAAGTATGATAAGGGAAATAAATATAAAAGGCCCAATGCAATATCTTCAAAATAACCATTGTTGGGGAATATCTCAAACCTACCAAATCAAGTAGAGAAATACCTTTTACGTACATCCTCAAAGAAAACGTTAGATATAATTGCTCAATATATAATAGCTAAAGCAATGCATACACACCAAAATGGGTTAAAATATTACATAAATCATTTAAAGGAATGGAAATATGATCATTAATCCATCATATAGTATCTCAAAATATACAATTAAAATGCTAAATATAAATATCACAAGGTAAAGAATAGGTGGGCATTACAACTAGGTTCTCAAAATCTTAATTTCTAGAGGTTTTTATTTAGTTCTTAAGTTTTTCTATATGTTTTTGAGAGTTTTAATTCTAGCTAAATTCATGGTTTCCTTTTGTAACTTCACTTAATTTCACCTCCCCTTTCCACAATCTTCCCTTTCGATTTTTTTCTCAAGTCTACTTTATAATATTTCAACACCCAACTGGATATTGCACTTCAACATCAGATTCCAATAGAATTGCTTCTCCACCTACTTATCAACTTTCTTTTGCCTCCTATCTTAAATTTTTGATAATTTAAGTGCAACTAGATGTCTTCCCAACTTCACTTTATTATTGTTCTCATGAAAAGTTTCACTTCCATTCAAAAACCTTACAACCTTACCCCCCCCTTTTTTTTCCTTCATCCATTTTGCCTATTGCAAGATTTTGTAGTGCAATTGAAAATTAAATCATTTCCATTCCAAATGTTCACTTCAATTACATTTCTCTACATGTGTTCACTTTAATGTCATTTTTTCACATGTCTTCTATTCATTCCATCTTTAATTCTCCTTGTGAGTTTTTGGCCTCCTTTTGAGCTTGCATTGCAATTCACCTTCATCTTCACTTGCACATAGAGTTTTTGAAAGGAAATTTCCATGTGATCTATTTTTGATCATTTTATCTTTAGGTTTCCACCTCTAACTGCATGCAAAACATTCCCATCCAACTAGACATTTCCATATTTTTATATATACCTTCAATTTAACATCCTTTTTCTACTACTACTTTCCTTCTTCTTTGTAGGATTCCATCATCCATCTAAAATTTATTTTTATCTAGTTGTAGTTGAGCTCACATTTATCACAAGTCCATTCCTATTGACATCATACGTCCTACTAATATCATTCTAACATCATCATATTTCAAGAAATCTCCCCTCCCAAGATGACATCATGCTAATGTCATCCTCAATTTCATCCTTTGTAAGGTTTCTATTTACAACTAAACATATAAATTCTTATTAGCTTAAAATTTCATGCTCACTTCTTCATGATTTTCTTGTATCCACTTTGAAATTAAATCTCTACAAACCATTCTTCCACCAGTTTCGATCTTTTCTTCTACTTTCCTCCTTGTGGGAATTCAATGTGAAACTACATCTTCACTTCCACTTCACTTTCAATATCTATATCTAGTTGATTTCTCTACACTCTTCCATTTCAATTGTTAATGAGGCCTCAAATACCACATATGTATAGTTGGAAACCTTTTTTGCATAATTCATAAAAAGTAATAAGCTACAATAATTCACTTCATGGGGAATGGCTAACCTATTTCACTTCAATAACCTTTTTTCATTCTTCTCTCACATCTTGTTGTAGGGAAAAATTATATAATATTGTTTTAAATACTCTTGTAGCTTGTGAACTACCCTAGGATTACCATTAATGCATAATTAAACTCTCTGATCACTTGGTAAAATTTGTATATTCCTAGGAAATATATTTTATTTAAATAAGGATAGATTTTTTGGTAGATTTAATAACACTTGAAATAATTAGACCTTAACATCATGTCCCTAGTGTGAGGTCCATCCAACACTTTATTCCTATAGTTTTTACCTCTTTTCCTCCTATGTTCTAGTTCCTTATTGGGACTCACTCCCTCCTTTGTTCCTTTTCCTAGTCCTTGATCCTTTTTGGCCTTGGTCTATGTTCCTCCTCTAGAATCAATTCCCAATACTGGTTTCTTATGTAGTACCCATTGCTCTCACACCTCTAGTCCTTAATTTGGTCCCTTTCTTGACTCCCATTTCCTACTTCATCCTCAAGTTTGAATATTGAAATATACCTCCCCTTGGAACCCATGGGCTTGTCACTCTCCCTACTAGTTCCATTTCAACCTCCCTTCCCACTCCTAACTTCCATCCACACAAGTGAAACTCCTTAGCTCTCTCCTTGATCTATACTTGATAAAATATCTCTCCCCTTTCCACCTATCCCTTAGATTTGTGGTTTCTTCTTCCATTAACCCATAACTCCTATTTCTACTTACACATAGTCCTTAGGTCCATCCTAAAACCTATACTCCCACTACGCCCTAGAATTTAAATTTTTATGTTGAAATATAGTTTCAAACTTGGGGCCCTAATATGATGCATTGTTCCACCTATCTCCTTATTATGGTGAGATATTTCAACTACCAAAATATTTTTTTGGGGTTCTTTAAGGATGTATATCATACTCTTATGAGATTGACCTTTTCTCAAATGCACCATAACTAGTTCACTATTATTGAAGGGGGTAATTTTTAGATCGAAGAAGTGTCACCCTCCATACCCTATGAGTACATATAGCTACATATAGCTACTATTATAGTCATAACTCAAGGAAATATCACACTAAATAGATTTAGTTGTTTATTGGAGAGTACCAAAAAGAATATTTTTCAAAATTAATAATTATCTAGTTACTATTTCATATTTGTCTTGGATATTCAAGAGTTCCTTGGACCTTGACACTTACTTGCCTCAAGCTACAACATATGTGAGAACTATTTATATAAGTTTGTTCCATATTATAAGGGCTAGAAATTTTCTATTCTCTATCACCACCATGGTAGAATACTCTAGGGTTTCAAATGATATGAGTCCAACTTATTTTGAGAGCATCATATGTGTGAAACTATAAAGAGGTCAAATTTGTAAGTTTTATGCATAGTAAAATATCTCCATAATAGCTTCTATACTCTAGAATAATATTAGATAGTCATAGCTCGAATAAGTGTAATATTGGATTTGATGAATGTGATAGTATTCTAATATATTACAAGGTTTGCAATGGTATTTTTTACATTACACATGGATTTATAGTTTTGTGACAGATTGTTAAGCATGCTTTATTATTGATACCACTTTTTTGATGTATGAAAATATATTAATAAAATTAATATTTATTTATTAGTTTACTTTTATTTTGATAAGGTATAAATTTTTTGTCTAGTGGATAGGTATTAGTTTTAAGAACCAATGATTCAATCGTAGACCCTTAAATAATTTACTAGCAGAGTAGGAATTAGCTTTAGTTTATGTGTATTCATTATTATTTTTAATAAAAGGGGTAAAAACTTTATTGAAATCAAGAAATTAATAGTACATAGGGATCAGCGAAACTATAGGCTCCTGAGAAAGAAAGAACTAGAACATCCATCCAAGATAAAAACTACCATCCAAACAACCACCAATGCCTTATCCCTCCATATCATTAGCAATGACCCTCTCTAATTCATTACAATAATCAGGGGATAATTTTCCCCACCCCCAACCTTCCCAGCATCTGCATGCTCTAAAGCCCACTTAGCAAAACCGTTAGCAACCCTATTCCATTCATGCAGAATGTGGGCAAAAGAAACCACTTTCAACATAGATCACATTTGCAAAATCTGTCACACCACCAATGCAAGCTGCCAATTACCTCAACCACCTTTTTCTCTTGCAACATATTAACAATAATCTCTGAGTCAGATTCACAGATAATCCTATGCCAACTTAAGGCATAAGCACACTCAATATCCCAGAGAATCACCAACCCCTCCATAAAGTTGTTAGAATGCTGCCCTTTATGAATGGAGAAAAAGAAGATAATCGAGCCATAATAGTCTCTTCCAACTCCACCAATCCCAACAGGCCCAAGATTACCCCTAGAGGAACCATCCATATTGATCTTCAAAAAATTTGATAGAGGAGGAAATCATCTTCCAACCCTTTGAACCTTCTTTTTAGCCCATCTATCTCTTCTGAAACAAGTAGAGATCGAAGACAACCCCTGCAAGCCCAATCTATTCACAATCTCATCATCACTCCTTTCCAATGGATAAGCCACTTCACATTTGGCTTCCACCGTCTCTTGGATCATACCAACAATTCTATGTCAAACTTGTTGAACCATCAGCCTATCCCCACGAAAAAATCCTACAATTCCTATCCAACCAAATTTGCTAAAGGATGAACATAGGACCAATGCACCACACAATTTGGAGGAAAGAGGCCTGGGTAGGGAGTCTTCCCAGACTATTCTAGAACTCAACAAGGAAAGAAGCATGAACACATGGATGTTTGCAAACACCCCACCAAGAATTCTAGAGCAGCATAGATTAAGAACAATGGAAAAAAAAATGGGAAGAATCCTCTTCACTGCAACCACACAAAACACAAATAGAGGGACTCTATAATCCCCGATTTTGAAGATTATTCCAAGTCAAACATCTATTCCAAGCCAGATTCCACATAAAACAATTACACTTTGGCCATGAAAAATTGTTCCACACATGTTTCCACCAAGGGACCTCCACCCCACCAAACTTACGAGACAACAACTCCTGATACCCACTAGCCATAGTGAAAGCACCCTTAGGATTTAGGCTCCAAGCTAGAATATCCTTATCCCTAAGGGAACTACATTGTCTACTAGCCAAAGTATTTTGAAGCTCAACATAATCCTCCTCCAACCAAAAAATGGACCAATCACAAGGATCCTTCCACCTAGCCACCTCCATCTACCCACATGAATAAGAAGTCTTAAAATCAATCACCCTTGACCAACCATCCTCCAAGAAGCACTTGCAAAGATTCAAAAAATTAGGATACTAGTGCAAAATTGGGGAAAATCCATCTGAAGAATCAGACCAAAAGAGAGCCTCATACCCCCTATTACATATCTAGAACAAGCCCTCCTTGATCAGTGCAACCCCTTTCTTAAGTGTTCCCCAAATCATAGAACCTTTCCCCACTAGAGGATACCTAGGAAGCTCCTCCTTCAAAACCCTCATAAGGTACTTGTGAGATAAAATATTGGCCCATATATGATCCTGCTCCACACATCACCTCCATTAAAGATTTGTAGCCAGCGCCAACCAAGACCCCCAAACTACTTCGGGCTACACACAATATCCCACTTAGAAGAGGAAAATCCACTTGCCCATAGGAATTATCTCTCCAAAGAATCCAAATCCTTCACAAACCCAACTGGAGCCACCTATAGCATGCACCTATAAGTAGGAAGATCCCGCACCACTGATTTAAGTAGCTGAACACAACCAACAAAGGATAACCATCTATGAGTCGAATGATTAACCTTCATGCAAAACTTGTCCAAAATACTCTACCATGACTCCCTAGGAAGACTACCATAAGAGATAGGAATGCCAAGATAATTTAAAGGGAGAGAACCAATTAGAAACCTCAAAATATGAGCAATCCTTTGCTAAATTAGCCATGGAGTATTGAAGACGAAAATGGAAGATTTATCTTCATTAATCCTTTGACCCGAAGCAACAAGATAGATATCCAAAGCCTTGTGCAAATTCATGGCTTCTCTGATGTTATCCATACCCATCAAGGTAGTATCATCTAGATATTGTAGGTGAGATTGAGGAGGAAAACCATTTCCCCACTCCCATTCCTAGATAAAACCCAACTCCACATTATGTTTTACCAATCTCTCCAGTCCTTCAATAAGAAGAATAGATAAATAAGGAGAGAGAGGATCCCCTTGACGAAGGCCTCTAGAAGCACTAAAAAGAGAAGGCTCACCATTTATCAACACTGAGAAAGAAGGGGAAGTAACACAACACATAACCCACTGGACCCACTCCTCAGTAAAACCAAAAGCAATAAGATTTTTTTGCAAGAAGGACCACTTAACTCTATCATAGGCCTTTGCCATCTCTAGCTTGATGAACATAGCCTTTTTTTCAAGGATGCCATAGAATGAATGGTTTCAGTAGCAATGACCATCCCATCCAGAATTTTTCGATCCTCCACAAAACCAATCTATTCCTCAGAGATAAGCCCTCTAAGCCATCACTTTTTTCTTTTAGCAATCAACTTGGAAATGATTTTATAAACCACATTACAAAGGGAAATAGGTCAAAATTGACCCAGATGATCCGCCCCCTCACATTTGGGAATGAGAGCAAGGAATGTAGAGTTCAAAGCCCACAACATCTACTTATTCCTATGAGACTCATGAACCACCTCCAAAAGGTCCATCTTAATAATATCCCAAAATTCCTAATGAAATTCAACTAGAAAGCCATAAGGACCTAGGGCTTTCCCTTTCTTCATTTGGAAAACAAAAGCCTCCAATTCCTCCAATGAGATATTTCCCAAAAGATGCTCATTCATCTCCCTAGTAACCAAAGAGGGGATAAAACATGGTTCTCTTCCACCAACCATCCTGAGAATCCTCACTAAATAATGAAGAAAAGAACTGCAAAGCTTCTCTAGACATATCCTGTAAAGAATATAAATGCTCACCCCTATCATTCACAAGAACATATATAGAATTACCATGTCTCCTAGCTTAAACTGAGTTGAAGAAGAAAGCAGTGTTTTTGTCTCCCTCCTGTAACCAATCGACATGAGCGTTTTGTTTCCAATAAATTTCCTCGCAAAACTTACACTCTTCCAAAGCTTTCAAAATCCTTGCCTCCTCCCTAAGTAAATCCTCAGAAAGACCAAACTCCCTTATCTCTCGAGTGATGACATCCAAGTCAACTTGAGCAACAACCTTAGCATGAAAAATATTTCCAAAACACTACCTATTCCACCTCTTGAGTTGATATTTCACATATTGTAGTAGCTTGGAAAAAGAATACATAGTAGTGCCATAAGCAGGTCCTCCCCTCCACCACCATTCAAACACATAATCCTACAAGGAGGAATCTCTTAACCACATAAGCTGGAACTTGAAAGAGGGGGATCAAGCAACACATGCCGAAGTAGTAGATAACTTGAAAGGCTAGTGATCTGAGCCTCTCCAGTCCAAAATCTCAGAGTAAGTATACCACAATCCTCCAACCTAGAAACAAGAAACCAAGAAATGGTCAAGTCTCTTAGTAATATAGTTCTCTCCCATTATCCTATTGTTCCAAGTAAACTAACCATTATAGGGCTTAATGTCAACCAAATTCAAGGCCAATATGTTATCACAAAGAAGGAAAGAAGAGGGATCTTATCTTGCAACTGCAATAATCTAAGGGAAAAAAGGAGCAAGGCTCCAGATGAAATTAAATGAGACCACAATAACTGCTTACCAAGAAAATCAATAGGTGCACAGATGTTTGAAATTAGAATAGTTTCCCTTGACTCTAGACTTGAGGCAACCACAAAGATGGAAGACTTGGAGGACATCCACCAAAGAGGAAAAATCTTCACTGGGTTCCATAGGCAAGCCACACCCCCTGCATTACCATGAGCCCCAATACACTGACAATCACCCTTCCCTCATAGCTTTGGCAACAAACCAATCATACTTTCTACAGTTAACTTAGTCTTTTGTAAAAAAAGAACATCAGGAGAATGAATTCTCACCAATTCAGGAACAAATTTTTGTTAAGGGCCACTGTTCAAGCCCCTTACACTCCAAGAGAGGACGACCATCTTGGAGGGTTAGAAAAATGGGAATCTAGGGTCTTAATAGATCCATACTCCACCAAAGTCTTCCCCATGAGCTTTATTTTTTCTAGGTCCTTCTTTCTCCCAACTTTGGAAGACTTCAAGTAGCAACCCCTTTCTTTTGGTCTTTTTGAAGAATTCCCAACAAAGGAGAAGCCTTGCTACTTTTTACTGAATCAGACCCCACTTTCACCAATGGAGTAGAGATCTATCCCTCCACCATATTCATATCTGTAAGAGGCTTAGACCTCCCATGAACCACCAAACTCAAATTTGTTTCCATTTGAAAAGCATTAGTCTCCTGAGAAGTCTGGTTGTGATCTAGAATAATTCCTTCCTGAACCCCTTCTGAAACACCCTAATCCATAAACATCATACCCAGATTCACCTCCTACTAACTAAGATAATCCAAAACCTCAAATATATTAAAGGTATCTCCTTCTTGAAGCTCCTTAAGAGTCCTCTTTTGACCCCGGTTCCTATTACGAGCCTTAACAGGAATAAAGCCCTCTGCACCTACAACCTCACTAGGAATGGGGTCCTTTCCTTTGTTGAACTTAGCAGGATTGCAAGGAGGCTGATTAGTTTGAGACTCAAAAGATTTAGACTTCGGGAATCTTCTCTATTGATGGCTATATTCATGACATAGATGACAATGAAAGGGAAATGTCTCATAATCAAGCTACTACACCTAGGAATATGAACCCACAGGAATTTCCAAAGAATATGGAAGAGGGTTACTTAAATCCATTTCAACACAAATGCGAGCAAAAGTCATTACCTTTCTATCTTGAGTTTGTTGAGATGGACCCATCGGTTTCCCTAGTAGTGAAGCAACCTAATGCAATATGTCATTGTGCCAATATTCAGCTAGAAATCTATGGATACAAACCCACACCAGAACTCGATTCGAAAGTGCCTTAGAAGGATCAAAACATGCATGCTACTAGGGCTTAATAAATAGACCAATCTGGTTGTGGAAATAAGGCCTACCTTCAAACACTCTATTGCGATCCGCCATACAATTAAAAGTCACTATAAAGTAGCTGTTTGCTAACAACATTATTTCCATCTCACCCTCTGGGGACCAGGTACGATGAGCCCATGTCTCCAAAAATTGGACTGAAACCCTCATTTCAAAAAAATTATAGAGCAAACCATGCTTCGAATAATACTCAATATCCTTTGTGATCAATTCTGGTTGAATCATTAGCACCAACCTATCTTTGCTTCATTCTAGGCATCCATTAATTTTTGAGATACAAGGACCTCCAGATGAAGCAAATCCTCCATTCCCCAAATCATTAGAGAACATGTTATTATAAAAACCTTCATTGAAAGAGAAGGAGATTTCATTCCAAAAGTAGATCAAAAATCCAAAGTAGAATTGACCCTTGAAGCTTCCCCTCGATCCATCATCAGAGAGGAGACATGGAAAAACCCTTAAAGAAGAAAGCTTCAAATAAAGTACAAAGCAACAGGTGAAGAAAATGAACCTAAGAGATACTAAACACCCCCCGTACACACCCAAACCCCCACTTGATAGCTTCAAACACGACACCACCGATCTTGAAGCAAACAATATCATGCACTGAGAAAGGACGACATTGAGCTATGACCTCATAGGCTACGGGCTGCCATGCCCACACAGCTCCGTTCACCTCCCATCACCATCCCCTCTTTTCTCATTGATTTTTAAATTTACTTAAAAGAAATTTAACCATTTGTATGAGATCTCCATGTGTATTTCATGATTCAATAGTTCAAATTTAGGAAATATTAATTGTAAGATTTATTATATGAATTATTTATGAATCATTTCCTTGCACCCATATCTTGTATTTTGTCAATGATGACTATACCAACTATATAAGAGACCGTCATTCATGTAGTTGGTTTTCCTTTAACCTAGTGACATATTTTGGGTTAAACTCACCCTGGATATAAATTTAAACTCTACAACTTGTGACATTTTTTTGCATTTCAGTGGTTCTTAAGTTACCTCTAGGAACTGCCTCTTGGGCATAGCTAAGACCAAAGTCCACGAGATCTTATCCAATCTTGTTCATTAGCCTTGAACCCCTATAACTATTTATGAACCCTTGTTTTACCCCCATCAATGACACCCTTTGCCTTTAGGATAAAACTATGTTCTAGGATTTTGGTGGATCAATTTTGGAACCTAATAACCCCCACATCCAAAAGGTAAGAAAAAAAGTTTCCACAATGTAGCATTTTAT
Organism: Sequoia sempervirens; assembly: GCA_007258455.2. NCBI lineage: Eukaryota > Viridiplantae > Streptophyta > Pinopsida > Cupressales > Cupressaceae > Sequoia > Sequoia sempervirens. The sequence goes on from VDFB02281492.1 coordinate 121,576,611, forward strand.
CATACAAAATAGAATGGATCCATTAGGCTCAAATTGCAAACTTTATAATTTCACAGTTCAAGCATAAAGCAAAAATAACATACACAATTAATGGAAGATTCAATTTCCTTAAAATTTTTATAAGGTTAACATTTGAAAATTCAAGAATACCCTTATGAGTATATGAAGCATAACAACACACTTTTCATAAAGTACATATTTTGAAGAAATTTTACGAAGTAACAATGCTAAATTGAAAATTTCAAAAATGAAAACATACAACTAAATTAAATACAAAAAAATATAATTATGATTCTTGTTTGAAATCATAACCTAAAAAATAAAATACCACATCCAACCACATAATATAGGCATTGTCAAAGAATGAATCCACTCTCATGCATATACTTTTCAATTGGTGGAATACATCTATTTTTGTAAAAAAGATTCTCAAGTGAATATGAAAATATTCCTTTCATCTACACAAGAAAGTTTGAAATCCCTTTTAAAGATCCAATCTCACCAATCATTTAGAAATCTAGAAGAAACCTTAAGGAAACTATTTACAATAAGCCAACTCTCAAACAAGTGAAGGGGTAGAGGGAAACAATGCATAAGTACTAAAATGCTTCCCTTTTTTCCTTTTCACTCAAAAAACACCTAGAATAAACATTTACATTTCTTTCCATTTCACAACTCAACAAGCTATTTCAAATTAGGTTATCTTGCAACTTTAGATATTTGCGAAAGATATTACCAGGACATTTCACTAAAATTCTATCTAAAATGATTTTAGAAAAATACCTTTAAAATGACTAATATATCAATTTTGTTATTCCCTTTATGGTGTCCTTATTGTCTTCCAAGTCAAACATTATTGTAATAAACGTAGATGCAATGTTTGCATTAACCCTATACCTACTCTATGTATAAGAATTCTCCCCCCTCCTAAAATGTATTGTATGACATGAAGGAGAATGCCATTGTTGTTATTTAAAATAGATTTCAATCCCTTTTCTCTGATTACCCCGATGAGAGCCATATGTTTCTTCTTGCATATTAAACACACAGATGTATTCATGTTGTTTGAAGGTTGAGAGGTGTAAAAATGGTAATTGAGAATGGCTTGCTAGTATTTTGTGCTAAACCAATTGCCATCATTAATACTACTTGGGCTATACTTTAATTTATAATAAATTTTGGCCGAGGATCTTGCTTTGGCATGGATGAGATCTTTCCACCTTATTATGGAAAGTTGACTCTAAATTTCCCTCATTATTGTTAATTATTCTATCTTTCTTCCTTCATAAGCTTGAGAAATTGTATTTTCCATTTCATATTAAAGCATATCTTTTATGCTAGGCCGGTAATCAAATTACGTATCTATTATACACTTTTCTATAATTTCTATTGCCCTATTCAGAAATGTGTTTGCTTCTTTGTTTATTTCTCTATATATGTGACTTATGGAACTTTTTTCCAACTCATCTAGTAAAAGACATACTTGTAGGAAAACATTGTTTTTTTCTCAGTTATGAGATTTTGTCTTTTTGACTATATTTATAGTTATGATTGAATCTCCTTCTATCTCAACTATCTTATATTCATACTATTTAGAAATTTGGGGACCTAGAATAAGGGCTTGGACCTCTGCTTCATTGTAGTTTCTTCATTCAATTTCTTTAATGCTATTGCTATTAATTTACCTTGCTTGTCTTTCATTATACATCCAACCCTTGATGGTTTCATATTGCATTTTGAAACTTCTTCGAAATTCATTTTGAACCATCTAGATTTTGGGACATTTCATTTGACATCTTTCCTTATACAACAAAATTAACTCTATTAATCCATAAAAGATTTTTTAAAACCAAATTCACACCTATATTTTTTTTAATCGTTGTTACCAATTACATTCAATTGTTTTGATGCTTGCATCATGGTTTTTATTTATTTTCTCCCTCTTCATCTTTTTCTGTTCTATAATTGTTTTATTTTTTAAAAATTATACCTACAAAACTAACATTAATACATGGAAAGTCAAAGCAGTTGATTAAAAAACTAATAAAAACATCCCCATTAATTTATTTCCACAGAATATCTGGAGTTGCAAAGAGTATGGCTAAGATTATATACGTGTTTATGGCATTCGTATTGCTCATAGTAGCGCCTTCATTTATAGGTGACAGTCCAATAATATATAGGTTTATGCTATCTTTTTTCATTTGGTAATGCAAGTTTTTGATAAGGACAGTCATCTCAATGTTATGAGAGCATTCTTCTTTCTCTTCTAGGGTTGGAGAGTGGTAGGTGGTAGCTCGCATCTTGATGATGACTAGACACCTTTAGCTAAGAGTATTATCAATTTAATTAATAGTTGAAATTGTTTTTGCATCAAAAGTTATTTCTATTTTGTTTAAACAATATATTTTTTTCTCTCCTTGAAATTGTTTTTGCATTAAAAGTTATTTCTATTTTGTTTAAACAATATTTTTTTTCCTTAGAGGAAAGATTGCATATCTATAATTTTGTGAAATAATGAAAACATGTAAATTAGATATGTTAGTATGTATTGTACGAAATAAGATGACACTTATAATTGTAGTCTTTGATTGGTTTAAGAATTATGTTGTCCATAGATTGAAATATAATTTGTATAATTTTGTATCATTATTTTGAAACTGAACAAAAAAATTAATTGATTTTGCAAAACATTGGGCACATATTTTTAGTTGTAAGATCTTTCACTTCATAATGAAAAAGTTTGGAATCTTTCAAATATGTGTAGAAGCAAAAGTAATCTCAAGAACTAATAATACTTTGACTAATGAATAGTCAATATTTAATGTAATATCTTTGTCAAAAGAAAGAAGAAACAAAACAATCCAATTATGTAATATTCTATTTTAGAGAAATAGTAAATATGATCATACTTATTATCATAGGTAAGATAAACAAAAACCTTATATATGTGTAGTATCAATTTGAACACCTCCTCTTCATGGTTGTACAATTCAAATTATAGTACAATTCAATTTTTATTCTCATGCATAGTAAGATGCTCTATAACATGTGAAGTTTATTGATACAGTTAATAAAATATGATTTCATTGATGTCTCAATTGAAGTACCTTGACGCATTACATAATTACAATGTGAACACTCTAGTTTAGAGTTTTCAAATGTGGATGATGATATTGGTACTCCTAATTTTAGATAGCCTATATAGCTTCAATGGATATAAAATTGAAGATGAAAGGTGATCATCTAAGAGTTTATAATGTTGTCACTTTTATAGTTATTTCATTGAAACTCTAAATGTGGATGTTTATGGTATTGCTTATATTTCTTGAATAGCTTATATCTTTAATTATAGTTAACATGAAGATCATGCCATATTTATTTAAGATGGTTCTCTAATATAATGTCTATATTAAACATTGTAATTTAGAAGATTAACCTTTTCCTAGTGCTAATCTAGTTTAATTATATAAATACATATAATTAGATACAAATCAATATATATTAAATGATAATTAGGAATTTATAATTGAGAAATAAGTGCTAAATTAGGAAATTAAATGTAAAGGAATTGAGTATTTAGCACTTGAATCAAAATAAAATATGAAAAATAATATCTTGCAAAATTAATTTTCCTTAGTTTAGAAATTTGATGAACTAGAAATGTGGACTATCCCCACATTTTTTTATAGGCTCAAATAATTATTTTTGGGTTGAATTTGTCAATTCACATCAATATTATGATGTACATATCTAATATTTAAATCTTGGATTTGATTTGTTGAAATGTATACTTTAATTATCCAATTCACTAGATTTTTTGCTCCTTGTTGATTGTTAAGGATAAGTAGTATTTAAAAATAATTCAGGGACATTCTCAAATTGTAAGGGTCATGATAAATACTGGTATATACCATGAGAGAATGCAGGTGTTCTATGTACAAATTTTGATGTAATACTTTAATTCTTTTGAGTGCTCCATTTAAAGTGTTTCTATTTAATACTCATTGTATGCTTTATGATTTTGACTTATAATTGGATATGGAGAAATTTATAAATAAATGTATTTTAGTACCAAGATTTAACATTTCATCATACACGTGTGTACCGTGTTATCCTCCAATGATTGGATAGAGGATAGTAGTTGGTAATTTTTGATTTTTTTTTTAACTTTAAGGGTCACTTTTTCATGATACAAGATTCATCCCATGACATGTAAATAACATGGGATCCATTAAGTGTAATATCAAAATCAAGAGTAAATGTTTGGGGATTTGTGTAGTACCTTATAGTTTTGTATTTTTTAATACTAATATTATCACATAAACCTTAGGGATTTTATGATAAGAAATCAATGATTTAATTAAAGAACTTCAAAATCCTATAAAAATTGTCTTATATTTATCATATTTTGAGATAAGAAGATAAGTAATATTCTATAATTGATTGTATTAGATGTCTTTTAATTATGAATATTTTAATTGTGATTACCATCCAAATAGGTGCTTATTTAAATTAATGTTTATAAATATTATTTCTTATTTTAATTTATGTCATCTCAATTATTTTTAACATTAATGAATTAATGAATTATTTTAAGTCTACAATTAAGATGTTAATTAGAGGGATATTTAATTTCACATAGCAATTCATTAGTGCTTAGTGATGGTGAAAACAAAGACTGATAAAATAGGAGGATGAGAGTTTAGGTGTTAGCCACCAGGACAATAGGAGATACGATATTGACTAATATATTTGTAGGGAAGAAATGATCTCAAAATAAACAAACTAGGATTGTCTAGTGAATTTCTATTAAGCATAGATGTGTGCAAGATTACAAAGAAAAAAACAAACTAGTGAATCATAAAGAGGAGGGTAATTATAATCATAAAATGGTGAGATACTAAGGATACTTGAATTACTTATCAGAGACAACTAAAATTAATCTTGTCACAATAATTATTTATTTAAATACATAATTATTTTCACTTACAACTCACTCCCTTACTTATATTTACAATACTCATTATTAGTTTACGTATCTCCATATTTTAATTCAAATTAAATAATTTAAATCTATATTATTCCCACCTCATTATTAAATAAAATAAAATAAAATCCATTATTAAATTAAACACGCATCAAATCCATTATTAAATTAAATACACATCAATTCCATTATTAAATGAAATAAAGTAAGTCCATTCTCATCTACTTAAAAAAAAAAAAATCCAAATATTTTTTTTTCCCTCCATAATTACTTAAATTAAATGAAATTAAAGGGCCCCTCTTGCACATGATATAGTGCCCCAAGTGCATGTCATTAATCTATACCACCCATCCATCACTTAATTTCCACCATTCATGTCCTCACTCAAGCATCTATAAATTAAAATCCCAAATCCTTCATTATCCCAGTCCTCTCCCTCTCTCACAATGTGATCTTGTGCTCATTCTCTCTCATAATTAGGTACTAAAAAAGATCAAATTAATGAGTATCCATCATGTACAAAGGCACATCAAGAATAAAAATTAGATATGTATACATACAAATAAAAGCTACAAAGGATTAAATAATCCAAAGAGAAACTATGGGAAGGGTACCAATAGTCATTATAGCTAACTTCGTCCACCCTAACCTCCTAAATGGTATGTCAGATTTGAACATTTTTTGGGGGGTTTCTTTGTATGTATCCTAAGAGATAATATCTATTGTTTTAGCTTTGGGGTAGTTACGATGAGCATGAGAGGATTTGTTATGTACACAAAGGTAAAAACGTGGTTATTCAAGGTGATAGCCAATACATATTTTCTATTGCCTAAAAAACCTTTCTATTTGACCACCACAAAATTTGAACAATTGATCCAATACATATGCATAAATTCCCTAGTACTTATGCACTATTGGTTCCCATAAAGTTGCACAACTCCTCCAATTAAGGATTTTTTTGTAACTATTGGGCATAAAGTGCATAACTATTGGTAAATTTATAACTTTTTAGTGGGATTTTCATTACCATGTATCAATGAATGGTTATTGGAATATGGGCAGTAATTGGGACCTTTCTTGTACATCCCTCATTTTCATGAGTAAATCCATTCAAGAAAGGATATCACTTACTTTGGTAGTTGAAGGTAAGAATTTAATTTGATATTCTCTATGCTCAATCTAATGGTGTTTTTCATATATTTAGAATAAGGGTTTAATATGGATTTAATCTCTTACATTATGCTCTAAATTTATAATCATACATTTTTACATCCTAGTGGGACCCATTGGTCCTTGAAAAATCTTTATTTTATAGGATCACTTGAGCTTGATTTTATAGTTCCTTGAGATTTTGGTAAATTTTTAGTGATTTTTAAATTGAATAGGTGTATCCTATGGTAAAAAAACCTCACCATTGGGTTCAAAAGGTCCCAAAAATCATATATTGATACATAATTTAATCTTTTTGGACATTTTTAGAATCAAAGTGTGGCATAGAAAATTGGACACTCTTGGAAAAAGAGTCAATTTCACGTTTAATTTGGACCTAATTTTGACTACCCTTACATTAATCATTCTTCAAAAGAACAAATTTATATGCCCCTAAGATGCATTATTTTTTATCTAGAGGCCCATTTCATTTAAAAATTATATAAATCATGACAAACAATACTTAATTCATTCATACCTCAAAAACCCACCTCCAAAAACCACTAGTGGGACCCATTCGCCACCTTGGGTGAATGAGTCCCCTCTGGTGGGACCCATTCGCCAAGAGTGGTGAATGAGTCCCTTTTGGGGAAAAATTCAATTTTAAGCGGGAACTTCACCAACTCAATTTTCAAATTTTTAGTGGATGTTGGCGTCTTAGGTCTAAATAATAGGAAAATTAGGTATTGATGCCTATAAATACACATTTTAGGTCATTTTTCACATCTCCTAGTCATTTATACAAAGAAAAATTCAAAAGTCAAGTTTTGAGAATCTTCCACAAGAAGTTTCATTAGCATTTCTATAGCAAAGTTGAAACCTTTGGACAACAAGATAGGGTTTTTTCAAGTCTTCAAGATCACTTCTCATTCAAGATACTACATTGCAAAGAGTTTATCATGGATGCCTATGGAGAATCATGGAGGAATCTAGGTTGAAGAGATGCAACTAGCCATCAAATCACACCTTATGACTTGTTTTCAAAGTGATTTTGTCTTCCATTTTTTCTCTATCTTTAGATTTAAGGTTTGCATGTCATTTACATTCATTTGAAATGTTGTAGGGTTTCTTAGATTGAAGTCTTTCATTATTAAAGTTCCATTTACTCATCTTATTCTAGCACATTAGAATAGGGTTTTGCTTTACTTTAAAATTTCCTAGTCTTAGACACACTTAGGGCTAGGGTTTTATGTAGATTTATCTATTCAAGGTTTGAATACCCAATTAGGGGTTTAACTAAGGAAAAACCCCATCAGAAAATAAATTTAAACCTATTTTGCAGGTATTTTTCAGAGATTCAGATCTGGGTTTACATCAAGGAGTGTTGTGTATATGACAAAGTATAGGTCTGAAACTTGAGTTTGTAGAAAACAAGAAAAGGACTGATTCACCATGGATGGTGAATGAGTCCCACTAGAGGTGCCTATCAGAGCTGAGTGTAGATTCCAATACCCTTTTGGTAGAAACCCTGATCTGGAACTGATTCACCCAGGGTGGCGAATGAGTCCCTGTCAGCCAAAAAGTCAATATTTCTAGTTTTTCAGAGTATTTTCCAGTCTCCATCAGACTAACAGGTGCACACATTTTGTATTGTAACTCTCTATTTAGTTCTATTTGCATTCTTATTCATCTTTTTAGGTATTTTGTAAACAACACTATGTTTTCAAACACTTCATATTTATTAGGTTTTGCAAAAGTAATCAATCAACTTTATCAAATTTCTACATCTAGATCACTAAATTTTGGCATAATTTCATTGTACTTGCATTAGTTTGAGTGAACCACCTAGATTTTGTGTAGGAATCTCTCTCTCCTTTAGGTGAAAAACCCTATTTGAGCAAGAGTCATAACATTCCTAAACCACAAAAATATTTGGTTCATTTTGGTGAACCTACATATTGAACATTATCTCTTTCTGATTTTCATCTGTTTTTACATCCTAGGACTCATTGCATTAGCTTTTGCATTGTTTTTCCATCCTAGGGATTACAAAATTGCATTAGTGAAACTATAATTTAGAGGTCATTATTGCATTTCATTTCATCAAATCATCACAAAATTTTGCATTTCCATTACTTCTCTGCATTGTACAGACCTGAGCACATATAAAAAAGTCAAAAAAATAAAAAAATCTTAAAAATACCTTTCTTGGGACTCATTCGCCACCCTGGGTGAATTAGTCCCAATACACTTTCTACATCATTGTTTTTAGAATTTAGTTTTCTTTTTACACTTTCTGTTTGTCATAGTTACTTTTATGTTTTTGTTTAGTTATTTTCTATTATATTTAAATCATTTGCATAAGCATCATTTCCTTTCATGTCATTTATGGATAGAATTAGATTTTTGCAAGTTTCATTTTCAGCATTAGTTCCTAGTCCTTTTAGATCATATTCATCAATACATGAATGCAAAAAACCACAAAGATCAAACAAACCCTTCCATAAAATGCTTCAATTTAGAAACACCATCTCACCCAAGCCTCTTAGTAGTGATGATTTAGATAAGTTAGATGAAGTCCTTCAGGAATTCCTCTCACTCACTTCATCCTCTAAAGCTTTCCATGAGAAGCCTAAACTGATTGATGATAACCTACCTCTAAGACCTTTTGGTTGTGATGACTTTGATATGTTAGATGAAGCCCTTCAGGACTTCATCTCGCCCGAGTCATCCACTAAGGTTTGCCGTGAACAACCTAAAACAAAGGATGTTAATGTGATTCAACCTCAACTCATTCTTTAGCCACCCTCGCATAAACTTCACCCTTCCAATAAACTCGAGTTTACTCTTTACCCACCTAAAAATGATGTGTTGCAGCAATCCAGTAATACTATTGCTCATACATATAATACCTGAAACAATCTGCAACCACCACAACCAACCTCACCCTCTTTACCTTTACCTAATCCGCCTAGTGCTCCTCATTTTCCCTCACACACAAAGGAGTATGATCTTGTTGAACAACTCAAGAATACTCTTGCAAAGATTTCTCTTTAGGATTTACTTCATAATTCACCAAATTATCACACCATCCTTCAAACAACATTGCAACACATACCAGTTCCTCATGGTACAACTCCAAATGATGTGACAGCTTTAATACATGGAATGAATAGAGTTAATCTAGACATTACTTTTCATCAACATGAGCTCCCTCCTTTAGAGTTACGACAACAAAATGAGGCCTTTATGATAATTGCTCAATTCAATCAAATAGGTATCAAAAGGACCCTCATTGATAATGGTTCTTCCCTTAATGTGTGTAGTGTGAATCTCCTCGATAGATTGTGTGTTGACAAGTCACAAATTTAAAACCTGATTCCCTCTCCATTCAAGGATTTGACAATACAACAAAGAAACTTCTTGGTGTAATTACTTTGCTTATTACCATTGGGGCACAACTATTGTGCAAAATCCTATCCATGTCATGCCTTATGACCTTTCATATAATCTTCTTTTAGGAAATCCATGGATTCATGAGATGAATATTGTGCCTTCAACCCTTCATTGTATAATGAAATATGTCTATAACAACAACATTTATCAAGTTGAAATAGACCCTGAGCCTGAAAGTTTCTTACACCTTGAAAAAGGAACCACAAGTCCTTTGAATACATTAATTCCAACATCACACATATAACCTCTTGAAATTGAAAAAAAAGATGAATCAATGTCTAAATTATTCGGTGACAATTGGGGATCATTAGAATTCACACCTTCATTTATGGGCGAATATATAATCACATGAAAAAAGGATGAAAAAAAGCACAACCAACCGTTCTGTCAACTCAAAATTTGGAAAAATATTCTCCACCATCTATCTCCTCTACTTTGGAAGAAACTACAACGTATACAACCAATTTTGATGAGATAGATTATCAACAACTTCCTAATCTAAAAGAAATGGAATGACTTTATGGGAAATGCTACGAACTTGTGAAAAAATTGGGATATGCTAGAAAAGGATGTGGAAAGAATGAACTAGGTATTCACGTCCCTATAGAACCTAATACACAAGAGACAAAAACTGGGCTGGGATTTTCTTTTTCTAAGATGACCAAAGCCACTCAATGACCATCTTTGAATATCAACACTATCACATGTCAACCAAGACACAATCTCATAATCAAACATCTTGAGCTGCTTGATATGGAATTACCACCATCATGGGAGTATGTTAAAAGTGATGAAGCTTTAAAAGAAATGTTAGGAGTTTATGATAACACATCCTCTATTCCTCCCATGAAATAGGTTACTTGTGCTATAATAAGTACCAAGAAAAAATATAGTGTTATTCATGAACAACCATATGATCCTAAAGTTCCTAAGTCTAATGCACTCCCCTTAGGAGATACAATTGATATACCAATGAACATAAATGATAAAGAAAAAGTTATTAAGATTGGGAAGTGCCTTGATGATGAAGAAGAAGAGGACACTACAACTTTCCTTCATGATTTTCCTAGGTATAACTTTGATATGGTTGAGCAAGAAGCCCACCTAGCGGCATGACTTTTCCCCATAGCCACCTTTGTGTTTGTGAGCGCATACCAACTAGCGTATGTATCTTACCTTTTGGGCTTTCTCACCCCATGGATAGTTAGAAGTTTTGTGGCCCTAGAGTGAGTAAATTTGGGTCTTCTCACCCGGTGGATCATCACGTGTTCTGTCACCCCAGAGTGAGTACACATTCTCAATCAACCTAGATCTAATCCACAACTAGTTGTATTGACAATCAAAGCTTCATTTGATTCTCAACACTTGTGTGTTCCTTTGTTCTTATGTTTAGTTTGCCATGGGATCTTCATCCTGCAGGCTTGATCATCTCTCTTGATCATTGTCATTCCATCTTGCTAACATAAGTGCATTTGAACCCTTCTCTTAATGTTCATGGCTACTTTAGTGTGAGTTTGAAGTAGGTTCATCCTCTCACTAAAGTGGGGGCTAAATGTGCCATAGAAAAATGGCCCCTTGTCATTTTCATGGCCTTTTAGGTCTTGTTTCATGGTGTTTGATATATTTTGCTTTGATTTTATGTTGCAACACAACATGAACATGCATATTTAGGTACTAAAAATCAAATAATAATGTCTTGTGAAGGTGTTGTGAAGTGTTTTAAGAAATTTCTACATTCTTCTAGACTTTATTCATTACAATTCACCTAAAAATCACCTTTTTACACATATCAAGTCCTATTTTGAAGTGTTGTAAAGTCTTGTAACAAGATTTCACGCTTTTCTAGGCACCACTTTAGTATTTATCCCTTTCTTATGACTTATTTGACCCCTTTATGCCCTTATATGCTTTAATTAAGTGTATTTTTGAATGTAAGCCTGATAAACAACATTAAGTAAAACTTAATTCCCTACACTTGTTTTCAGGTCCTAGGTGGGACCCATTCGCCATGGGTGGTGAATGAGTCCCCTTTGGCCCCAAATTCAAAATATTTTAATTTTTCTTTTAGGTTTTTATTTAAAAACACTTGATGTCGGCCTGTGATGAGGTATGAATGGGTAACTAAGGCACAAGATTGTATAAATAGGCAATTTTCACCTCATTTTACATCTCCTACGATTCTGCAACATTCACATATCATATTCAAGCATTCAAGCATCCTACAACATCTTATCAAGCACTATTGAAGCACTTTGAAGCATCCATTGACATTACTTCAGATTTCCATTATCAAGGGTTTGGTAAGTTGATAGAATTTGCATGTTATTAGTTTTTCATTCTCTTTCATTTCATTATTTTATTAAGGGTTTGATTACCAAAGGTGGGTTTGACCAAGGAAAACCCCTGTTTTCTAACCCTCAACTATTTTTCCCTATTGCATGTGTGTTTCCAGACCTAGGTATGCCAATTTAACAAGCTTTTTGGTGTTGAAAAGTGGAGAACAAGTCAAATAGGTCCTTCAAGTCAATTTATTCATATTTCAAGCTTGGTGAAGGTTTTCTATCCATTTCCTGTAGAATTGACTTTGGCAACCCGACAATCAGTGATTTCAAGATCTGGTGTTGCAGAGTTGTCTCCTGATTTTTCAGAATTTTAGGAGAGGACTAATTTTCCACCAGTGGTGAATGAGTCCCACCTTAGGACTGATTTTTTTTTTTTGTCAGATTTTAGATCCCGACTGTCAGAAACAAGTTTCTTACACTTTTTCATCAGTAGGACTAATTTTCCACCCTGGGCAAATGAGTCCCACTATGAAAATTTAGTAATTCTAGTCAAAATTTCCAACATTCCAGAATCATCAAATCTTGCCCAGGTGCACTCTATTTCATCTTGTTTCTTTCTATTTTGCATCATTTCCTCATTTAGTTAATTTTTTGCATATCATAGTGTGTTTCAAACATAGTTAAAATCTTACTTTTGCATTCATATTCATTCATTTGCATTTAGATTACTTGATTTAGTGTAGAAAACATCACACATTACATTATTTGAATGAACCCTTAGCATTTTTGGGACCTATCTCTCTCCTTTTAGGTGAAAAACCCTAGAAGAGCTAAAGAAGCACATAGGAATCAAAAATCAATTGTTCATATTGCATTACACTTATAATTTTCTATCACAATGGGGAATTTGAATGAGGCCTTCTTGCAAGTATGACTATAAAGAGCCTGAGACGGTTTCAACTATCTCACCAATTCTAATAAAACAATTTTGTCTGTTGGGTACCTGGGCAACATGAATGGATGTCCGTCAAATCCCTTTATCCTAATAAAGGAGTAAGTGGGGAATTGAATGTACCAGCCTCTCATTGGTTGAATGACACTTTGTGCTTCCAGGGATAATCTTTTGGCTTTATCATCTTCCATTGTTCTAACCAGTTTCATGGAGAACAAATCATTGAATTTCCTGTAATTATCTTTATATCCATGGATGGTGATCTAGGGAAAATGAGCATATATCAAACTATTTCCTACCTTCATGCCTAGAGTACCAATCTATTTCAACCCTTGCTTGGTAGCTCTCATGGCATAGGAGTAAATCACATATGAAGACATAAAAAAATTTGGTTTTGGGAAATATTATTTTTTCATATAATTTGTCACTTATAAACTTTCCCCAATGCATTGCACAGGACTTTCCATCAGACTGGGTATTATTACAAACATCTAGGGTTCAAATTTACTTGCATCCCTTAAACCAACTACCCTACTCAATAGAGTTATAATATCTTGAATTTCTTGGTTGAACATAGACCTCTGAATTACTTTGGTCTATGGTGTAATCGACTTATAGCACCATGGGTTACTCATAATTTCTTTGTTGCGTGGTTCATCATTCTGATACATTTTCCCCTTTTCTTTCATATCAACATTATACACTTGTGTGTAAATATGGAGCCCAAATGTGTACATAATTCCTTTGTGTGAGAAGTCTACATAAATTCTCCTTTCTTTCTCAATGAGTCTTTTGGCTGGGTTGTAGTAATTTATACATTGCATAACCAATTCAGGGGCCTCCATTGTGGCAGAAACCCTCTTGCTAAAAGTAACCCATTTGCCATAACATTTTTGGTACATTGAGAAGTATTTTCTATTAATACCTGTGAATGAATGTCAATATCAGAGGACCATCCCATATGACTGTATGTAACCACCACATTGATTGGTACGACTTGTGAATTGCAGTATTTAAATTCATCTTCTTCCCTTACGTCAGAAGTAATCATTTTCTCTAGTGTGTTCTGCAAATTCCAAAAATGTGTCTTGTGTGCAAGTTAGGGTTAAATTTAACTAGATTTTGTAATTTATAAAACTTTCAGTTCATCTTTCAGTGAAATTTAAAATCAAATAATAATCAACATTTCAATTTATTAAAGGGAAAATACCATTTTTTGAGATTTTTCATGCTTGAAAATCACTAACAAAGTGTCAGTTATCCGAAACATACCTAGTTCTAGTCACTGATAATAATTTTTCAAAATGCAGCTTCAAAACCCTTGGTAGTTGTATTCTCAGTTTCTCAAAATTTACCTCTCCTTGTGCACCAGTATTATTTTGTTCTTTCAATGTCCTTTGCAAATTTGCAGCATGAGGTGAAGTGGAGTATTGCAAAAGCAACTGCATGCTTGAGGTGGTTCCAAGTACATAGGAAGTTCACCGCCTTCATTAATTACCTTTTGTTTCATGTTAATTCCTCCAATAAAGGTGCAATCATTACGGATTAGGGTTCAAATTACAAACACCTATATTTTTGTGCAGGCTCGCTATTAGAGGAGAAAGATGATGCAATAATCATATTGGCAATCAGGTGTCACGGTAATTTTCTATAAGGTATCAGTGATTAAAGATACATGATCAATTTGGGATCATCGGGATTGAGGCTTTCTGGCATGAATTTAAAAAAGAAACACCGGGATCTAGGATCTTAGCTCCAGGCTTCAAAGAGAGAAAATTGGAACAAAAGAAAAGACCAGGAACCAAGTGATATTAGTGAATGGGAAAAAAGACTCCAATTTCTGACTTCCGAAATAAGGAAAAGAAGAGGAAATAAGAAAAAATTAAAATACTAGACTCCAATAAAAAATATTACTAAATTAGGATTGACGGCTCTGGGGAAGCAAAATACCAAGCGAAGTTAGAGCTAAATGAAGATACAATTCACCTTGATGCAATTACAGGACTCTAGGATTCCAATTTCTAGTAACAATGATAAGCTTTTGTGAATATACTAAAACACCAAATCCAGAAAAGAAAAGGATAAAACAAAGACCAACTGAAGTTGAAAATGAGATCAACAACCAACCAAGCTACAAAATGATTCCAAAGTAAACAAAAGTGAAAGGGAATAGGAAAAAAAAGTGGGTCCACATTTTTCCAAGGGGAAAATGGGGCATATTGTGACACTACACAACAAATAGCAACCAACAAAAATAAACAAAATAATAGAAAGTCAATTCTAGATCTAACATCAATGTGCTAACTTTCTTTAGTCTTCTAATTATAAATCTTTGGATCCTTATTCCAACATTCAAATTTCACCTCGGTTAGCATGCAAGATTAAGTATTATTGAGCTCACATGTGTGCAATTGATTATTTCCACCACAGTAAACTTAGAAATAGAAACAATTTGCTTTAACCTACATAATATGACAATTCCTTTTAAGCCAACTAGGGATAGAGCCTTGCTGTTAGTCAAGCATCGATAGTCCCGACAAGCCTCGGTAGAGTTATTTGGATATCCTAAAGAGTTGATTTTTTGTTCTTTTTTTTTTTTCAGATATAGCAATGATAGCTCATTTTTCTCTTTTGATATTTCAATGATAGTTCTTTTGTCAACTTCCAAGCAATGAAGCCCGCTATTAGGTTTGGAATTATAGTGGTAGCAAAGGTATCCTTTTGATTTTTCAATTAATGCAAACAATTGCTATCCCAAATTTTAGTAGAATGATTTAGATGTGTTCGTTTGTAGCTCTCAACATCAACTGAATGATTCATGCTAACCAGAGTATAAAGAATTGAATAAATCTTAGATAATTTATAATCAAAGGACTATTTTCGGTTAGGACACAGATCAAACTCCTAGAGTTGATGTTCTATTAACTTGTTCACCTTCAAAAGTTTCTAATCATTGTAAAGTCAAATGACACAACACCGAAAAAGAAAAGCAAAAGAAACAAATGACTATGTACAAAACAAAACAAAAAACTATTTACAAAAAAACTATTTACTTATGAATGGAAATAATGCTTTAGGAACTACCCATTGACCCTGGGCAATGGGATATCTTCACTAGTCAAAGACTTCAACCTATAAGTGCTATCACCCAATATTTTAGAAATTTGGTATGGACCTGTCCATAACTTGTCAAACTTACCATGCTCACCTTTTCGTTCATGGGCTTTATTCCAATATAGGACCAAGTTAGCTATCCTAAAAGTTTTTAATCTAGCTCTCTTATCAAACCATCTTTTTACCATAGATTGATTCCTAGAAAAATGATCTATAGCTCGAGTAGATTTTTCATCTAAATGCATCAATTGCAACAATTGTGCTTCCGTTTGGTTATCTAATCCAATATATTCCTATGCAAACTGCCAAGTAGGGATTTTTAAATTTATTGGTAGTATAGGATCTACCCCATAGACTAAATGATAAGGATAATTCCCTAATGCAACTTTCATCCTAGTACGATCTACCCAAAGGGAAAATTTTAGCAAAGAATTCCATTCCCTAGGATTCTTTTCAATCAAATTTTTAATTATATCGAACATATTTCTATTTGATGATTCAGCTAATCCATTTCCCTGCGGATAATAGTTAGATGAAAATTTCAATGTTATACCATATTCAAATGCCTAGTTAGAAAATTTCAATGAAGCAAAGGTAGGGCCATTATCACATACCAATGCATATGGTACTCCAAATGTAGTGATTATATTCTCTTCCAAGAACTTGATGACCACTTCTGTAGTGCATTGTTTGTTAGGACACACCTTTTTCCATCTAATACAGTAATCTATAGTGGTTAATATAAATATATGGCCTACGAATGATGGAGGATTAATGGTTCCAATAAAATCTAGTCCCCATAGTGAAAAGGGACGCATCTCCATCACTGGATATAGTGGTTGAGTGTTGAATCTTCCTTTATCTGATGTAGTTTGACGTGTATAACATTTTTTCACGTGTTCATATGTGTCTTTGAATATTGTTGGCCAGTAATAAACAACTCTTAGAATAGCTAAAGGTGATCCATGAGCTGTCCCAAACTTATCATGTAGTTCCTACAACACTTTATTTGCTTTTGTTCTATTTAAGCATCTTAAATAGATTCCTTCATGGTTTCTTTTAAATAGAGCTCCTCCTTTGATCATGTAACATTTTTATTTTATTTGAAGGGCTCTTCTTTGATTCCTTTGCATATTATCAGGGAAAGTATGGATAACCAGATGATGCCATATATCTAAATACCAGTCTTCTTGATCTTCTACATCCAAAGTATATTGTTGACTTTAAATTCGCGGATCTATTTCTATAATAGATCTAACTAAAGCTTGTCCCCAAACCAATCCCATGGGTATGATTTCTAGATCAAATTCTTGTAGGATTGTGACCCATTTGGCTCTTTTTCTCCGAGCTCACTCTATGTTAAGGGTGTGCAGGATCATGATGGGCCAAAAAGTGGCAATATGATGGGTATGTGGCTGATAACTTTTTTTTTACCCAAAATTGATAAAACAAAAAAGGTTTTTAAAGGAGATTATCAACTTTCCATCAATATAAATTATTCTTTACTTTGAATTTAATAAATAATTATTATTCATTTTCTATTTGAATTGACTAAAGTCCCAATTGATAGGCTAATTAAAAAAATCTATAGCTTTCAAATGGTATCACATTTTTGAATCCAAACATGCATCACATTCTATGCTTTATACTATAGGATTAAAAAATAATAATTTTATGAAGTTTTGACCAAAGGTGGTTAGACATACAAGTTTTTATAATTTTTAAAAGTTGTAATAAAAAATTCATAATTAATTATTTACTTGAAAAGAATTACAAAAAATATGCATCACATTGGGACATGAGTCCTCTACTTATATCTAAAATATTATAAAAATATTATCATTTTATTGTGGTTAGGTGGCCACCTACTTCTTATTTTTCCTTGAAATTGAAGTACTACTACATTGAAATTTCAAATTTCCACCAAATAGAATTTTTAAAAATAAACCTCGTAGTTTAGAAAATACATTCAATTTGCTACAGATTCTACTCTAACATATTTTTGAAATTTAATATAGATACCTTATTCAATTTTTTACGTCAAGTTGCCTAAATCTATTTTTTTTGAATTTTTCACCACTTAAGGGCCTATTTTTTCCATGATGATCCTGCACATACCCTTAACAACATTTTGACTACAGAATCTAGAACAATAGCTTTAACTATACTCTTGAAGATGTAATTTCTAAACTTGCGTATCACTTTGACCAAAGTAAAGGCTTGTTCTTCAATATCTATATATCTCAGCTCCACTTCTTTGAATGGAGTGCTCATAAAAGCAACTAGTTTCTTTTCTTTATTTTTGCCCTTCTATGTTAATACTGCTGCACAAGTGTGACCTGAAGCAAAAGAGTAAATGTAAAAAGGTTTAACACAATATAGACTTACCAATACCGACAGTTCTGTGATTGTAGTCTTTATATTATTGAAGGAAATCTTAGCTTTTTTTGTCCATTCTATTTTGACATCTTTCTTTAACATATCATTGAGTGGTTTCACTATTTCGGTGAATCCGGTGATAAAATTTTGAACAAAGCTAATCTTACCGAAATATGACTTCAACTATTTTCTGCTTCCTGGGGGTTGTAGCTTGAATAGTGCACTCACTCTATTTGGGTCTATCGAAATACCTTGTTCAGAAATGATGTGTCCTAGTGACTTACCTTCATTTACCCTAAAAATACGTTTTAGGATTTAGTGAAACTCCGTAAGTTTCACATTTCTGCAATATCACTATGAGATTTTGAACATGATCTCTTCTTTCTTTTGAAAATACTGTAAGGTCATCCATGTAGATAATGATGCATTTTCCTATCAATTCACAAAAAGAATAGTCCATGGCTCTCTAGAATGTACCGACATTCATTAATCCGAACGACATCCTTCTGTAAGAAAAAGTTCCTCACTTTGTGGTGAAAGTTGTTTTCATCTGATCTTCCCTTGCTACCATTACTTGGTTATATCCAGAGAATCCCTCGAAAAAGGACATCATCTATGAATTTTTAACTATTCTTAGTACTTCTTTGAGTGAGGGTAGTGGATAATTGTCTTTTTCAAAAGCCTTGTTGAGATTTTGGAAATCTACACATAGTCGTATATCTCCATTTTTCTTTCTTATGGGGACAAAGTTCACCACCCATGTAGAATGTTTGATAGGAATAATTATTTTAGCTAATAAATTTTTTTAGACTTCCTTTTGAATAAATGGTTCTAAGAGTGCATTTACTGGTTGTTGTTTCTGCCGAAAAGGCTTTGCATCAGGCTTCAATGGTATCGATATCATATGAGTAATGATGGAAGTATCATATGTCTTTAAATCTTCATATTTCCAAGCTATAACCTTCCAATAATCTTTAAGTTCCTGAGCAATATTTATTTTTTCTTCTTCAATACAAGCCTTTCCTATGAGCACATTCTTAGGATCTTCTTTGGTATGCAAATTGTATAATTTAGATTTCCCTCCATCGCTTTGAGGTAGATATTTCTATCTGACTATTTGATCAATATCAAATAATATTTCTAACTCAATTATTCCTTTCAGAATGCTATTATCTCTGGCTTGAGTTAATTCTTCATCTTTAATTTCACCATTAGGGTGATCTATCTCTTCAATTACTTATGCTTCAAAAATACCAGAATTAGTGATGAATTCCAATATATGTTGGCCATCTTCGAATACCTGCAAATTAGTAACATTATCAGGAATTGAAGGTAGCTACACTAGCTCAACTGCAAATCTCCTCAAATTAGAAGCATCCAAAGGCTCTAGAGTACTAGCAACAGTAGCCAAAGCATTGAATCTTTGATTAAATCTTCTAGGGATATGAGTAATGTTGAATGTGTTGAATTCTTCCATTAGATCCCATACTCTATGTCGATAATTGGACAATCACTTGTATTGGCAGATATACTGCTTTCAAACTTGTCTAACCACTAATTCTCAATCACCAAACACTTTAAGGATTCTGACTTCCTTATTAATTGTGAGGATCGGTCCATGTATAAGGGATTCATATTCTGCCATGTCGTTAGTACATTGAAATTGCAATCGATATTCAACAAGAAAAGATTTACCTTGCGGATTGATAAGTTCAACTCCAATTCCAATTCCTTGTTTTGATTTAGATTCATCAAATTTAAGAATCTAGGCTTGATCATCCATAGCTTGTACCTTACCATTCTTTGAGATCGTTGAATTAATCTTTTTAGTTTGTATGGCTTGAGTTTAATCTTTATGTACTCTTGATTTAGATCTTTTGACATTAACATGTTCTGGATAATAGTGATTCTTGATTCTATGAATTATCTCCAGACACATCATATAACTATTTTCTGAGTGCATGACATTATGTAACCTGCCCTGCAACAACAAAATATTTAGTGAAATTCTAGTTTTATCGCTCTCTTGAGCTTTTGCAATAATATTCTTTTTTAAATTTATCATAAGGACTATTCTCTTCTTTAGAAGAATCATAGTCTGATTCAATTAAAACATCTGTCCCAGGAGTCAATTGATTAAATTTCTTAGCATCACACATGAAGACTTCTTCTATTTTAACTCTTGAACTTTGTATTTTGTAAACTCTTGGTTCTAGATCAATGTATAGAACTTCATTTTTCTAATCATAACTAGTAATCATGTATTTCATGCACGGTTCTCTTTCAATTCTGATTTGGTTAGGAACTCCCTTCCATGGTAACCACATATGTGAGAATTAGTAGCCATATATCCTTTCAAGGTTTTAGACCACTCTCTACTCAAAAGCATACCATAAGTGTCAGGTATCTCAACGATTTGAATGTCTATCTAATATTGGATTTTAGGGTCTGAGGCTAATTGCATGTGAATGTTAGTCAATTCTTCCACTACATTTACTTCTATTTTATCGAGTTGAGTGACTCACTTTAAGGAACTTTCCGGAGTAAACCCTAACATTTGACATATGGATAAAGGCATCACATTAGTAGATGCTCTAGAGTCTATGAAGCAGCTATGAAGATTTTTACCAAATATTCTCAAAGTGAGTAAAAATGGTGGAATCCAATTTTCCTTTGTAAAAGGATACTTGCACATCTGCTATGAGAATAATGTTCTTATCTTTTGTTTTAGCCCGACTATCTTTTAGCTAAGCATCCTTAAATTTTCTTTCTTTTGGAAAATATTCTAGAGTATTTAAGAAAGCTCTCTTGATCATAGGTGTTTTGAGCAATTCTGATAGAGAAAGGCTAATCTTTACATTTTTTATTTCTTCCACCAAATAATTAGACAAATTGTTTTGGTCAGTGGAATTTGTCTTTTCACCTTTTGATGTATTTGGGGAATCATAATGAGAGGTTACCTTGGGTAACCCTTGGTTTTGCTTGATTTATCATCAGGTGGAGTGTTAAAGTTATTAGGAGGGATGGGCATTGTTAATGGCCCATTGAGTTTACCTCCACTATTGGTGTTATTCCTCGTATTGTAATTATCTCCTTTCAGATATTGTTGAAAGGCATGAATTTCATCGACTTCTTCCTGAGGTTCATTTTCATCTTGATAGGGAAAAGTATACATTTCCAGCATCATAGTTGAATTGTCTCTCTCATATTCATGAGCTTGACTTGTGATGACCATAGGTGATCTAAAACATTCGTAACTTTCAAGGACTAAAGCAGAGTCATATCCTACTAGGAATAAATCATTTGCTTTAGGAGGATGAGAGTCACAATGTTTGTTATAATGTGTAGCAACTAGCAAAAATTGTGAAGCAATTTTGAATTGTGAATAGTCTACTTCAGCATGAGCATTTGTATTATGAATTCTACACCAATTGTTCATTGCAAGATAAGATAAATTCAATTTTTATGTGGATCTTTCATTAGTAGGATCAGTATTATCTAAAGGTGTTGACACTCCTCCATTGTTAGGTCGCGTATTCTAGGGTCTAGGTGATCTAGGAGCATTATACATCTGATTTTGTGAATTTTGGTTGTTATTTTGAGCATAGGAATTTTGATTTCTTAATTGTGTAACCTATGTGGTTAATCTTTTGAGTTGAGCTGTAACTTCTTTCATGTCTTCTTTTTCCTTTGAAATCTTGATATTTTGATTATCTTGAGTTTGCGAGATTTTTTTTTTGTTAGGACGCAACTCTATAATAGTTGGACTAGGGTGAAGGACTAAAGCTTGAATATTTCCTAGTTGAAATAAATTATTGTGAGGAAATTTACCATTTTGGACCACTGAAGGATAAACATTTGGAGCCATAGGATGACCTAGAGGGACTCCATTTATGTTTGGGGTGGGGTAAATATTCAATACGTTTCCGCCATTTGTGGATGATCCATTTCCAAGATGTTTCATTTCTAAATTTACACTCACACCTTCGACATAGCCTTCTGGTAAAGTAGTAGGAGGATTTTCCCTTCGCTTCACAAACATAGTAGTTAAAGGATCTACTATTGTATAATAAACTGTGATAGCAGACAAATTATCTACTACGTAAGGTACTTGCAATCTAGATTAAGCCTTTTGAAACTTGTTTTTAAAAGCAATTATAAGTTCTCCTTCAAACCTCTTGATTTGAGAAAATTGATGATTTAATAAAGCAGAGTCAGTCGGTGTTCTAAATCTGGCTAATAATTAGTTTCCATGTCTTGCCATGATCTAATAGAATTATGAGGTAGGTTAATATACCATTGGTATAATTCATCGCTCAAAGTGTATGGGAATAATCTACATACAACATCTTCATGTTGAATCCTCACTCTAAAGCATGTATCCTTGAAGGTACTAATGTGTTCTTTCACATCTTTATGGAAATAGTATTTAGGACATAACTTGTCAAGATTTTTTTGGTAAATCATTGTATACAGAAAATTGAATCGGTGACTCCATGTTAAAGAATTCCATCACTATGGTGGGTGGTGGTACAATGACAGTCAAATTCTTTGAACTTTCACTTAAACTTCCAGACTTTTGAGGTCTATATGACATTCAACCACTAAGATCGACTAAAATCACATGAGGATCACCAGATCGAGATCTAGCGACTTTATGGAAATTTGATTTAAAACTTAACAAACCCAAAAATGACAACAATATGCCCTCACTCTAGTGCCAGTTCCTCTTGATGATGATTTTACTCGTAGCAAACAGGGCGAGTAAATTATTCATAGACAAGACCGCAAAGAGCCTATCCTTCTTGAAAGATATGGAATAAAGACAACCTAAATGGAATTATGCTTTAAAAGGAAAATATTGGCTTTAGTTCAATTCTAACTATTCGATAACCAGGTCATGATTGCACTAGGGTCGCTCTCGGGTTTGATGTGATATTTTTTTTAATCTCAAAGGGACTACGATTATTTCTAGTTTTGCTAAGAATCATAAACATTCCACATGAAATTTCCACATCATTCATAAAATAACATCATGAAATCGAAAGATTTACAATAATATTTCATGAACATCACAAATTCTTTGCTATCACTTAAGTAGATTTAGCATTAAGAATTCAACAATTTCATAGAAAATGAAATATTTTCAATAAAATTTCATTCATTCATTTAATTTTGGACCATTTTCAAAAATTTAACATCTACTCTAAAATAAAGCATAAAAATACTAAAAATTAAAAGTTTCTCCCGATTATTCTCCATGCATTCCCCAAAGAATCAACTAAAATAGAGAAAACCACTTTATATTTCACCAGATTACTTAATAGCTACATATAAAATAGTGTGAGCTTTTAAATAAAGGGTTTCATTTGTGGACACTGAGTAGGTTATGTATGTACCCTTAAATAGTGTAGCATACAGTCTTGTTTGACTAAACTAGAAAACCAACTATTAAATATTCATGAGATAGGTAGTTATCTAATCGGATATGATATTAATCAATGTCTAGGGTATGTGCAGGATCATCATGGAAAAAACAAGCCCTTAAGTGGCAAAAAATTTAGAAAAATCATTGTTAGGCAACTTGACGTAAATATTTGAATAAGTTATCTATATTATTTAAAAAATATGTAAGAATAGAATCTGTAGAAAATTGAATGTAGTTTCTAAACTAATAGGTTTATTTATAAATAAATAAAATCTATTTGGTGAAAATTTGAAATTTCAATGTAGTAGTACTTAAATTTTAGGGAAAAAATAAGAAGTAGGTGTCTGTCTGACCACCCTAACCATAATAAAATGATAATATTTTTTTATAATATTTTATATATAAGTAGATGACTTATCTCAGATATGATGCATATTTTTTTGTAAATTTTTTTCCAAGTAAATAATTAATTATGAATTTTTTATTACAAATTTTAAAAAATATAAAAAACCCGTATGTCTGAGCACCTTAACTTGGTCAAAACTTCATGAAATTTAATTTTTCTTTTTTTAATCCTATATTATGTGAAGCATAGAATGTGACACATGTTTTGGATTCAAAAAATGTGATACCGTTTGAAAGTGATAGATGTTTTTCAATCAGCCTATCGATTAGGACTTAAGTCATAATTCTAATAGAAAATGAATAATAATAATTTATTAAATTCAAATTAAAGGATACTTTATATTGGTGGAAAGCTGAGAATCTCCTCTAAAAACCCTTTTCGTTTCATCAATTTTGGGTAAAAAAAGTCGTCAGCCACATACCCTACAAATACCCATAATATTGCCACTTTTTGGCCCATCATGATCCTGCACATACCCTCTACATGCATACAAATTTTTACAATGGAATGGTTCAGAAAATAGGAAAAAAGAAAAAAACTTGAAAAATTTTATGCTCCTTCGACATCCACAAATTCTAAACTTAAAATAAAAATAAAGCAGGAAATGACCCTTTATAGGAAAAAGGCCCTAAGAGGTCAACTTAAAGTCCATCTAGAGAATTATAAATAATAAATTCAAATGTAGCACATGTCATATGCCAACTGTTATCATAATATTCTAGATCAAGTCAAAGCTTTGACTTCATCAGCAACAACACTTTTCACTCCATAGTCTAGCATGTAACACTTCACATATATTAAAGCTAGCATCTTCTTCAAAATACCAAAATAAGGAATACCAACCAGGACTAGGATCAACCTGCAACTCAAAATTGCAAATAAAACAAAACCTCCATCACACCTCTAGTGTCTGGTATCTGGTTTTGCATGTTCTCGCTCAAGACTCAAGCTCCGAGATTCTTTCTCTGCCTTTCTTCAACTAGTACTCTTGGAAAGTGTTTAATACTTAATGCATATGTTCTTTCTAAATCCCTTGTACTACTCTCCAAGTGAGTTTGAGCCTAGTATAATCTTCAGATACTTGGAATTCCTTTGCACACTTTATCTACTTCATACTTAGCTATAATGTTCCTACACTGTATGATTTCATCAATAACCTCCCACGTTAACAACTGAACAAGATATTTTTTATTCTTTCAATCCATTCCTTGAAGGCTTTAGCTTCTTTACCCTCCTGTCCTAATGTTTGGGGATCACAACATTGACGTGCTAGAATTTCAATAAACTCTCAATCTTCATCAATTAGTCTTCCACATTCCATGGTGACCTTTCCAAATCCTTCAATGCATTGCATCAACATGTCGCCTTCCCATTTCAATTACTTCTTCCATTTTTCATGGAATGGAAGTTCTTGTTCTGAGATTACATTTCCCTATATCAATTCTTGGATTTCTACTTGCATGAGAATTTCAACACTTCACCTTTCTTCAATAACTTTCTCCTGGCGAAATCTGCATTCACTTTCAAATCTTTTAGATTTCTTGGACCGATGATATGCTTCCTTGTGCTTCCCCATTACATCTGTAATGAATTCCTCCCCCTGCTTTACCCAGTACTCAATCCATTCTTCAAATATATTCATTTTGTTATGAACTGCTATGATTGCATGCACCTGTTCTTGTGACATCAATATTGGATGTTCGGGAAATTCAGCTTGTGCTTGAATGGATAAAGTTAATGAATTTATAAAATGATCCAAGGTAGCAACCTATTCTTTCAATTCTCTTTTATTCTATTTATATTTCTATACTTTGGAAATAGTAGCATTCAAATTTACTTTTATTTCTTCTAACTCTTGTGTCCAAAATGAGTGTCCAAGATTAATACTCGTTATCTTATACTCCTTAGGGGTTATTTCATTTATGTCTTTATCAATTGTTGGAGTAGCTATATGGATGGTTCTACCACCATATTTTTTTCTTTGTATGACATGTTTTTCTTTTTCTCTGCACCTAGGCTTAGGAGTATCTACTTCCTATATAAAATTGTTAAGATTCAGAGGAAATACTTCTACTTCCATTAGGGAAGCTAACTCCTTGATCAACCAGTTAGGTGCATCATCACCTTGCTCTACCTCTATAACATTTCTTTGTTCCTATTTTCCACTTGATTCAGGAACTTCTTTTCTTTTATCTATCACATCCTTTGAAATAGGAATTTCCTCAATAATTTCTGGCATATATTCGAGATTAGTAGGGTTTGGCACTATCTCCTCTATTTGAAGACTTATATTTTACTATCTATCCAAATATTCAGCCTCATCTCTCTAGAAATTACTTTCTCTATTCTTTGCTACATCAGGGTTTTCTTCATTTTCAATTCCATCACCTAAAAACCGTGTAGCATCTTCCTTCTCAATTTTAGTTTGAACTTCAACATGGCCTTTCTCTGGTTCTTCAAAGACCTATGACTACTGATTAACATTTGGAACATTCCCAAGCGAAGGCTGGGAATCAAAAGTATCTTCAAAAATTATTTCTTCAATAGGATCCTGCTATGTAGTCTCACATGTTTCCATCTCAAGGATATTAGGGTTTCCTACCTCTGAGGTGAGTATTCCTTGTATAAACTCTTCTTATTCAACGTTTATAGGATTAGAACCTATATCTTGAATCTCTTCTATCACTAGATGTATGACGGGTTTGTCTTTAGACTTCTTTTCTTTCACTTTCTCCCACATGCCACCCCATCTATCCATCTGTTCTTTGATTTTGGATTCATCTTCTATAGAAATATCCTCTAAGTCCATAGGATTTCATCCTAGAGCTTGTTTCATACTAGCCATGTTAACATAAGGAGGAGAAGTAAATAGTCCTGTAACCCTTTGAGATGCAGACCTAGTTTGTGTACCAAAATTTTCTGTTACTCCTGCTTCTTCATCAATAACCAGTTTAGTTCTTGGTTTTTTTGTAGAGGAAGATGCACCTTTGGGTGTTACTTTTTATTTATCTTTACCTGTTTCTGCATCTTTCTGCTTATCAGATGGTTTTATCAGAATTTATTGTCTTGAAACTTTAGGGCTTCTTTCTTCAATTCTTATACCAAGAGTCTCCTTACTAGTTTTCCTTCTCTTCTTAGTAGGCTCTTCCTTTTCAAATGTTGTTTCATCTCTTTCTTTTCTTCTTTTTTCCTCTAAAAAATTTGGGCTCAATATCTCTTTCTCTCAAAGCTTTGCAAAAATCATCAATCCAGTGTTGAGTGTATAATAAAAATGGTTTGCAGAACTCATCAATTAATGTCACATCCTCATCATCATAACCTAGGTCCAGGATGGGTTCATCATATACCCTGTCTTCATTATAGACTTTATTCAACACTTGGCCATTATCCTCTTCCAATTGATCTAGAATGTCATGAAGCTTGAGAATTCAAGTAGATTTTAGAGACAATCTTTCATATTTTCTTACTTTTACTCTGTGCTCATCTTCACAATTAAGCCAAAAATCTTCTAGGTGTTGGACATGAGCACAATAACAAGCTATACTCTTGGCAATATTTCGTTCAATATCATAGTATATTTGCTGAAGTGGAAAATCCTCAAAATTATATGTTTTTAGTTCTTCTTCACACAAGGTAGCCACTTTGATTGCATTACACTTATAATTTCCTATCACAATGGGGAATTTGAAAGAGGCCTTCTTGCAAGCATGGCTATAAAGAGCCAGAGATGGTTTCAACTATCTCACTAATTCTAATAAAACAATTTTGTCTATTGGGTACCTAGGCAACAAGAATGGATGTCCATCAAATCCCTCTATCCTAATGTAGGAGTAAGTGGGGAACTAAATATACCAACCTCCCATTGGTCGAATGACACTTTGTACTTCTAGGGACAATCTTTTGGATTTATCACCTTCCATTGTTCTGACCAGTTTCATAGAGAATAGATAATTTAATTTCCTATAATTATCTTTACATCCATGAATGGTGATCTTAGGTAAATGAGCATATATCAAACTGTTTCCTACCTTCACGCCTAGAGTACCAATCTATTTCAACCCTTGCTTACTAGCTCTCATGGAACATGAGTAATTCACATATGAAGACATATAAAACATCTAGTTTTGGGAAATGTTGTTATCTATTCATATAATTTGTCACTTGTAAACTTTCCCCAATGCATTTTCACGAGACTTTCCATCAGATTGGCTATTATTACAAACAACTACGGTTCAAATTTACTTGCATCCCTTAAACTAGCTACCCTGCTCAGTAGAGTTATAATATCTTGAATTTCTTGGTTGAACATAGACCTATGAATTACTTTGGTCTGTGGTGTAATCGACTCTTGGCGGTGCCATTGTGTACTCATAATTTCTCTTTTGTGTGGTTCAACATTCTGATACATTTTTCGCTTTTCTTTCATATCAACATTATACATTTGTGTGTAAATAGGGAGCCCAAATGTGTACATAATTCCTTTATATGAGAAGCCAACATAAATTCTTCATTCTTTCTCAATGACTCTTTTGGTTGGGTTGTAGTAATTTGTACATTGCATAACCAATTCAGGGGCCTCCATTACTGGCAGAAACCCTCATGCTTAAAGTAACCCATTTGTCACAACATTTTTGGTACATTGAGAAGCATTTTCTTGTAATACCTGCAAATGGATGTCAATACCAGAAGACCATCCCATATGAGTGTCTGTAATCACCACATTGATTGGTACAACTTTTGAATTATAGTATTTAAATTCATCTTCTTCCCTTGTGTCAGAAGTACTCATTTTCTCTGGTGTGTTCTATAAATTCCAAAAATGTGTGTGTTGTGTGCGAGTTAGGGTTAAATTTAACCAAAATTTGGAATTTACAAAACCTTTAGTTCATATTTTGGTTAAATTTAAAATCAAAGAATAATCAACATTGCACTTTCTTAAAGGGAAAATACCATTTTCGAGGTTTTTCAAGCTTGAAAATCACTAACAAAGTTTTAGTTATCTGAAACATACTAGTTTTGGTCACTGATAATAATCTTGCAAAATGCAGCTTCAAAACCCTTGGTAGTTGTATTCTCAGTTTCTCGAAATTTACCTCTCCTTGCCCACCAGTATTATTTTGTTCTTTCAATGTCCTTTGCAAATTTGTAGCATGACGTGAAGTGGAGTATTACAAAATCAATTGCATGCTTGAGGTGGTGCTAAGTACATTGGTAGTTCACCACCTCCATTAATTACCTATTATTTCACATTGATTCCTTGAATAAAGGTAAAATCATTACAGATTAGGGTTCAAAATATGAACACCTAGATTTCTGCACAGGCTCACTATTAGAGGAGAAAGATGATGCAATAATCATACGTGGGAATCAGGTGTCACGCTGATTCTCTATAAGGTATTGGTCATTAAAGATACATGATCAATTTGCAATCATCGGGATTGAGGATTTCCGGTATGACTTTCAAAAAGAAACACTGGGATCCAAAAACTTACCTCCAGGCTTCAGAGAGAAAACTGGAACAAAAGAAAATACCAGGAATCGGGTTCAAAAGAGATTAGCAAATTTCAAAATAGACTCCCTGGTTTCTGACTTCTAAAATAAGGAAAAGAAGAGGAAATAAGAAAAAATTAAAATACCAGACTCTGATAACAAATATTACTATCAGGATTGATGGCTCAGGGGAAGTGAAATACGGGTGGAGTTAGAACTGAATGAAGATAAAATTTACCTTGATGCAAATACAGGACTTTGGGATTTCGGTTTCTAGTAATAATGATAAGCTTTTGTGAATATACTGAAACACCGAATCTAGGAAAGAAAAGGATAAAACATAGACCATGTGAAGTTGAAAATGAGATCAACAACCAACCAAGCTAAAAAATGACGCCAAAGCAAACAAAAGTGAAATGGAATAGGAAAATATAGGGGGGCCAAATTTTTCTAAGGGGAAAAATTGGGCATGTTGTGAGACTACACAACAGGTTCTAATAAAGTTGCACAACTCCTCCAATTAAGGATTTTTTTTTTTGTAACTACTAGGTATAAAGTACATAACTATTGGTAAATTTATAATTTTTTAGTGGGATTTTCATTAATATGTATCAATGAACGGTTATTGGAATATGGGTGGTAATTGGGACCTTTTCTGAACATCCCTAATTTTCAAGAGTAAATCCATTCAATAAAGGTTATCACTTACTTTGGTAGTTGAAGGTGAGAATTCAATTTGATATTCTCTATGCTCAATCTAATGGTGTTTTTAATATATTTAGAATAAGGGTTTAATATAGATTTAATCTCTTACATTATGCTCTAAATTTAGTATCATACATTTTGACATCCTAGTGGGACCCATTGGTGCTTGACAAATTTTTATTTTATAGAATCACTTGAGCTTGATTTTATAGTTTCTTAAGCTTTTGGTAAATTTTTAGTGATTTTTAAAATGAATAGGTATATCCTAGGGTAAAAAAACCTCACCATTGGGTTCAAAAGGTCCCTAAAATCATATATTGATACATAATTTAATTTTTTTTGGCATCATTTTTTTTAACATTTTTAGAATCAAAGCTAGAATGTTAAGGTCAAAATTTGTACTACCATATGAAATGTATATAATAATATGGAATCCACATAGTTACTATGTTTTTTCAATCACATCTATGGTACAACACAACTAATAGAAAATTTATGGAATATTCCCCATATTGGTGTCATTGGTATGAATCTATTCTTTAATTTTTGAAATAATAATTTTTATGGTCTATCATTTTATCGTATAAGCATGGCTGATTGGTTTTCAAAAAATAAGATTTCAATATTGAAAATTTAGTAATATAAGAATCCTAAGTTGGCTACTATTCCATTAGCCCCATGATCACAAGGAATCCTAGGTCCATGCTCCTTCTTAGACCATAGGGACTTAAAGCTCCAATCGAGAGCCACCAAATGTTTTCGCCCCACCACTATATTTTTCCACTTTTTCCAATATATAACTTACTTATAGGGCTACCTATTTCCAACACTATTCACTAGAGAACGACCAAAGCACTAGTAGATCAAGGTGGAGAAACTCACAACTAGACCCAAAATGACTAGACCTTAATAAGACATCAACCTTTGAAAATCATAATCACCCAAATTGAATCAACTAATAACAAAAGGCTTGTATCCTTCAAATCTCAACAAAAGGGATTATCTTTTAGAGAAATTCATACAATGGCTATTCAAACATCAGACTAGACTGTCTCAAATTCCAAAACACTGTCCTAGAGGACCTCACAAGGTTTCCTTGTACCAACATTGAGAAACATCAAATTGCCCTGCAAAAAGGTTACTAGAATTAGCCCCATTTTACAAACAAAGTACCCTCTAAACACCTTGTACTCACAAAGACTCTTTAGACAGTCTTAAATTGTGTTCCAAAACTTCAAATTTTCCAACTATTTCTTAGGCCTCAGACCTCTATACCACAGATCGATGAAACCCTCCATTTACACCCTAAAACCTAGGGTTTTACTCAAACACCCAACTCTCAGGCTTCTCAGACCAAATAAATACATCTAATACCTTTCATTTTCTCTATACATACTCCCTAAACCCTTACCTAGACCATTCCATCGTAAATTCAACAAAATCATGCTTAAGTTACTCAATCTCACATGTACATTACTCTGCCCAACCCTAGGGCATCACTCCAAGGCCACAAAACTACTTTATTTCAACTCCAAACCTCTAAGGACACTTAAACTAGCATGATACAGGCCATTCCTCCAAGAAACAAATCACCATAGTAGGAGGAATGGATTCACATTTAAATAAATTTCAAAACCTGAACTTGCTGGCCTGTACAGGTAGTCACAATGTTTTTGTTTAGATGTTCCTCTAAAATTAATAAGAGACCCTAAAAAAAAATTGGAGATGAGTATCAAAACATGCTATCACATTATGGCACAATTTTCAAATCATGATAATGGTTGTACGGTTGTATAGACCTGGGAAATGCTCAAAAACATAGAGTTTTATCAGAAAATAGGTTATTTTATGCTTGGAATCTTCAATACAATCCTCCACCCAAACTTGTTTGAGCCTTCTTAGGCCATTAAATACATTTCCAAACAAAAAAAATATCCACCAAATGCCTCTAAATACCTTTGAACTACCTTGCCCTTACATACTTTCTCAAACTACATTTTGACAACTTGTTATGTCAACAATTGCAATTTTGAGCAACTTTTACATTTTCAACTAAGTGACCCTCCAAACATTTGATTACATTGAAAGTGGTCTTATTAGACCTTATTTAAGACAAAAAAAACTAAAACCCACACTATACTACCTATTACCACCTTAAATGACCTTCAAGATCTCAATTTTCAACATGGTGTAGGTACCCCTGCACCATACACCCCCACAGAAAAAAGACTCTTGTCACAAGAGTTGATATGTATTCCATGTCTTGGCACTACTCCATACATACTCAAACCTACAACCTTCTTCAATAGGTTCAAACATGGAGTTACCTTGATCTACTCTACCCTCTTGACTATGTTCTTGTTGAAATTTGTCTTCATTATCATGTTCAGACCTGATGTATGCCCCATCCTTATACCTAGATCAAAATTTGATGCAATCTCAGTCCTTAAACCTGCATCCAAACAAACATTAGCCTTACTTTGTTCTATTTTCTTGGTTTCATCTACACACTTGTAATTTCCCACCATTCCTTGCATACTCTGCCTTGCACTCACTATGACCAAACTTTTATCCCATTGCTTACAGAATCCTCCTCTCATTTTCATCAGACCCTGCACACAGTCATGGCCATGTACCACAATACTATCAAACATACCAGCCCCTATACATGCAAACCTCACCCTCATTGCAACATTGTTCATTCCTATAGGAAACACAATGGTCCCAACAATAATTCCATCCTGCTTCACAAGCATCTCACCCTATTTTTCATGCTTTCCTACAAACATTTCATTTTTGACCTTACTGTATTAGACTGACATGTAAGTCCATCTTCCACTCTTGGCATCATTAGACTCGTTGCTATCCCTGCATCATTCCTTTGCTTCTTATCTATTGTCCCATCACCCTTAACCTACTCCAAACCTGCAAACATTTTTTCTTTGCTGCCCTCAAGCCTTAAAGGCTCTTTCTTACCAAAAATGACAATTTTCATCTTACCCTTTTCTTTTTCATTTCCCTTCAAAGGAGTCAACTTAAAACTTTTATCATCCTTCCTAATTGTATAGGTGTTTTCCCTTCCATCATACATGGAACTTCTATCAAATTTCCATAGTCTCCCCAATAGCAAATGGCAACAATCCATTGGTAACACATCACATAGGACCCTATATTTGTACCCTCCAATCTGGAAATCCACATAGGCTTGTTCATTTACCACTAAAGTTTGACTATCATTCACCCAAGAAACTTTGTAAGGTGCTACATGAGGTATCTTCTCTAAAATTAATTTGTCTACCATCTCCCTAGACACCATATTATCCTAAGAACCTAAATCAATAACAACTTGACACACCTTACCTTTGCATTTTCATGAAGTTCTAAATAGACTCCTTTTTTGGCTCATGTCTTCATCCTTAGGTGCTTGCAACAAAGTTCTTATCATGAGTGCTTCTCCCACCTCTAGGTTCGCAGGTCTGCTTGAACTCTCACATTCTTCTTCTTCTTTGATCAGTTGTGTTCTTCTCTCACTCCTTCTATCACCAC
This sequence comes from Sequoia sempervirens, assembly GCA_007258455.2. Classification (NCBI taxonomy): domain Eukaryota; kingdom Viridiplantae; phylum Streptophyta; class Pinopsida; order Cupressales; family Cupressaceae; genus Sequoia; species Sequoia sempervirens. The sequence goes on from VDFB02281492.1 coordinate 121,610,508, forward strand.
TTGATGTTGAACCTTGCTTTTGAGGACACTTGAAAGATGGGTGTCCAAATTCATTGCATCTATAACACCTACCTGCAAACTCATTGAAAACTCTCCTTTTTCTAAAGTTAGTTCTTCCACCTCTCCATCCTCCTCTTGCTTCAGGTGCTTACTCCTTATTCTCATCAACATCTTCAAGGTCTTCCTTGGTCTACCTTGGTGTTGAAGTTGTTCCTCTGCCCTTAGAAGTGTTGCCTCTTCCTCTTGCTGCCTTCTCTTGTCTCCTCTTTAATTTTTCTTTTTCCCTCATTGCCATTTGAAAGCATTGTTCAACTGATTTTGGTTCCAACAAGCTTATTTCATCTTGAATGTTATACCTCAGACCATTCAAATATCTAGCTACCATTTCTTCCTCATCTTCTTCATGCTTGGTTCTTATCCTTAGCCTATAAAATTCTTCAGTATATGCTTGCACATCCAAATCCCTTTGTCTAAGATTTTGTAACTTCTTAAGTCACTGAACATTATAATCACAAGGAAGGAATTTACCTTTCAGTTTTGTCTTCATTCTTTCCCAAGAAGCGATCTTGTTCTTTCCTTTTTTTTTCCTTTCATCTTGCACAAAATTCCACCATAAAAAAACATGTCCTTTCAGTTTTGTTTTAGCCTTCTTCACCTTATGCTCTTCACCAAAATATTCACTCTCAAAGTAGTTCTCCAAAGCCCCTATCCAATCCAAGAGTTCTTCACTGTCAAGTTTTCCTCCATACATAGGCACATCCATTTTTCCATGTCCATCCTTCTTCAAATCCTTCAAAAGCGTCATCATTCTCACATCATCTAGATCCATCTCCTCTTCTTCACTAGAGGTCTCTTCCTCTTCAAAATCACTTTCTTCCAAAAGAACCCTACCTTTAGCTTTCATCACAATAATTTCCCACTTTAGGGCTTCTATTTCTTTGTCGTGGCTGCCAATCTTCCTTGCAACAACATTCACCTTAGGAGGCATTATGATTCCCCCAATTACCTTATTCTTCTTACACACAAAACTTCAACCTTCTTTCACAAGAGACCTACTCCCTTGCTTTGATACCACTCTGATGTAAATCAATGTGGAGAAACTCACAACCATACCAAAAATGACCAAACCTCAATAAGACATCAACCCTTGAAAATCACAATCACCCAAATTGAATCAACTAACAACAAAATGGCTTATCTTTTAGAGAAATTCATACAATGGATATCCAAACATCAGACTAAATTTTGCTTAGATTCCAAAACAATGTCCTAGAAGACCTCACAAGGTTTCCTTGTACCAACATTGAGAAACATCAAACTGCCCTACAAAAAGGCTACTGGAATTAGCCCTATTTTACAAACAAAGTACCCTCTATACACCTTGTCCTCACAAAGACTCTTTAGATAGTCTTAAATTGTGTCCCAAAAGTTCAAATTTTCCAACTATTTCTTAGACCTCAAATCTCTATGCCACATATCCATGAAACCGTCCATTTACACCCCAAAACCTAGGGTTTTACTCAAACACCCAGCTCCCAGGATTCTCAAACCAAATCAATACATCTAACACCTTTCATCTACTCTCCACATACTCCCTAAACCGTTACCTAGACCATTCCATCAAAAAATCAACAAAATCATGCTTTAGTTACTCAATTTCACGTGTAAATTACTCTGCCCAACCATAGGGCATCACTCCAAGGCCACCAAAATACTTTATTTCAACTCCAAACCTCTAAGGACACTTAAAATAGAATGATATAGGCCATTCCTTATAGAAACAAGTCACCACAGTAGGAGGAATGGCTTCACATTTAAATAAACTTCAAAACCTGACCTTGCTGGCCTGTACAGGTAGTCACAAGGTTTTTGTTTAGATGTTCCTATAAAATTAATAAGAGACCCTTAAAACAATTGGAGATGAGTATAAAAACATGCCACCACATTATGGCACAAGTTTTAGATCATGATAATGCCTGTACGACTGTACAAACATGGGTAATGCTCAAAAACACAGAGTTTTATTAGAAAAATGCGTTATTTTATGCTTGGAATCTTCAATACAATCCTCCACCCAAACAAAAAAACTATCCACCAAATTCCTGTAACTACCTTTTAACTACCTTTCCCTTACATACTTTCTCAAACTACATTTGGACAACTTGTTATGTCAAAAAAACTATCCACCAAATTCCTCTAACTACCTTTGAACTAGTTTTCCCTTACATTTTCAACTAAGTGACCCTCCAAACCTTTGATTACATTGCAAGTTGTCTTATTAGACCTTATTTAAGACAAAAAAAAACTAAAACCCACACTATACTACCTATTACCACCTTAAATGACCTTCAAGATCTTAATTTTCAACAAGGTGTAGGTGCCCCTACACCACACCTATTTCCAACACTATTCACTAGAGAACCACCAAAGCACTACCAAAGTTGTGCTCAAGGTATTTTTTTCCCATATCAAGGGGATATTTTTTTGTAGGGCATAATTTCTTGTTGTAATATTGGATTTTCATATTCTGATTGGTTTAATAAAGATGGATATGGGTGATTCTTATTGGTAGAGGTTATTTTATTGACTTGGTCAAATACATCAAACATTTTAATTTTAATATCATTTGTGAATGTTTTCTTGTGAAAAATGCAAAATTTTCATAAAAAATTGAAATTTGACATTTTAAAGAAAATTATCAAAAATTAAAATGCAAACATATGAGTAGAATCCATGTTTTTATTTTAAAAGTTAATTTTTAAATTTTAATGATACATGAATTGTGTTTTTATTTTTACTTCTATTTTAAGTGTAGCCAATATTATGGGAAAAATACTTTATTTAAATAATTATTGATTATTTGATAGGAATTTTTAATAAAAAAATTAATTGAAGAAAATGTAATTATTTGTTCATATATGCGTGTTTACATGAATATTCTTGCATATGATCTCTTGTACCCTGTGTGATGTTGAAAATTAAAAATACCATGTAATCAAAATAAAGTATTATTATGATTTTTTCTTCTATAAATGTCATTTTTGGAAGGATAGATAAATTCCATAGGGGATCTATCATTTTGGAATCCACATTATAGTTTTTTAAGTTAAGGAGGAGGGGGATTATTCTCTCAAATTTATCCTTTAGACAATATCCTTGTATCATGGAATTGGGACTTATTCACCATAAGGTATATTAGGGACTCCACTACTTTAGCCTTGTTAAGTCTAGATTGAAAGACTATCATCCATTTGTAACTTTTTTTGTCTTTATAAGAAGCTATCCCTAAGAAGTGATGAACATCTAAAATACTGAGACGGGGGGGGGGGGGGTGAATCAATATTCCATCAAACCAATTACATAATATACATCCAAGAAATAACATAATTCTAACTATAGCATTTAGTGAAAGCATGAAATCAACACAAGATGACAATACACATGAACACCAACATTTTTACGTGGAAAACCCAAAATTGGAAAAAACATGGTGAGGATTAACTCACAATATAATATATCCAGATATAGAATATTATAAGGGCTCACTGCTAGGAAACACTATCCATGAAGGCTCATAGCCTGAAATAATTTACAAAACACAGTATGGCTCACTACCAAATGATGAACTAAGGTAAAATGTACCTTGTGCTGGAGTTCAATTCCAATTGAACAAAATACATAAAACACTTCCCTATAATTATACTATTTACTCACATGTGAAACTTCACATATTCTCACTTTCTTACTTTCATTCCTTCAATTATTTCACATCACCACACACTCTTCATTCATTACACACACATCTCCTTCACAAAAATTCCTTACATATATAGCATACACATTCACTTTCACTAATTATGTTGGCCTAATTAGAGAAACCCCATTTCACATCAAAACCAAGTTTTTTGACATTATGCTCAAAATAATATTCATCTATGCACCAAACACAAGCATCTAATATATGGTACTATTCGTAATGGATCCGAGATAGATCCATATAGCATTCAAAACACATATTTAATCTTCTTAACACCACATCATAATTAGGTCAACCTAAGCCAGACCTAAAGCATAAAAAACTCAAAATGTATATGCAATGCATCAAACATGTAACACAAAAAAAATTTAACACATAAAATTCTCCTTTAGATGACATTAAATAACTTATCTTCAATTCTGCAAGAAAACATAATTGATAATGAAAAAATGCAAAATCTCCCACATTAATGCATTGTAAAAAAAATCACTGTAGTTTTTAGAATAGAACATGGTCATTCATATCTTCCATATGCATTCACATATCATCACAAAAATTTGAGATAAGATGAATCTTGTAGTCATAACTCTATGTATAAAGTCTTGTTGTGATATCTTTCTTTGAAGTAGAATCTGGACCAAAAAACTGACATACTAAATCAACATATAAGAAAAACACTATTTTCCAAACTATTGGTAATTGTATCTTTCCAAAAATATAGCCAAGCCAACTAAAATATTGTTAGTGGATGCAAATGATGTCAAGATAGAACATAATATTAGTTTGTGATCGAGTCTTACAAAATAAGATAATCCAGACCAAAATACCAGATCAATAGACTTCCATTATTGGAGCAACTACTAAACTATACAAGTAATGTACATCAATGACAATCTTCCAAATTCCATTGTTGACATCAATGACAACCTTCCAATTTCCAAAAATCTCCCCCTTTGTCATTGATGGCAAATAATAATGTGAAAAACATAAAAAATTCTTCTCAATTTTCCATTTCTCTCCCAAAAAATTCTCTCTTTTCACATGGTACCTTCTCTCCCCCTTTGACATTAATGGAAAACGATAAATAGATATTGAAAGTTTTAAAATTTTCCATTACATACCTAAATACTCCCACTGAGGAGTACATCCAAAACAATAACTGTGAGTAATCAACCAGAGGAGGTTGTCCCTTGAAGCTTGATAAGAGTATCTATCCAAAAGGATTTGCCTTCATCCAAGAGCTTCTTCACTTCTGTCAATACTTTGCATAAATAATTAAGATCTACTAGGATGTATTTTCATTCAACTAGCATTTTAGGAATAATGTTTGAGTTCATAATCCTGTCATCCAAAGAAAGAGCATAATAGATAAGAGTGCACTTAATCTTTATCAGATCTCTAAGCTGACCAAATTGTTCAATCACCTCCCCTTTCTCCTTATGTAATGCAATATATTCTTCATGCAGCTTTGTTAAACCGTACCAAGTTTGATCATCCAGATTTAAATATGGATTAAAGGTGTTGGATGCATACTTTATTTATGTCTCAACTATGTCCTTATCATCCTTGAATCTTTGAATTGCATCAGGCCATGTCCAACAAAATGAGAGGACTTATGGCCTCTTTCTCACACTGTTGAACCTCTTTAATTCTATCAAGTGCAATGCTATGTGTAGACTTGCACCTATCTTCAATTTCCTACAATCCTTTTTCTTTGATCGAAGTGATCATTTCACTTACTTCTTGACTCTTCAATTCTTCGAATCTATCAGTCAATAATCTATGCTTTCCATAATGCACTGTGAAGAACTAGTGACTACTCTAGGAATAATATGAAGATGCACCTTTTTCCTAGCTAGCTTCTTGAGTCTCCTTGGAGCTGTCTCATTCTGGGCAATCAATGTATGAACCTCAGTTATTTTTCTCTTTTCTCCAGAGGCAGTCATTAGTTTATCGGAGATTAACTCAGATTTTTCAAGAATTTCTCAAGCTACTTTAGTGTAAGTTTCAAATCTAGGTCTGTTGGCATCTCAAAGGTTGTTGATTAACATTTGTATACAACCAACAACATAATCCTTTTCAATCTCATACCCCAGCTCAAGAATCCATGTATTTATTGGTTCAACTACCTTCATAATGCAACTATCAGTGGATACCAAAATTGTTATATCATCCTTATATTGTTTGACTAGTTCTCTCAGAATTCTCCTTCTATTCATTCTTCTCTAAAATTTTCCAAAGAATGCAACAAGGGCATCTCCTTGTGCATCCAATTCTCCAATATTTCTCATTAATTCTTTGATCTGATGAGCAACCAGTTTGGTATCTGCCCAAACAACTTGTCCAATTCCAATAACTTCTCTCATAAAATAGAAAGTTAGATATAATATAAATGGTCAATATCTAAATGCACATTTCTTCCTTTTGATATCATTCAAATTTTCCAATAGTTGTTGTTGGAGCAACTCACAAAGATCATATTATATTCTTTTCTCAACCATTTCTAATTCCAAGTCAATTCCAAAGGTGGAGACATCATTATTACCAAAAATCAAGTGTGAAATAACCAAATTTGCATACTGGACAATCAGGTTATTAATTTGATTACTTGTGTTCTTCATTAATCCCTTTCCTTTGTCAAGTTTACATTAAAGAGTAGGTCCGATGGATAATAAACCAGTCACATCTCTAATTTCCTCTTTGGTTATCTGTCGTAACAAATTTTTTTCCCTTTTCCTTAGTTTATAAATAATTGTGATTGAATTAACCTAATAAGTCATAGGTTTAGTGTTGTAATGTGTTGTAAACATTCACATTAATCTTGGCCCCCTTTTTAATAAAATGTATCTAATATGTACCTTATTTAAGGTATTGTAAAGTGTTGTAACACACTTTCACTTATCTATGGTATCATTAATTAATTGTGGTTAATTAGAGTTAATTAGCATATTTAATTCAAATTTAAGCCTTATTTATGACACCTTTCGAGGATCCATCCCGACACCTAGTATTCAAATTGTAAAACATTTAAGGTCCTAGAAAATGGTGCTAGGACCCATTTTCCCTAGGTGGTGAATAGGTCCTCCCTCTATAGGATCTCCATTTCTTTGCATATTTGACATGGGTTTTTTATGCTATTTCACCCCTTGAAGGCAAGGTCCTAGAAGATTGTGCCAGGACCCATTCACCCTAGGAGGTGAATGGGTCCTCCCTTAATAAGGACCCCTTTTTTGAATTTAATTCTTGCGATATTTTAATAATTTTCATTTCGAGATCTGGTATTGGCTTGAATTATTTGAATTTCGGGGTTAATCTCTAGATTTAGTATAAATAAGGGGTTAATTCACATAGTTTCATACTAGAATTTTAGGAATTCATGCATAATAACAAGTTTGAGTTCACAAGAGTTTACAAGATCATTTCAAAGGCATTTTAAGGCAGATTATCAAGAGTTTATTGTGAAAATTCAAGTTCATTTCATCATGTCTAAGGCATAGTGCATTCAAGCATGTCGTTGAGCTAAGATAGTTGATGTCACATTGAAGATATAGTTGCAAGTATTATTTCACATCTTATTCAAGATCAAGATCTACATTCTTCATGGCCACTTCATGTTAGTTTACAGATTTATACTCCAAGACAACTTCCAAGGTATCAACATTACATATTTCATGTTTCATGCTTCAATTTCATTATTTCATCATTTGGTTTAATTACCTAAAAGGGGTTTTACTTATGAAAACCCATATTCACTAATAATAAACATGTTTTTCTTTCCTTGAATGTGTGTTTGCAGATTTGCAGGTTGAAGATCAAGTGGAGAACAAGTTTGAAGAAAAATTGTCAAAGTTGTCATTTTAAAAAGTGAGTGTTGAAAAATGTCGTTAGGGGAATTTTCATGCTTTTTTGGTCCCTCGTAGAAATGATCTTAATGATACCTCAATTTAGTGTTGTAATGTGTCTGACACATTCATATTAGTTCTTGAGCCCTTGTGAACTAATGAATTTAAATGGTACCTTGCTAAATTGTTGTGAAGTGTTGTAACACACTTTCACACTTTTCTATGGTTGTCATTAATAGTTGGGCTTCTTTATGATTTAATTGGCCTTATTTTGCATCCACAAGCCTCATTTAATGTATCTTTTCAAGGATAATCTTAACAAAAATCAATACCCAATCATAATTTAGGTGTTTAAGGTTTAATGGCCACATATTTAGTGATCTGGGACTCATTTTCTACCTTGGGAAAATGAGTCCCACTTAGGTTTTTGGGTCCCAAACCTGGTTTCACACCTTTCTAATTATTTTAAAAAATAGTCCCATAAATTATGCTTAATGGGACTCATTCACCACTTTAGGCGAATGAGTCCCATGTGGCTCAAAATCAAAATTAATTCAAAAATTTGGTGGGATTTTATCTTGCTAGATCTAATGTCGGCGTGTAGTGTTGTAATTTCATGAATTCTTGCATAATTAAGTATAAATATAAGTTTCTTTCAGTCATTTTCATCTAAGAATTCAATAGATCACCTAAGAATTTTGTGAGAGCATTCATAATAGCAAGTTTGAGTTTACAAGAGCATTCAAGCATTCACAAGAGCATTCAAGAGTCTTCAAGGGCAGATTATCAAGTATTATAGAGAATTTCATTCCACATTGTTGTATATTTTAGAATCTCAAATCTGCATCATGGATATGTCCTTTTGTAAGCTTTGGATGTCCTTGAACTCCTTAGTGGATGTGTCAAGTTGTGCTTTTGGAAATGACCCTAATGAAATTGAACTCACTCATGCTCACTCAACTCCTAATGCATGTCCTCCTCATGATGTTGATATCATTGGAGAATATGACGACAACATTAATAAGCTCCTAAATTATTTTCTTAACAACCTTGAAGCTAATGCATTATTTTATCCATCAATGAAACAAGCAACACCCCCAACAATACCACCTCTTGATATGTTAAGTTATTTACATCCTGAAGTTGAGAAAAAAGTTGAACCTAAGTTCCCTACAATAGGTGAACCTAATTCCTCTAAGAGAGAAAATACTCAACCATTTTATGTTAACAAAGTGACCAATACTCCCATCAACCTAGAAGAAACATGTGGAAAATAATTCACAATCTTGAGTAAACAAGGATGCGATACAAGAAGTGAACATAAAATTCATCAAATATTAGAGAAAATTCCAATTGAAAATACAAAAGGGTTAGGATATCAAGATCCTCCTCCTAATATGAGTATCCTCCTTCCCAAAGAGGAACCAGTGCTTCTCAAGGAAGAAGAGATCATCTTCTGTTTTCCTCCTCAACCTTCAACTCGAGAAATTGGTGAATCTAGCAAACACAAAATACCATACAAATTAAAGAAATTAAAATTCCCTTGTCCACCACCTAAAAGTGAAAGAAAATTACAAATACTTCTAAACCAAGGATTTATACTATTTCCACCTATGAAAGAAAAGATAAGACTATATCCTAAAGGTGTAGATTTTCCACATTGCCGATACTATAAAACTCTTGGACATAGTACTATTGAGTTTCATGCATTCAAAATCATCTTGAGTAAATATCACTTTGATAATGATAATTGTTATCCAGTGATTGCATAACATACCCTTTTTACCCCTTGGCATGTAGTGGTTGAAGAATCTTCAATTCTCACCATTATATGATCTATCCCATCACCTACCTCAACTCATTCTTTTCCTACACATAGTGGGGGAAAGAAATAGATAGCCTTGTCCTATTAATGCATTTGTCCTTGTCCCTTTAGCTAGGTTGACTCACATGTGGCTTATTAGTATTTTTCATTATTTCTTTTTCAGTTTTATTTTTATGATAGCATGCATGTAATGTGATCCCCTATAATATATTTTTGATGTATCTCTCTTTTTGACATTCCTTTATTTGTACCTTCATTCTTCTCTATGTCGTAAATATTTTATCTTTTTCATTTGTCTTGTGTTTTCCTTTTGGGGATGACACAAGGTGTTGAAACACTCATGTCTTCCATGTTGACCCAAAAGGTTTTTCTTTGTTTTCACTCTCTTTGTGTCATTATTCTAGTTATATGTGTACTTGGGGAATGATGACAATTTTGAGCTCTAGAAAAACATTGTATCAAGAACATATTGACCCCAAATCCTTAGATCCCTTATGTGCATTTGGAGTTTCATTTTGGGGGGAACCCCTTTCTTTTCCTTTGCATGGTGTAGCTTTACTTGAAAACATATGACTTGGTGTAGGTATTTTCAAGTTGGCTTTCATGTCTTCTTTATTGTTAGCATTTATCATTTTCTAGTTTAAAATAATTGCTCACAATATGATGTTTAGCAATTTATTTAAAGTGGGGGCATACATTGCCATTATTATTTTGCATTTCTATGGTTCATGGTGCAATCTTCTTATTTCATATGATGTATTTCTCACTTTATGGATGACATTGGGTGTGATTTCCTTCATGAGTGTGATCTCTCTTAGCATATTACATTCCTCAAGTAGTGGCTTGATGTGACGCATTGCATCCCCGAAGTTGTGAATCTTCTATTCTTTGATTGGTCCTCTTTTGGAGACATTAGGCAGAATTCTCCCTATGTTAAGACCTTGTATGAATCAAGCAAAACTCCTTTGGATGTTCCTTATTGTTGCATTTACATTTTTTGTTATATGACCACCTTGCATAATACATCTTGCATGCCTGTAGAGCCATCTTGTTTGTTCATGAGTTCCAAGCATACAAAGTTTTGCTTGCCTCATGAAGCTCAAAGTTCATTTCTAATGAGCTCCAAGAATATGAAGTTTTTCTTGCCTCATGAATCTCGAAAAACATTTTGCATGGCACCTTATTAAAGTTATTAGGAGGTATAACTTTGGTATGGTTTTTGATGGGAAGCCCGAACGAGGCATAAATTTCAATTAGCCACTCGCGTGTGAGTGTGAGTGCATACCATCCATGCGTGTATCTGTCTCACCTCTTTTGGATCCTCACCCAATGGATAACCCATAGTTTTGTTGCCTCAGAGTGAGCTTGCATTTTTTGAAAAAACAACCTAGATCTGATCCACATTGCGATGGACAAATAGTCGAAGCTTGATCTGATCCTTTTATTTTATTTTATTTTTCTTTTCTTCTTTGATAGTGGATGCTTGTGCCTTTATGATGCTCTTTATATTATTTTCATGTGTGTTATTTTGCACCTACGTTGGTTTGCCATGGGATCTTGATCCCGGGGGCTTGATCACCCCTCTCGGCCATTGTCATCTCATATTACCAACATTGGTACATTTGGACCCCTCTTGAAGTTATTTTATCCACTTTAGTATGATTTTGAAGAAAGTTCATCCTCTCACTAAAGTGGGGGCTAAATGTAGTGTCAAAAAATGTCGTCAAGGGTATTTTCACACTTCTTTGGTCCCTCCTTGTAGAATTGAGCTTAATGATGCCTCAATTTGGTGTTGTAATGTGTTTGACACATTCACATTAGGTCTTGGGCACTTATGAACTAATGAATTTAAATGGTACCTTGCTAAAGTATTGTGAAGTGTTGTAACACACTTTCACACTTTTCTAAGTTTTCATCAATTAACTAAACCTAATAAACCTCTTTTTAATCAAAATAAACATTTAATCTTGCCTTATTTGAAGTGTTGTAAAGTATTGTAAAACACTTTCACACTTTTCCAGGGTTTTCATTAATAGTTGGGCTTCTTTATGCTTTAATTGGCCTTATTTTTCATCCACAAGGCTCATTTAATGTATCTTTTCGAGGATAATCCCAACAAAAATCAATACCCAATCAAAATTCAGGTGTTTCAAGTTGAATGTCCCTAGATTTAGTGATCTAGGACTCATTTGCCACCTTGGGCGAATGAGTCCCACCTAGGTTTTTGGGTCCCAAACCTGTTTTCACACCTTTCTAAGAATTTTTTAAAATGGTCCCCTAAATTATTCCTAATGGTACTCATTCACCACTTTGGGTGAATGAGTCCTGTGTGGCCAAAAGTCAAAATTAATTCAAAATTTTGGTGGGATTTTATCCTCCTAGATCTGATGTCAGCTAGTAGTGTTGTAATTTCAAGAATTCTTGCATAATTAAGTATAAATACAAGTTTCTTTCACTCATTTTCACCTAAGCATCCAAGAGATCACCTAAGACTTTTGTGAGAGCATTCATAATAGCAAGTTTGAGTTCACAAGAGAATTCAAGCATTCACAAGAGAATTCAAGAGTCTTCAAGGGAAGATTATCAAGTAATCTATAGAATTGTTCAAGTATCAATCATCATGTCAAGGACCATGCATCATGTCTGTTTTGGAGCTAACAATTGTGATGTAGGGTTTATTATTCAAGCTAGCATTTCAAATTAAGATCTACCCAATTCAAGCAAGAGTCAAGATCTACATCCATTGGAGCCATCTCATACATGTTTGCAACACTTCATTGCTAGGGTTTGGTGACTTGCAACATCATATTTTTTTCATTCATCATTCTCTATTCCTATTTCATTCTATTTCAAGGTTTGATTACCAAAACGGGGTTTGACCAAGGCAAACCCCTATCCAATAACAAAACAACATTTTTCCCTCTCTTTAGTGTGTGTTTTGCAGGTTTAGATTGAAGAAATATTGAAGAGAAAGGTTGGAGAAAGTTTTCAAAGTGCATAAAGTTGTCAACGTTGTTATCAAGCATTGGAGAACATTGGAGAACACCTATAGGTTGATTTACATAGATTCAGATCCAAAAACCTGAAGAAGCAGATTGAGCAAACTAAGAAGAATAGATTCATAGTTTGAAGTTTAAAAAAACCATAACTAGAATATTTCTCCACTTCTAGTGAATGAGTCCTAGTTTTGGTCAAAAATTAGGTTTTTACAGATTCAAATACCCATTTGGCAGATTCCTATACCTGCACTCAAACCCAGATTTTGGACTAATTCAACTAGCTTGGCGAATGAGTCCCAGTCAACATTAAAGACAAAATTTCTAGTGTTTCAAACCTCCTTCTAGTCATCTCCAGATTTCTAGGTGCATACATTCCATTATGTTAGCTTTTTGTTTTTTTTCATTTGTATTTCTAGGTTATTTAATGAAGGTTTGCATTGAATTAGGGTTTAGTGTTTCATCTTACATTGCATTTGTCTTTTCAAGTCTAAAATTGGTGGTGAACCTCTCATTAGTTTACATTCATCCCCTAGGACAACCCTATTGCAAGATCTCTTCCTCCTTTGAATTTAGATCTCTAGGGTTTGTTCTTGAATGAGAGAGAGTGAACATTGTCATTCTAGGTCCTAAACCCCAGAAAAGCAACAATTTCCCACCTTTCACAAAGTTGAACTTCATAGTGCAATAATACACAATTGAAGCTACAAAATTTATTATAGGTTTTTGGGAGCTAACAAGCAAGGATATGAGAGTACAAACATCAAGGAAAATAACCCAAATCTTAGTTTCAGGAACCTTGATAGGGACCCATTCACCACTAAAGGCGAATGAGTCTTTTGTGCCCTAAAAATAGGGTTCTTGTAGCAAGATACACATCATTTGAAGCTCTCAAATCTTTCCTCGTAGTTTCTCTAACAATTAGGGTTATTTTTTTATTATTATTTGCATCTTTAGGCTCTCATAATTTACTTTTTCATAGAAAAATTTAGTGGTTTGTCATCTTGATCCATTCATCCTGGTGGTGAACCCTTTTTCTTATGTTTCATTTTGGTGAACCTGACTCATTGAATATTGCAATTTTATGATTTTGAAGTCTTTCATTGCATCCTAGGTTAGATATTTCATTCATTTGCATTCCATTTGCATTGAATTAAGATCTCATTTAGGGTTTCTTGCTTTTCTTTTAAAATCTTGCATATCATCTAGGGTTTAGATTTAAATTGTTTTGCATTTTCTTAAATCTAAAAAAATACAAAAATAAATCAGTCATTTTGTGCATATCCTTTAGATCTCATACAATTGCATTTTAAAATCAAAATAAAATTGCATTTCTATGTAGGTCTTTACATTCACCTTTTCATTGCATTTTCACATTGCATTTTTGGAAAAAATGAAACTAAAGGTTATTGTCTCAGACCTGGAACTGAAAGACATTACTGAAAGTCTGTAAATCATTCAAAAATAGTTTCAAAACTAGAATCAAGGACCCATTCACCTTTATTGGCGAATGAGTCCTTGATCAAGTCAAACCTAAACTCTTTGGCATATGAAAAAATAATAAAAATCACTCTGAAATCAGTAAAAACATCTCAAAAATACCTAACTAGGACGTATTCACCCTTATTGGTGAATGAGTCCCTATTGGCTACTGATATGTATTTTCTAGAAATTGAAATCTTAGTTTTAGGTTTCTATTTGCTACTGTTACTTTCTTGTTTTAGTTTTTTGATTTTATGTTTCATCAAATTCATTGCATTTAGCTTAAATTGCTTCATTTCAGTGCATTTTCAAGAATCAAATTTACATTTAGAAAATTTCATTTTCAGTTTATTGCAAATTATGTAATCAGTAAACTACATTTCTTAGAATCTAAAAAATTGTATTTTATTCTAGGTTATTGCATTGCCCCTTTTCTATTTTAGGGTTTTCACGCTAAGGTTGTAAAACTTGTATGAGATTTAGTACAACTTGGTGTCCTATTAGCAATACTATTGTAAGACACAGTTTGAGACTTATGTCATCCCATGATATCTCACTCATCATGGATCTTAGGTTTCCTAGCTCTCTTTCTAATAGTGTTGATAATCAACCCTCCATAGCTCATAGTTTGCATACTTAATTTCCCATGACTTCACTACATGTTTAGATCTCACAAGATGACATAAACAAAATAGATGACACATTAAAAAACTTACAAGCCTATATCCTTAGTGAATGCATATAAATTAGCCTTGTTCCCATTATGCAAAATCTAAGGAAAGTGCTTAAAACTGGAAATAAAACACAAATTGTCTATAGTCTTAGTCACTTCATTCATGAGTATTAGAATAAGGAAAACAATAATGATATACATTCCATAGTCAATATTATTGCAGCTAATGAAACTACGAATGATGTGATGAACGTTGACATGAATGATGGCAATATGGATACTATTGACCAATGTCTCGTGGATACTGTGGTAGTATTTATCAAAACTAAACCTCATAAGGGCTCAACTAAAAAGCCACTTGATATTTCTTTCTCACAAAATGACATACTTAAACATGCACCTGATGGTCCTCTTTACATAGTTGGTTGAATCAATGATAAGCCCACTACTTCTTGTACAAGCTTTGTACATTCATCCATTTTCCTTTGAATTTCATCTTTCTGATAGTCCTCAATTATTATCTTTTCTTCCAATAGTTATTTTAGCCTTTTAATGCAATCATTTGCTTCCTTCAGGCTTTCCTTCAAATCCTTGTTTTCTTCTTCAACATTGTCAAGATCTTCAAGTTCACTATTATTTAGAATATATTCTTCTTCAATATGTTTAGTAGGAAACTCTTCTCGAGGAAAAGAAAATATGTTATTTGCCAAGTATTCAAATTCCAAGATCTTCCTCAAGTTGTTAGACTTCTTAAAAGGAACCAAGCTTTGATACCAATCGATGAACACCTAGAATACTGAGAGGGGGGGTGAATTAGTATTCCATCAAACCATTTACATAATAACCATCCAAACAATAACATAATTCTAACTATAGCAATTAGGGAAAGCATGAAATCAACACAAGATGACAATATAAATGAACAATATTTTTATGTGGAAAACCCAAAATGGGAAAAACCATGGTGAGGATTAACTCACAATATAATATATCTGGATATAGAATATTACAAGGGCTCACTGCTAGGACACACTATCCTTGAAGGCTCATAGCTTGAAATAATTTACATAATAGAGGATGGCTCACTGCCAAAAGATGAACTGAGATAGAATGCACCTTCCTTGTGTTGGAGTTAGTTCAGGTGAAGCACAATACATAAAACACTTCCCTATAAGTATATTATCTTCTCACATATGAAACTTCACACATTCACACTTTTTTCTTTTCATTCCTTCAATTATTTCACATCACCACACACTCTTCATTTGTTACACACACACACACATCTCCTTCATAAAAATTTCTTACATGTATATCATATACATTCACTTTCACCAATTAGGTCAGCCTAATTAGAGAAACTCCATTTCACATCAAAACCAAGTCTGTCAACATTATTCTCAAAATAATAATCTATGTGCCCAACACAAGCATCTAACATATGGTACTAGTTGGAATGGACTTGAGATAGATCCATATACAATTCACAACACATATTTAATATTCTTAACACCACATCATAATTAGGTCGACCTGAGCTAGACCTAAAGTACCAAAACTCCAAATGTATATGCAATGCATCAAATGTGTAGCACAATTTTTTTTTAACACATCAAATTCTCCTTTAGATGACATCGAATAACTTATCTTCAACTCTTCCACACAAAGTAATCGATAATGAGAAAATGTGGAATCTCCCACATTAATACACTGTACAACAAAAACTCACTGTAGTCTTTAGAACATAACACTGTCATTCATATCTTCCATATGTATTCACATATCATCACAAAACTTCGAGATAAGATGAATCTTGTAGTCACAACTCTATGTATAAAGTCCTATAGTGATATCTTTCTTTGAAGTAGAATCCGGACCAAAAAATTGACATATTGAATCAACATATAAGCAAAACACTATTTTCCAAACTACTAATAACTATGTCTTTCCAACCATATAGCCAAGAAAGCTGAAATCTTGTCAATGGATGCAAATGATGTCAAGGTAGAACATAATATCAGCTTCTGATCGAGTCTTACAAAATAAGATAATATAGACCAAAATACCAGATCATCATACTTCCATTACTGGAGCAACTACTAAACTATACATGTAATGTACAACAATGACAATCTTCTAAATTCCATTGTTGAAATCAATGAAAACCTTCAAATTTCCAACAAGAAGTTACTCAAATTGTATCTTTTGAATATAATATTGGACTATGGGTATGGTCCTAATAATCCATAGTTTGTGGTTTGATATATTAGGCTAATACTATTTATGAACAATTTTGATATATTAGTGGCTTAGAATCTAAAAAAACATGTTTAAATAATCTAGGTTGTTATTCCTTCTTTGATATATTGGTGACTGTACAACCCTTTGGAGCTCTCATAGATATTCTCTTTTATGTTGTGCTAGATAAATCAAGGTCAATTTTAGAATTTCCTAGACACTGAAACTCAATTAAGTGTTTTTTGGAGTATCCCTAACTATATTATCAAGAAAAACATATTTTAAGATTTTTTATTTTTTATTTATTTTATGTTCATTTTAGTTCTTGTCCTTGTAGCCTATCCTAGGGCCAATTTAGTCGTCTTTCTTGACCCATTTTCTTCATTTGAATACTAATATTATATTTTTGTATTTTTTAAATATAATTCACATCTTAATATGTTTTCTACATCTTCAAATACTTTATTATTTTTATCCATGTTATAAATTAATATTATTAGGCAAAAAATTCCGTAGTCATGCTAACATATTAGTTGATTTAAAAAGGCCAATTTAGTCCTCTTTCTTGACCCATTTTCTTCATTTGAATACTGATATTATATTTTTATATTTTTTAACATATAATTCACATCTTAATATGTTTTCTACATCTTCAAATACTTTATTATTTTTATCCATGTTATAAATTATGTTATAAATTAATATTATTAGGCAAAAAATTCCCTACATGCTAACATATTAGTTGATTTAAAAAAATTAAAAATTAAAAATTGTCACTCTTTCCTAATTAAAATAAACAAATTTGATAATTTTAAATCAACTTTTAGTAAATTATTTTTAATTGAATAAATTCTCTGTCATATTTTTATTCTATTTTTTATCACTCTTATTATCATATATTCTACTTCTAATTGTTGTATTCCTTCAAATATTTCTACTTTCCAAATAAAATCAAAAAAATCCTTTAAATATCTCATGAGCAACACTTTCTTATTGATAATCATTCTATTTTTCTAGCAATTATAGAAATAGTAAATATAAAAAATGTTTCAAAATGAATCCTTTTTATTCCTTCCATATAAAGTATGGGACTAATGTTTTCATTTGAATGACATGGTAGTAGTGCTATATTAGAAAGCAAGTGGGGGGGATAATTAGGATTTTTCCTTGGGTTTTATTTTTGCCTACTTTTTTAGTGTATAGAATGTGATAGTTTATCTAATCTTGGTTGGCAGTGCCTAATGTCTTTTGTTGAAGGTACCTAATTTTAATTTCTAAAAAAATTCTAGAAAGGACATCCAAAGGGGAAGAGGGTGAGAAAATAATTAAATAGTTTTTCAAGGTTCTTTGTTGCTAGTTGCATAGAGGCACATGTGTGTAGTTGGATATGGCTTGGATATATTGGGTAATGTGTGGAAAGGACGTTGATTTCTTGAAGTTAGGTGAACAAGGTATGGACATGCACAAATTTCTTAACGTATAATCATGTTTTTAAATAATCTATTTGAGAATGCTATTGACATTACTTGCTCGAGGCCTTTTTTATGTCCCAGTGCTTGTTATAGGTTTGATTAGGTAATATTTTTAAATAACATGCTTTTTTGTAATCAGGGTGTTATTGGAAATGGAACTTTACAAATAATTCACCTAGGTTATTTGTGTTTACACTTTTTGCATATGTAGCTACTAGAAACCATGCATTGAGTACATTTGGATACAAAGGTCACATAGAAAATATTTGAAAGATTTTATTATTTTTGTTAATTATTTTGAAGGATATTAATCCTTTATTTGGTTAAAATAGTATTAAAATTAAAGTTTTTTCAATAGTTTATTGTACAGGCATCAAACTTGCTGCAATAATGTTTGCTTTTTCTATAGGCATGGTTTTTCTTTTCTTTGGTTTGATTATTAGTATTTTTAGGTAGTTTGTTATTTCTTCTTCCATATTTAGATTTTACATATGTTTTTTTTGAGTAAATTAGTTTTTGATTATAGTAAACTAGTTATTTTACTTTATTTTCAATATTTTTATGGTAAATATTTTGTATTTTGTATTATTTCTTTGGAGTAAACATGTTACATAGTAAACTATAAATTTAAATTATCTCTAGGACTTTAGAGTTAGAGGCCTTTGTCCAAAACCATCAATATTTTTAATTTTTTTGTTGGAGTATGCTTGCAACATATCAAATAAATCTATTATAAAAAAAAAAATTCTACTAGGATTATTCCATTATAAAACTTTAATAGTGTTTCTTGTCCCATTAATCTATTCACCCTATTTAAAATCTACAAGATGGTTTGATGTAAAGACCATGTGTTCTTTTGAGGAATTGTGGAATCCTTTTCATATTTATAATAAAGACTCATAAGATCTAAATTATTCTCATTTATCACTTAAACATTGCCAAGTTATAATTACCCTAACTAATGATATTATATTTAGTAATTATAATATGTTAATCACTTGATGATTCAATTTGGTTTGTTGATGCAAAAGGTAGAGTGATATAAGATCTAAATTATTCTCATTTATCATTTAAACATTGCCAAGTTATAATTACCCTAAATAATGATATTATATTTAGTAATTATAATATGTTAATCACTTGATGATTCAATTTGGTTTGTTGATGCAAAAGGTAGAGTGATATAAGATCTAAATTATTCTCATTTATCATTTAAACATTGCCAAGTTATAATTACCCTAAATAATGATATTATATTTAGTAATTATAATATGTTAATCACTTGATGATTCAATTTGGTTTGTTGATGCAAAAGGTAGAGTGATATAAGATCTAAATTATTCTCATTTATCATTTAAACATTGCCAAGTTATAATTACCCTAACTAATGATATTATATTTAGTAATTATAATATGTTAACCACTTGATGATTCAATTTTGTTTGTTGATGCAAAAGGTAGAGTGATATATTCATTGTTGGTAGTAATATTTTTTTATTTTGGAATCGAATAGTTGACCAAGTTGAGATTTATCATAAAGGAACTCTTTTGAATATCACTTGTAACATTAGAAATAGGGTGCCCCACCTTTGAGGAATGGAGCACAATGTAAGAACCACTCAATTAAACACTAATAAAGCATGAGGATTAGTGAATAACATAAGCATCACCCAATTCGAGTCAAACACTTGATTAAATTTTTCCTTTTCAAACAAATGAATGAGTTGGAAATCTTCATAATGAAGCAAGTCTATGTACAATATGTTATCATAACTAAACAATTTGATTTACCTTATGACTAGATGCAAGTACAAACACCCAAACCATATTAATGATATGTGCAAAATTTTTAATTATATAATCATGCTCTAAAAAAAAACAAGTTCAAAATTAATTTGACAACACAAGCAAAGAACTAAGAGTTATCTAATCTTCCCATGGTAGTACACAAGATAAGTAATATATCACCATTTACATTACAAAACCTCTACCTTTCCCCTCCTATGACTTGAAGCAAAAAGCATGAGAGAGAGAGAGAGGGCATCATTGAGTTGATATCCACCCTCCATGAAGCGTTAGCTTCCCCGTGCTACTCAACTAGAGAAGCCTGACCCATCACAGGGACCTAGCAGTATGTAGCCAACATGAATGATGGAATCCAATCCAGTATGAGAATCTTGATCAAATAGAATACAAATATGCTCATACATCTCATATCCAATACACTAGTATATTGTTAGACATATCATGGAGGATGATGTAAATCCATCAATGTAACACACTTTGCATGGAAATCAATGAAATTCAATGTATACAACCTAGTATGTCTCAATCATCTCTCAATGTTGCCTTGACATACTATAATGTGGGTGGGATAGTAAACCAAGGGCAAAGCCTATATTGGGATTAGTCAATAATGAAATTCCAAAGTAATGGCATTTATTAAATAGTACGCTAGGATGGCTACTCAATAAACCATATGTACCCTAAATATACTTATTACTACACAATTTAGGAACCCAATCTTTTAATTCCCAATTGTTGAGTTTGCATACTTAAGGCATTTAAAACAATTCACAATTTTAAATCTATATGTTGCATTAGAAAATACAACATTTAAAAAAAATCATAACTTTTATGTTCTTTGGCAAAATTCAAAACTTCAATATGTTCTAGAGAGATGGGAGAATGACAAACAAAACCTAGAAATTGTTTTTAGGGGTCCCAACCATGTAAGAGCAATTTGGTCTGCAATATAGCTCACTAGATTCCCAAAACAACTTTATAATAATAGGACAAACTTGTTATTTTAAAACTAATGCTTCAAGTTCCACTTGGAATCATATTAAAACTAATGCTTCAAGTTCCACTTGGAATCATATTAAAACTAATGCTTCAAGTTCCACTTGGAATCATAGAGCCAATGGTTAAAAAATCTTATCAAATATAATTCAACCCATTCGTTGGCCTATTTGATCATCAACCTACTTTATATGGGTTTATGCTAGCTCAATCAAGTGTTTGCAAATGGACTAAGATAACATTTTGGCCCATTTGATCACAAAAAAATAGAATTGTGTCTCATTCAAATATTATACAAAAAAATTATATAAATGTCAAATTTTCCTTGCAAAAGAAGAGCTTCTCATTTATAATTGATAGCCTTTATGACATATTAGAGGCAACATCTATCATATTCATCACATATACACAATGACATTGTGAGTGTAAATGACATTGATCTTGATGCTTTTTAGTTTTCTATATAAAATTTCTCCACTTTTCTTTTGTTGCATTGCAATTTCTATTCACCTGATGGTAAGTTTTCTTCCTTGTAGTAAAGTTGGTTTCATATATGCCAACAAGAAGTATGTATATAACTTCTCTGAGAATACACACCAAATTTATTTACAGAGAATAGGGTACAAGCCAAAAATGTATTTGCAATCGTATAAGACGAATATGATATCTATATGATCCACAAAATATATTATTTCACTATAAAGCGTATCAATTAACTATGGGAAATAAAAGACCTCCATTACTGCACTGCCATCATGTTCTAATTTCAACTGTCTATTTAATTTGAGTTGAATGTGGTAAGTGTGCACTCATGCCTTTACAAAACAAGTTGTTTATTTTTATTAATTGATAAAGCTTGGGAAAAAGTTGCTTTAGATTACTAATGTGTTAGTACCTCATTCACCTGCCAACGATTTATAATTGTTATGAAACCTTCCTTTTATTAGGATTGTAAGCACTGACGCCTAATGTTACCGTATTTCAATCACTTGCCATGTAAATCTTTGGGAATTTGTAGATTTGAGCACCTTAATAGTCTTTGAGGATTTTCTAAAAATTAGAGATATCAAATGATTTCAATTTCACATACTCTAGCATAATGGAAATAAGCATTACTCACTTGGCATATTTCAATCTTCTTTAATTAGACATAATTTCTAGATGACAGATTCACAGACCAAAAACCCATGTAACTCCAATTCATAAAAATTAAAATATGGTGAACATTTCATACACAAAATCACTAGCATCCAGACCTTTCATATCTTACCACCCTCTTGAATCATACTAATTTAATTCAATACTCACCAATTTCAAGATCGTACCATGGATGTACTGCACATATCGTTGAGTCATTGGTGAAAGAATGCACTCATTCAACTTATCTTGAGGAAATACAAAGCTTGAAATCCCATCTCCATTTTTTGGAGTAGTCATAGCCTTTAATATTTCTTTATACCTTGTGCAGTCCAGTATTTTTATCTCTTGCAAACTACTTCATAATGAAAAGATCTCCCCCTCAGTTTTTTTTCCTAGAAACTTTTAGATAAATGCACTTGACAGGTGTAAGGCCAACTTACACAACCTTTGCCAACATCCTCCATGTTTTGAATTCACGCAAGTTAGAAGCATTTTCCAAGGCACGTGAAGGAAAAGCCTTTGAGTTTATATTTTAGTAAAATAAAAGTATTACATGCTATCATTTAATAATAATATTTAGTTTATTTTATCTTTTAATTAGAATAAAAAGAAATTATAATGTATTTTTTAAGTATAACATTATTTTTTAATAAAATTAATTTTAATTCTTTATTATAAAAATATTTCAATGATAAGGAAATATTATTAGCACTTGATGTTGATTCTCATTGTTTTGGGACCTATTTGACATAATGATTAAAAATACCTATGTATTAACAAATACCATACTCTTGTGCTGAACTGGATCATGACCTAACGTTGGCACATGCTCTCGAGATTATTTAATTATCCTAAATTTATATAACAAAATTTTATTCTCTCAACATAATACAACTACTTAATTTAGGAACTCATAGACCCTAACTTTATTGACATACATGTATGACCTAACTACATGATTCTAAATGTGTGTGCACGTAGATTCTATCTTGATAGTTACCTCCAATGGCTAGAACCTTTCCTCGATGATACTCTCTCCAATATGAGAAAATGTCAATAGCTAATCATACACTTAGGTCAATAGAACACACAATTAGTCATCATCATTATAAACATTGTTTTTAATTATTCTTCAAGAAATATTAGCATAACCAAATTGTCTTTCCCAATCACTTGTTATTAAACAATTAATATAGTAACTGAGTGATTAAGCTAAGCTAATTAAACAGGTTGTGACACACAAGGGTAGGGTGTTAGGGTTAGAGATGGCAGATCTACCAATTAAATGCAGATTTAATAAACAAAAACAGAGAAACTAAATCATGCACAGAATAAATCATAACACAGAAATTTAACGTGGTTCACCCAATTCTGGGCTACATCCACCAAACCGCAGCCATCCAATGATTTTATTATCCAGTGAAAAACCCTTTTTTACAATCTCGCGAATAATCGCGTTTTCATCATACTGAAATACCCATCCAACCCCTTTTTACCAAGCTTAGAAGCTTCCAGATTTTCTGGTTCTACAAAATTGGATTTTTCCTTTTTCATTGATTTTTCCCTTTTTTGGTGATCACGCCAAAAAATAGGAAGAAAATTTTTCTGGGCCGCCCCCGAACCCCCACCCGGGCCCGGCCCCCCGGACCCGGCGGGGGGGCCGAGGGTGTACAGTATACCATGGGCTATACAGTATAGCATGATCAGTCGCCACATACCAACAATCTCCCACTTGGAGACTGATCAGGCTCCACACCACCACATAGGGTTCCTATTTCACACTTGTTACACTCAAGGAAACCTTGGAGATCTCAATCCAAAGATAGAAAGGGGGAAAGAGATCTTGCAATAAGGTATCTTAGGGGGTGATTAAAGACAATAAGAGGGGGTTCACCACAAAGCTAGCGCTTGGAAACACAAGAAATGAATCTAACATACAAAGTGCTATGCAAAACCTAACTAAATGACCCAAGAAATGAAACTAAAATGCAAAATAAAAGATTGAGACAGTGCAAAGGTACACCTGGGAGAGTGATGAGGTAAAAAAAAGCTCCAAAACCCTAAAAAATTTCTATTTGGTTCCCACTGGGACTCATACACCAGTCTAGACGATTTAGTCCTAGACTAGGGTTTTTGTGCCAAAGCTAGAATCTCATAGTGTATGATCTGGATCTCTTCAAATCCGGAAAAAATCCTTGTATTGGAACTCATACAACACAAGTGACGTATCAGTACCACTCTACTTTTTTGGAGGGTTAAGGTCTAAATATGTACTCCTATCTCTTCTCTTCCTTCCACACTTTATTTCCAAATTTGAAACCCTAATTTGCAACCTGTAGGTGACTTTCCATAAAGATAGTAACCTTGTGACAACTTGACAACTTCTCTCAACCTTGCAAATTAATCTTCAAAGGATCTTCAAGCTCCAAGACACCTAGGTCTGTAATCACACATGTAGAGAGAGAGAAACTTGTTGATTTGTTAGGAAATGGGGGTTTGGCTTGGTCAAATCCTGTTTAGGTATTAAACATTGTGATGAAACAATGAAACATGAAATATGACACATGAACAATGATACCTTACATGATGTCTTGAGATGTAAATCAATAATCTAACATGAAGTGGCCATGTATAATGTAGATCTTGATCTTGAATAGAGGTAGAACAATGCTTAATCTTGGATCTTGGATGCTACATCACAACACTAGCTCAACAACATGCTTGATGTCCAATGAATTTTTATATGATGTTGGATCATGAATTGCTACAACAAATGATGAAGAATTCAACCCTTGAATGCCTTAGAAATGTTCTTGTAAACTCTCTCGATGCTCTTATGAAGTCTTGGAATGCTTAACTCTTAATAGCTTATGATGATATCATGAATGCTTAGGTGAAATAATGATTTGAGACCAGGTTGTTTATATAGGTAATCCATCCAATGTACCATATACTAGATCCTAGAAGCTGAGATTCATGAAATTTGAACTTAAAACCCTGAGTTCCTACTCAAAACCCTAAAAAGGGGCCAAATAAGACTCATACGCCACTTGTGGCATATAGGTCCCATATAGATGGGACTCATATGCTGAAGGTGGTGTATGGGTCTCACTAATCCTTTTCAAGTGGAGGAAATGTCAGAGAGTTAAAAAATTAAGTATATTTGATGATCTTGTCAAGATTGTGGTTGAAATAAGCCTCTAGATGCATACTATAGGGTCCTAGGGGCCTATTAATGATGATATGAAGGTCATAAATGTAGGAGGGCCCAAAGCTCAATGTGAAGGTGTAAATAAACACTTTACAATATTAAATTAAGGAAAAATTAGGTCTATTTATCTTAAAAGGGCCCTAAATCCAATGTGAATGTGGAAAACACATTACTGTAGTGTCGAAAAATGTTGTCCATTACATTTTTACACTTGTTTGGGCCCTCCTTGTAAAATTAAGCTTAATGTTGCCTTTATTTAGTGTTGTAATACATGTGTAACATATTCACATGAGGTATTGGGCCCTTGTGAACTAAATGAACTTAATTGTTCCTTATTTAGGGTGTTTTAAAATATTTTCCCACACTTTCACACTAATCTAGGGTTTTTATTTATAAATTGGGCTTCTTTATGCCTTATTTGGCCTTATTTTTCATCCACAAGCCTCATAAAATGCATCTTTTTGAGGATAACCCCAACACATGTAATGACCAATCATAAATTAATGTTTTTGGATTGTGTGGCCCAAATTTAGTGATCTGGGAATCATACACCACCTTTGGCATATGGGTCCCACCTAGGTTTTAGGGCCTTGATCTAGATTTCAGATGAATCTAAGTATTTATAAAAAAATGTGTCCCATTGCCTAGCCTAATGGGACTCATACACCACCTTGGGTGTATGAGTTCGATGTGGCTTAAAACTAAATTAAATTCAAATTCTTGGTGGTATTTTATCCTCCTAGATCCAATGTCGGATTGTAGTGTTGTAATTTTGGGAAATTTGGCATAAACAAGTATAAATACAATGTTATTTCACCCATTTTTCACCTAACAAGCAACCAAGTGACTTAAGATTTCAATTATTCATGCATTCTATCAAATTTGAGTTCACAAGAGAATTCAAGTGTTTACAAGAGCATTCAAGAGCTAATTGTGTCTTAGAAAATATGTGAATTAAAATAATCAAAACAAATAGTAGATGCCATGTATTATCTTAAGGAAATCTAAATTAACAACACAATTTGATAAAACGATTCCTTAAAGACATTCCATCTTCCTCTACTCCTAAGGATCATGTATTAGTGCTCTTAGATTTTAAGGGTGCATTGAATTAATGGGATGACACCTAAGAAATGAGAAGCCATTAATCTTGAATGCAGAAACTATGCCTACACCTACATGATTTGATGAATTTGTTGGATGATGAACTAAATGATATGCTAAATGGTAAGTTGTTGTATATAGAATGATATGAAAGGATGCAATGGTAAAGTACTAAGATAATGGATATTCTATGATGATAATGGAGGTTATAATGATTCTAAATGTTGTAAATAAACTAAGATACATGTAACAAAGAAGCAATGATTCTAAATTTTTACTTGCTAAATTACTCTAAATGCTAAACTAGAATGCAAGCTAAACTCTCAAATGCTAAGATGATTTTTGCAAAGTAATTGTATGCAATGCTCTCTATGCCAAAATTTGTAAATGAGCCTCTATTTATAGATTTCAACAAGGAATCAAGTGAGTTGGAAGCAATGGATAATCAAGATTCAGTTTGGAGAGATCAACGGTGAGAAACAAGGAGGTTAGAGAGAAATAAGGAAGTTGCCCCCTTTAATAGAACAAGCTTTCCAAGTGTATAAAATAATAAATGGAATGGAGAAGCCATGTGTCTCTAGGTTTTTTGAGATTGTTGAGGATAAATGCTCATTTTAGAAATTAGGAATAATTATTTCATTTGACACATGGTGAGATGTAAGATGAGGTGGAAGGAGGTTAGAAAAATATGGAGAAATGTGACAAAATTTGAATTAAAAATTCAAATTTAAAGAGAGGGAGTTAATCAAATAAAACAAATAATTAGTTAAATTTGTTTATTTAATTAAATCATGAAGAAAGTGGTTTAGATAGGAAGAATTAAGAAATATGAACTATATAAATAAACTTTGCAATTTATTTATACAGTAGAGGAAATATAGTTTTTTATTAATTAAATAACTAGTATTTAATTAATTTTCTCTAGACCAATTTAGGATGTATACACTAATTATCAAGCAGTTTGGAGCATTATTCAATTATCAAGCATCATGTCAAAGTCATCATGCATCATCCTTGCGTTTGAGCTAACAATTGTGATGTAGGGTTTCATGATTCAAAAATGCATTCAATTCAAGATCTAGAACATCTAAGTAAGAGTCAAGATCCACGTCCATGGGAGCCATTTCATACATGTTTGCAATCTTTATTTCTAGGGTTTGGTGAGTTGCAACATTAAATTTTTTTCATTCATCATTCCTCCTTTCCTTTTCGTTTCATTTCAAGGTTTGATTGCCAAAATGGGGTTTGACCAAGGAAAACCCCTTTCCACTAAAAAAAATAAAAATTCCTCTCTTTAGTGTGTGATTTACAGATCTAGGTTGAAGACATGTTGACGAGAAAGATTGGAAAGAATTTGTCAAGTTGCAAAGTTGTTTAGGTTGTCACCTTGTTTAGAAGATCATTGAAAATAAACCTATAGAGAAAAATTGAGCAATTCAGATCTAGAAATCAGGTTGAGAAGACAGAGTAGAGGTTGAAGAGTAGATTTAGACTTTGATCCTCTAAAAAATCCAAATTGGACTGATATACTTCTGGTGTATGAGTCCTAGTTCAATGAAATTTAAAGTTTTTAGGTGTTCCAAACTTGTCTCTGCTAGATTTCTATTTCTACCTAGAAACCCTAATCTAGGCCTAAATCACCCAGACTAGCGTATGAGTTTGAGTAGACATTAAATTTAATTTTTTTAGCATTTCAGGTCTTCAATTAAGTTGCTATAGGATTCTAGGTGCTCCTCTGTACTTTTCTATCTTTCTATTCTATTTTGCATTCATTTATAGATCATTAATTGTAGTCTTGCATATCATTAGGTTTGATCATTAGATTTTGCATGTTACTTGTCTTTCCAATCCCTAGCTTGGTGGTGAACCCCTCTTTAGTCCTTAATCATACCCTAGGACACCCTATTGTAGATCTCTCTCCCTGATTTCATCCTTGGATTGAGATATCTAGGGTTTCCTTGAATGAGAGAAAAGAAAACTTGTCGTTCTATGTCCTAAACCATAAAGCGAAAAAATTCCTTCCTTTCATTTTAGTGAACTTTCCTTTAGAACATTTCATTTTCTGATTTGGAGTGCATCATAGTCCTAGATTTAGCTTGCAATAACTTTGCATTAGGCTTTGCATTAGTTAATTGGAATTCTAGGGTTTTTAAATCTTGCATTAGTGAAAGTGCATATAGATTGGATTTTTGCATCTTGCATCATTGAATTTCATCTAAAATTCACATTTGCACTTAGTTTAGACATCATCCAAACCAGAAAAAATAACTTTCACCCAAATTTTTTTGAAATCTTTGCAAAATCCCTAAGCTAGGACTCATACACCCCTCTGGGTAATTTAGTCCCAATACAAGTGGTTTTTCTTGATTTTTGGGTATTTTGTGGTGGCTATTATTCAACATTTAAACCTTTGAAAAACCATAATTAGGACTCATACGCCCCCTACGCGATTTAGTCCCGTTTAAAATTTTAAACTACATTTTCTAGCATTTAAAACTCGGTTTCTCTGTTTATGTTTGTTGCTATTAGTTATTTGTTTCATCCATTTCATTGCATATACCTTCATTTAGTTCATTATGTCCATTACATAATTTCAAATATGCATTTATACCTTTTATTCTAAGTTCTTGCATCACATTTCATCATGGATATGTGCTTGAACAATAAGCTATAGATGTCCTTGAAGTCCTTAGTGGATGTCTCAAGTTGTGCTTTTGGAAATGACCCTAATAAAATTGAACTTACTCATGCTCACTCAACTCCTAATGCATGTCCTCCTTGTGATGTTGAAATCATTGGAGAAGATGATGACAACATGAATAAATTCCTAAATGATTGCCTTAACAACCTTGAGACTAATGCATCCTTTTATCCATCCATGAAACAAACAACACCCCCTATCATCCCACCACTTGAGATGTTTGGTTACTTACATACTGAAACTAAGATACAAGTTGAGCCTAAATCCCCTACAATAGGTGAACCTAGTTCCTCTAACCAAGCAAACAATCAACACTTCTATGTTAACAAAGTGACCAACACTCCCATCAATTTAGAAGAGAAATATGGATAAGGATTCATGATCTTAAGAAAACAAGGATGTGATACAATAAGTCAACATGAAATTCATCAACTCTTAGAGAAAATACCAATTGAAGATACTAAAGGGTTAGGTTATCAAGATCCTCCTCTCGATATAAGTGTCCTCCTTCCTAAAGAACAACCAATGCTTCATAATGATGATAGGATCGTCTTAGGTCCTCTTCCTCAACACTCAACTCAAGAAATTGGTGAATTTTGCAAGAAACAAAAGCTTTAAAAATTTAGAGATTTACCACTCGTGAAAAATATAACACAAATTGAATGAAAACTAGAAGAACAAGTGTTAATAGAGGTTGGATTTCAATTCCACCTACCACTAGAATAAAAAATCCTAAAAATAACAATTATTGTGCATACCATAGAACTCTTGGGAATCTCATTGATGAATGTTGTACTTTAAGAAGAATCCTCGAGGAACTTGATATGATAGAAATAGTCCCTTAAAGTGGGACCCCTTCCGCTCCTTGTCATGTAATGGTTGTAGAATCATCATATTATCACTATTACATGCTTTACATTTATTGCAAATCACTTCAAAATGCAAGGAGCTCTTTCCCATCACCTACCTTGGCTCATTCTTGTCTTGCACATAGTGGGGGAAAGAATTAGATAGCCTTATCCTAGTAGTATATTTTTCATTGTCCCTTTGGCTAGTTTTCTGCCTTCTACACACAATGAACACGATTGGGATGTGGACGACCTGCTAACAGGTTGACTCGCACATGCCTTACTAGTCTTGCCTTTGTTTTTCTTTTTCATGTTATGTGTGTGTAATGTGATCCCCCATGTTGTTTTGTTTGATGTATCTCTCTCTCTTTCTGACATTCCTCTATTTGTATCCACATTATTCTCTATGTCATAAATCTTTTACCTTTTTCTTTATCTTTTCATTTGTCTAGTGTTTTCCTTTTGGGGATGACGCAAGGCATTGAGAAATTCATGTATCTTCCGTGTTGACCCAAAAGCTTTTCCTTTATATTTTTTTGTCTTTTGTTTTCCTTTTGGGGATGATGCAAGGAATCGATATATTCATGTCTCTTCCATGTTGACCCAAAAGTTTTTTCTTTGTTTTCACTCTCTTTGTGTCATTCTTCTAGTTCTATGAGTATTTTGGGAAAGATTATAGTTCTAAGTTCTCTTAAAAACATTGTAGCAAGAACATACTAACCCAAAATCCATAGATCCCTCATGTGCTTGGAGTCTTTCATGAAATAACTTTATTTGGAAACATGTGACTTGGTATAGGGATTTCCAAGTTAGCTCTCATGTATTCTTTATTGTTAGAATTTATCATTTTCTACTTTAAAGTAATTGCTCACAGCAAGGTGTTTAGCAATTTCTTTAAAGTGGGGGCATACATTGGCATTATTATTTTACATTTCATGTTTCATTTTGTAGTTTTCTTAATTCATGTGAAGCATCTTTCAATTTTTGGTGACATTGGGTGTGATGTCCCTTAAGATTGTGATCTCTCTTAGTATATTATATTCCTCTTAGTGGCTTGATGCAACACACTACATCCCTTAAGTTGTGAATCTTATATTCTTTGATTGGTCCTCCCTTGGACACATTAGTCACAATGTTACCTAAGCTAATACCTTACATGAACTAAGAAAAAATCCTTTGAATGTACGTTACATTTACATTTTTTGTTATATGACCACCTTGCATAACACACTTTGCATCCCTGTGGAGTCATCATGTTTGTTCATGAGTTTCAAACATACAAATTTTTTCTTTTCTCATGAAGCTCAAAGTTCATTGTTGTGTGGCACCTTACCAAAGTTATCAAGAGGTATAACTTTGGTTTGGTTGGATGGGAAGCCAGACTTAGGCATGAATTTTCCATAGCCACTTACTTGTTTGTGTGAGTGCATATTGGTCGCGTGTGTATGTGTCTCACCTTTTGGATAATCACCCAATGGATAGCCTAGAGTTTTGTTTCCTTAATGAGCATGCATTTTTGGACAAACAACCTAGATCTGATCCACAACATGTGGGACAAACGGTCAAAGCTTTATCCACCCCTCCTTGTTTTGCTTTACTTTTGTTTTTCTTTATGTCTTTCATAGTGTATGCTTGTGACTTATTATTGCTCCTTATATCATTTTTCTTGTGTGTTCATTTGTGCCTATGTTAGTTTGCTATAGGATCTTGATCCTAGGGGCTTGCATAACCCTCTTGATTGATGTCATCCTTTCCTACTAGCATTGGTACATTTGAACCCCTCTTGATTGATTTCATCTACCTTAGTGTGAGTTTGAAGCAAGTTCAACCTCTCACTAAAGTGGGGGATAAATGTAGTGTCAAATAATGTTATCTATTATATTTTCACACTTGTTTGGGCCCTCCTTGTAAAATTAATCTTAATGTTGTCTTGATTTAGTGTTGTAATGTGTGTAACACATTACATTAGGTATTGGACATTTGTGAACTAAATGATCTTAATTGTGCCTTATTTAGGGTGTTATAAAGTGTTCTTCCACACTTTCACACTAATCTAGGGTTTTTATTAATAAATTGGGATTCTTTATGCCTTATTTTCCCTTAGTTTGTATCCACAAGCCTCATTAAATGCATCTTTATGAGGATAATACTAACACATATGTAATGACCAATCCTAAATTAATGTTTTTGGAATGTTCAGTGCAGATTTAGTGATCTGGGACTCATATGATTCAACCTTGGGTGTATGGGTCCCACCTAGGTTTTAGGGACCTGATCTAGATTTCACATGAATCTAAGCATTTTTTGAAAAATGTGTCCCATAGCCTAGCCTAATGGGACTCATAAGAGACCTTGGGTGTATGAGTCCCATGTGGCTTAAAATTAAATTAAATTCAAATTCTTGGTGGGATTTTATCCTCCTAGAGCTGATGTTGCTTGTAGTGTTGTAATTTCAAAAAATTTGGCATAAACAAGTAAAATATAAGGTTATTTTACTCATTTTTCACCTAACAAGAAATCAAGCAACCTAAGCTTTAAAGTATTCATGCATTCTAGCAAATTTTAGTTCACAAGAGCATTCAAGAGTTCATTATCAAGCATTTTGGAGCATTATTCAAGTATCAAGCATCATGTCAAAGTCATCATGCATCATGTTTTTGTTTGAGCTAACAATTGTGATGTAGGGTTTCATGATTCAAGCAAGCATTCAATTCAAGATCTATAACATCTAAGCAAGAGTCAAGATCCACGTCCATGGGGTCCATTTCATACATGTTTGTAGCCTTTATTTCTAGGGTTTGGTGAGTTGCAACACTACATTTTGTTCATTCATCATTCCTCCTTTCCATTTCATTTCATTTCATGGTTTGATTACCAAAACGGGGTTTGACCGAGGCAAACCCCTTTCCATTAACAAAAAAACATTGTTTTCCTCTCTTTAGTGTGTGATTTGTAGATCTAGGTTGAAGACATATTGACAAGCAACATTGGAAAGAAGTTGTCAAGTTGTCACCTTGTTTAGAATAACATTAAAAAGACACCTATAGAGTAGAATTCAACAATTCAGATATGGAAATCAAGTTGAGAAGATAGAGTAGAGGTTGAAGAGAAAATTCAGACTTTGATCCTTCAAAAAATCCAAACTGGACTGATATGCCACTTCTGGCATATGAGTTCCAATTTAGTGAAATTTACAATTTTCAGGTGTTCCAGACTTGTCTCTGCCAGATTTTTGTTTCTACCCAAAAACCCTAATCTAGGACTAAATCACCCAGACTAGCATATGAGTCTAAGTAGACATTAAATTCAAAATTTTCAGCATTCAAGTCTTCAATCAAGTTGCTACAAGTTTCTAGGGGCCCCTCTATACTTTTCCTTCTTTCTATTCTATTTTACATTCATTTCTAGGTCATTAATTACAGTCTTGCATATCATTAGGTTTGATCATTATGTTTTTCATGTTGTCTTTCCAAGCCCTAGCTTGGTGGTGAACCCCTCTTTAGTCCTTAATCATACCCTAGGACACCCTATTGCAGATCTCCCCCCTCATTTTATCCTTGGATTGAGATCTCTAGGTTTTCCTTGAATGTGAAAAAAGAAAACTTGTTATTCTATGTCCTAAACCATAAATTGAAAAAAATTCTTCCCTTTGAACCATCAATTTTTGGGGAGCTATGTACTCTCTTACTCTCTTAGGATTTTTCACCTAAAAAGAGAGAGATAGACCCAAACAATGAGGTGGTTCACTCAAAATAATGTATGTATGATGGAATTATGCCTAAATGCAATGATCTAAATGCAAAAAAACTGATAAAATTGATTGATTATTTATGCAAAACCTAAGAAAAATGAAATGTTTGAAAACACAGTGTGATATGTAGAAATGAACTAGAAACATGCACAAATGAAAACAAAATTGACTAAGACTGGACAGAGTGCACCTGGAGATGAAATGTTGATGCTGGAAGGTTATGTAATCTAATAGAAATAACTGTTGATGACTAGTGGGACTCATTTTCCATTGATGGCGAATCAATCCTGCCTCTGGTAAACTTTGTTAGAACTAGTTTCTAACCGTTGGGAACTGAATTCTGATGAATTTTTTTTTTCTAGCCTAGTAGTGGGACTCATTCACCATTGATGGTAAATCATTCCTCCTCCAAAAATCTGCAAATTCAGGAGTCAACTCTATGGGTCCAGATCTGCACTTATCTTCTTGTCGGGTTGACGGAACCAAATCTACAAAAAATAGGTTGAATGTTGTCTCCAAGCTTGAATTAGGGTTTAGTTGACTTGAATAGATTTTATGACTTTTTAAACACTTTTCAACACCTATTTCTTTGACAAATCTACCTACAAGACTTGAAAATACACATGCAAAGAGGGGGAAAATGGTTAAGGGTTAGAGAATAGGGATTTTCCTTGGTTAAATCCCACTTTGGTAATCAAACCCTTGATAAAGAAATGAAATGAAAACAAGGAAGGAATTATGAACAAACAACATGTAGGTGTCATAAACTCACCAAACCCTTGTTTTTGAAGTCTTAAGATATGTCAATGGTTGCTCCAAGATGCTTGATAATTTCTTGATTAAATGATGCAAAATGCTTAAATGCTTGAATGAATGGGTAAATTAGTAAACTTGATGAATGGGGGTTAAAATGGATAGAAAAACTTATTTATACAAACTTATGCCTAATTACCCAAAATACAACATCAGAGGACAACATAAGGTCTTAATGAATAAAAACCCAAAGGAAATTTGAATTTATTTTAAATTTTGTGCCAAGAGGGACTCATTCGCCGCCCATGGTGAATGGTTCCTACTCAAGTCTTGCAAGTGGGTGTTAGGAATTAAGTTGCTTTTAATAAGGTTTGTCGGGTTTGTATTTAAAAATACACTTAAATAAGGGCTATAAGTGCATAAAGGGGCCAAATAAAGCATAAGAAAGGTGTATTTAGTGGTGACAAGCCTAGAAAAACATGAAAGTTTGTTACAATACTTTGCAACACTTTGAAATAGGGCTTGATAAGGGATAAAAAGGAATATTTAGATGAATTATAATAAGAAGAGTCTAGAAAAGTGTAGAAATGTGTTACAAGACTTCACAACACCTTCACAAGACATCATAAAGTCTAAATCGTTTGAATATTCAAGACCTAATGTGAATGCATAAGTTACATTGCAACATTAAATCTAAGCAAAATAAGTCAAGAATCACAAGAAAAAGACCTAAATGGCCATGAAAATTTCAAAGATTCATTTTTCCACAGTACATTTAGCCCCCACTTTAGTGAGAGGATGAACTTGCTTCAAACTCACACTAAAGTAGACATGCATATAGAGAGGGATCCAAATGCACTTATGCTAGAAAGATGGAATAACAATGATCAAGAGGGATGATCAAGCCCCTAAGATGAAGATACCATGGAAAAATAAACATAAGAACAAAGGAACACACTTGTGAAAGAGAGAAAGAGAAGGGAGAGGAAAAGGAAAAGTCAGATCAATATTTGATCATTTGTCTAGCTAGTTGTGAATTAGATCTAGGATGTTTTTCCAAAAAAGAAAATGCACACTCATTCTAGGGTGATGATCCTCATGGCTATCCACTCGATGAGAAGGCCAAAAAAGTGAGAAACATACACTCAGCTGGTATGTACTCACAAAAACATAGGTAGCTATGGGGAAAGTCATGTTGTAGAATGGGCTTCTCGCTCAACCATATCAAAGTTATACCTCCTGATAACTTTAATAAAGTACCACAAAGGGAAAAATGTCAGTTTGTGCTTCATGAGACAAGTAAAGCTTCATTTGCTTAGAACTCATGAACAAACAGGATGACACTACAGGCATGCAAGTTGTGTTATGTAAGGTGGCCATGTTAAATGTAAAAGAAATGTTAAAATGAGTCTTGTTAATTTCATGTGAGGTCTATAACTTAGGGAACATTGTGTCTAATGTCTCCAAGAGAGGATGAATCAAAGAATAGAATATTCGCAACTTAGAGGATGTATTGCATCGCATCCGGCCACCAAGAGGAATGTAATATGCTAAGATAGATCACGCTTATGAAGAACATCACACCCAATGTCATCCACAAAGTGACAAAAACACCATATGAAGTAAAAAAGTTGCACTAAGAACCGAGAAAGAATGTAAATGAATAATGCCAATGCATGCCCCCAATTTAAAGGAATTGCTACACACCGTTTTGTGAGAAATTACTTTAAAGTAGCAAATGAAAAATGCAAACAAAAAGAAGACATAAGAGCCAACTCAAAAAGCCCTTATGCCAAGTCATATGTTTTCAAGTAAGGTTGTGTCACATAAAGGAAAAAGGAAAAGAAAGAGGGGTTGGCCCCAAAAAGGAAAACACCAAAAACATGAGAGATCTACAGATTTGGGGTCAATATGTTCACTACTGCAATGTTTTTATTAAAGAGCTTGAAATTGTCATCATTCCCCAGATACATAGAACTGGAAGAATGACACAAAGAGAAAAAAATAGAGGAGAAATAAAATCCGTTTTGGGTCAACATGGAAGAGACATTGTAGTCTTAAGGCTTTGCATCATCCCCAAAAGGAAAACACAAGTGAAAAGAAAATGAAAAGGTGAAAGAAAAGGAAAAGCTTTTGGGTCAACATGAAGCAGACATTTCGGTCTCAATGCCTTACATCATCCCCAAAAGGAAAAACACAAGAAAAAGACAAAGTAAAAAGGAAAAGGGACCATTCAGGTCAACATGGAAGAGACATAGGGTGTCTCAACACTTTGCATCATCCCCAAAAGGAGAAACACAAAATGAAAGTGAAAAAGAAAAGCTAAAGTATGACATATAGAAGAATAGAGGTACAAATAGAGGAAGTGCAAAAAGAGAGGGAGAACATCAAACATCACATCATGGGGGAACATGATACACACATGCAATCACAAAAAAGAAAAGAAAAGAAAAAAAAAGGAAAATGTAAAAAGGCTAGTTAAGGAAAATGCAAGTCAATCATCTAACAGGTCATCCGCCTCCCAATCATGTTTAGTGTATTGTGAGGCCGGTTGACTATCCAAAGGGAGAATTGCAAGTGTCAAACTAAGGGAAGTACTGGGTTTCTCACTTGGTGAAGGATATTTATCATGTAAGCTCATGGAAGAGGAAAATAAATGATTTAGATCGTTATGCACCTCTTCATCTATTTTAGAGATCTCCTCATCACCATCATCATCAAGATTAATCACAACAGGAAGACATAAGGTAATTTCCAATGAAGGATGTATTAGGAGTTGTGGCTATTGTATCAGATTGTTATATTGTGATGGTTGTAACATATTATCTTGTAGCAGGTTAGGAGGAGGAGCGTGATCAAGTATTGCTTCTGTTAAAGACAAAGGTTGATTTTCTTTGTTTTCTTTTGTTTGTAATTGACAAGCAAGGAGATGATGACGATGCCTACACTCTCTAGTACCGCAATTTTTCTTGATTATATTTTGAATTTGTGTGGGTGTAAGAGTGGGTTGATCCACCACATGCTCCTTTTCTTCCCAAGGAGGAGTGGAAGGAACCGAAGGAGATGGGAAAATCACTTTGTCTTTGGCTTTATAAACTTGTTTAATGCAAGGAGGCATGACGGGGTTGGTTTCATTATATCTTGGGCATTTAGATGATGAAGGTGAAGTGTTTATTGTTGGTTGCTCATGAGGTTACATTTTTTGTTTAGGTTCAGATTCAGGTTGAAGCATGGTCTCATCTAGGATAGGAGTAGCAGAAGTGGATGGGGACATGTGGTGAAGAGAAAATTTGGCCATTCGTTTGGCTTTGAACTTTTGATAGGTAATGAAAAAGAAGTCCTTGTGGGGGGTGATGGGTTCCATAGATTCAGGCCAAAAGGTTTCTAAGGAAAACTTTCCTTTAGAAGAAAATGGATTAAAGCCACTAAGGTGTATAGTAAATATCCCATTTTCAAGCAGAAACTTCAAACATTTGTGAACAATTGAAGGGACAACTTTCATCGAGCAAATCCTAGGATGACCTAGCCACAGACGAAACTAATCCAATTTTGGAATGATAGAGAATGCTTTATCCAATGTTTTAGGTCCTATATGTAATAGTAGTATGATCGATCCAATCGTAGGGCATGCAAAACTAGTATGTGTTTTAATCCATGTTGTTGATTTTTCATAATCATCTTGATAAAGATAATGTAGTACTAAAAATTCTTTCATGATCACATTCTTGCCACAAGTAGAATCTATTAATATCTCATTGGTGGGATTATCATAGATGCGGTCAACTATGTAAACAGGACCATCGAGAGTATTTTTAAGTATATCGTGAGAGAAAAAATTAATATCAAGATATTTTTTAGTTGGGCCCTTATGAGGGATAATGCCTATCGTACCCACGAGTTCATCCATAGGATTAACATGGGTAACATTTACAGTAAGATCATGTTGTTTAGTATTTGTATTAATATTCATCACATTAGTGTTTGAAGGTTCACTAGATTTGACAAATGAAACATTGTGTTTAGGCATGGGATTGGTAAAAAATTGCAAATTCTGATTGGGGGGGCGATAGAATTATTGCCCTAATCATTAACACCCACGCTGGATAGACGACCAAAATTAATGAGATCTTGCACTAGGTGTTTGAGATGCTTGCATTGTTCTATGTCATGTCCATTTTGGCGATGAAAATGACAATAAGCATTTGGTTTAAAGGTGGGGGGTAAAGGCTTGGCAGTGTGAAGGGGTTTGACTATAGGAAAAGTGATTATTTTTTGTTGTAGCATTTGAGTCATTGTGTTATGGAGGGTATTAGGTAAAGGGGTAAATTGTCTCTTCAGGTCCCCATAGGTAAAGGGTATGGATTATTTAGTGACTACCAGCTAATTATGAATAGGTTTAGTTGGTTGTGGAGGAGGGGGATTGAAATGTAAGAAGCATTTGTTTGATTTTCTAAAGTTTTGTGAGTTGTTTTGGTTGCTTTGTTTAGACTTCTCAGCTCCACTAGAAGTGGACTTTGAATCATGACTAGTAACCGAGTTGTGGTAGTCACAAAGGGTAGTGCATAAATGCATGAAAGCGTGAAATTTAATCATGTTCAATTTATCCTGAATGTGAGTTTGTAAGTTTTCAATAAACATCTTTTGGAGATGTGAATCAGGAACCTTGACATCTACTTGAGCATACAATGACTGATAATGTGAAATGAAATCAGTTACTTTTTCATCTGCATTTTGTTTACACCTCATTAAATCAGCCATTGTCTTTTTTTCGGAGTCATATGGAATTGGAAATTACTTTTAAAGGCATCAAAAAGTTCATTAAATGATTGAATTGAATGATTGGGTAAGTTTGAAAACCACTCCAAGGCAGTGTCCTTTAAGGTCCTAGGAAATAGTTTAGCTAACAGTTTTTCGTCAAGGAAAAAATCACTACATAAGGTTGTATAAGAATTGACATGATTAGTAGGGTCTTCTTTACCTTTGTACTTCTCAAACCTAGGCATCTCAATTCCTTGTGGCATCGGTGTTCTAAAAATTTCTAAAGATAATGGGCTACTATGGACATAGTATGTGGGTGGTGCGGTTTGATTTTGGTTAATGGTGGATATTTGTTGTTGCATGGAAGAAATAGTATGAAAGAGTTTTGTAATAACAGGGTCAGTGTAAGTGGTATGAGGTGGAAGAGAGAATGGTGATGGAGTGTATGTAATATTAGGAGAAGTGAAGGGGACAATAAGAGAGGTGAAGGTGGTGGAGGATGGAACATTCGATGCCACAAAAGAACTATGAATGCTAGTTGGAATAGCGAAAGGAGTCATATGAATAACCTGTTGCATGGTTGTTGTAACTTGGGGAGTGGTATAGGTGGGTATGGATGCGATGGTTGAAGGAGGAGGAATGTGAGATCATCCTTGGCTAACCACATTATTTTCTGGTTGGGAAATGGGAGGAACATGTTTGTTGTATATCTCAGAAAATTTTCTCATAACATGTGAGCCATCATCACTTCCAAGTAGGCAATGTATGTTGTCTATAGCAGGTATTATAGTGGTGGAGATGTTTTCAATAGTTATAAATGTGCTAAATCCTCATGAATGTTAATGACTTTATCTTGTGGAATGAGATATTTTTGTGTGTCAACATGCATTGTATGTGAAGGTAAAGGTGTACTAGTGGTAGTATTCATGCATAATGCAACATTGTCCATACCAGGAGTAGGAGCTAAAGACATCCCAAGGTCCACAATGAGTGTGTTATAGCGGGATTCCATGAGTTGGGAACTTCTCACTAAAGTATTATCAATAGGGCACCAAAAACTCATACAAATACCTCAAGAGGTGGGGTGAATGTAAATTCAACCCAAACTAGGAATAAAATGCAAGTAGCAGAAATTTTGTAAACTAAAACAGGAATGCAATAATAGAAAACATAAATGCAGAAGTTATTGTGAAAATGTCATAAATTGTTGTGCAAAAAGTGCAACTGGACTGATTTGGCCAGGGTGGCGAATGAGAGGGATGAATTTTTTTGTGTTTTTTCAAAAAATTTAAACTAATTTTATTGCTTTTTTGATGCAAAACTATGATGCAAATGCAAAATTTGAGTTTTTATAATGTTTTGAAGTGAAAAAATGAAATCTATATGAGATATTGACTAACGCAATGTTGTAAACGCTAGGATGCAAAAGCTAAAGCTATGAGTCCTAGGATGTAAATGAAATGTAAATAAGAAAGATGATGTTCAATATGCAGGTTCACCAAAATGAACCATCAATTTTTGGGGGGCTATGTACTCTCTTTCTCTCTTAGGGTTTTTCACCTAAAAGGAGAGAGATAAACCCAAAAACTGAGGTGGTTCACTCAAACTAATGTATGTATGATGGAATTATGCCTAAATGTAATGATCTAAATGTAGAAAACTGATAAAATTGATTGATTATTTATGCAAAACCTAAGAAAAATGAAATGTTTGAAAACATAGTGTGATATGCAAAAATGAACTAGAAACATGCACAAATGAAAACCGAATTGAATGAGACTAAATAGAGTGCACCTAGAGATGAAATGTTGATGCTTGAAGGTTTTGGAATCTAACAAAAATCACTATTGATGACCAGTGGGAATCATTTGCCATTGATGGTGAATCAATCCCGCTTTTGGTAAACTTTGCCATAACTGGTTTTTGACTTTTGGGAACTGAATTATGATGAATTTTTTTTTTCCAACCTAGAAGTGGGACTCATTCACCACTAATGGTGAATTATTCCTCCTCCAAAAATATACAAATTCAGAAGTCAACTTTGTGGGTCCAGATCTGCACTTGTCTTCTTGTTAGGTTGATAGAACAAAATCTACAAAAAATAGACTGAATGTTGTCTCCAAGCTTGAATTAGGGTTTAGTTGACTTGAATAGCTTTGATGACTTATTGATGACTTTTCAACACCTATTTCTTTGAAAAATCTTCCTACAAGACCTACAAACACACATGCAAAGAGGGGGGAAATGGTTAAGGGATAGAGTATAGGGATTTGCCTTGGTCAAATCCCACTTTGGTAATCAAACCCTTGATAAAGAAATGAAATGAAAACAAAGAATAATGAAAAAACAACATGTAAGTGTCATAAACTCACCAAACCCTTGTTGTTGAAGTCTAAAAATATGTCAATGGTTGCTCCAAGATGCTTGATAATTACTTGATTGAATGATGCAAAATGTTTGAATGCTTGAATGAATGGGTAAATTAGTGAACTTGATAAATGGGGGTTAAAATGGATAG
Source organism: Sequoia sempervirens (assembly GCA_007258455.2). Taxonomy (NCBI): domain Eukaryota; kingdom Viridiplantae; phylum Streptophyta; class Pinopsida; order Cupressales; family Cupressaceae; genus Sequoia; species Sequoia sempervirens. The sequence goes on from VDFB02281492.1 coordinate 121,652,379, forward strand.
AAAAACACTTATTTATACACATTTATGCCCTAATTACCCAAAAATACATCACATGCCAACATAAGGTCTTAATGAATAAAAACCAAAAGGAAATTTGAATTTGTTTTGAATTTTGTGCCAAGAGGGACTCATTCACCATGGTGAATGGGTCCCACTCAAGGATTTCAAGTGGGTGTCAGGAATTAAGTTTCTTTTAATGAGGTTTGTTGGGTTTGTATTCAAAAATACACTTAAATAAGGCCTATAAGTGCATAAAGGGGCCAAATAAAGCATAAGAAAGGTGTATTTAGTGGTGACAAGCCTAGAAAAGCGTGAAAGTTTGTTACAAGACTTTACAACACTTTGAAATAGTACTTGATAATGGATAAAAAGGGAATATTTAGATGAATTATAATAAGAAGAGTCTAGAAAAGTGTAGAAATGTGTTACAACACTTCACAACACCTTCAAAAGACATCATAAAGTCTTAATAACTTGAATATTCAAGATCTAATGTGAATGCATAAGTTACGTTACAACATTAAATCTAAGCAAAATAAGTCAAGCATCATAGGAAAAAGACCTAAATGACCATGTTAAGTCAAAGATCCATTTTTCTACGATACACCTTTCAATTAAAACACTAGAATAAGGTGGAATTAGGTCCATTTTAATGTTAACCATTCCAAAATCAAGTGCAAAAATGTAGAGGGATAATTTTTTCGTTGCCACATTTAGCCCCCACTTTAGTGAGAGGAACTTGCTTCAAACTCACACTAAAGTAGAAATTCAAGAGGGGTGCAAATTTACCAATGCAAATGGTCTAGGATGACAAAAATTAAGGGAGTGGTCAAGCCCCTAGGATCCAAGATCCTACATCAAACCAAAATAAGCACTAAAGGAAACACACAAGGTGTATGATATGCAACATCAAAAAATGTAAACATGCAATGTCAATAACTAAAAGAAAGAAAATCAAGAACAAGAAAAAATAAAAAGAGGTGGATCAAGCCTCGACCATTTGTCGAATGCAATGTGCATTCAATCTAAGTTATTTATCCAAAATGCACACTTACTTTGAGGCAATGGAACTCTAGGTTATCTGATTGGCGAGTATCCAAAGGGTGGCTTAGTGAGAAAGTCATGCCTTTATACCGACTTCTCATCGTATAATGAGAAATTCATGCCCAAGTTTAGGCTTCTCATCATATGTTAACCATACCAAAGTTATACCTCCTGATAAATTTTACAAGGCACCACATGATACAAACTTCAAGCTTCTTGGGCAAACAAAGCTTCATATGCTTGAATCTCATGAACAAGCATGATGGCTCCACATACAATGAAAGTGTGTTATGCAAGGTGGCCATATAACAGTTATTGTACATGTTAAATAGTGTAAAGTATGTTCAAAGGGATTTTTCTTAGTTCATGTAAGGTCTCTTGTTAGGGAACATTGTGATTAATGTCTCCAAGAGAGGAAAAGTCAAAGAAATATCATGCTCTAAGAGGAAATCAAACCTAATGACACCACCAAGAAAAGGATGCATGACAAGAATAAAGAAAATTTCCCAATGAAACATGAGTGTCAATGTATTCCCCCACTTTAAAGTGGTTGCTAACACCATTACTACGAGAAATTGCTTTAAAGTAGAAGACATGAGAGCTTATTCAGAAATCCCTATGTAAGTCATATGTTTCTAATAAGCTACGTCATGAAAAGGGAAGGGGTTTCCCCCAAAATGTATAACTTATTACATCACATGTGATCCAACTTAAGGCATGTCATCCACATCCCAAGCTTTCTCTTATATGTATATGAAAGGTGGTCAAATAGCCAAAAGATACAAAGAAAAGTGGCATACAAGGCTAAGGCTACTTAACTCCTTTCTCCCACTTAGTGCAAAAAAAGGATGAGCTGAAAGGATTGATGAGAAACATGCTACAGTGAAAATCAATATCTATTAGAGGAATTAGGTGCTTCGAAACAAGGAAGAGCACCACAATCCTTAAGATGTTGAATTTGATTACTCAAAGCCTTACATTCATTAGTAGAATGACCATGAACTCTATCATATGCACAAAATGAATTCTTGTAGTAAAATTTCTCTTGTGTTCTTGGAGGGAGAGATATCAAACAATCTTGGAGGAGTCTCAACAAGATACCGTCTTGATCGATAGAATATTCTTTTTATTTTGTGACAAATATATCTCTTGCTTAGTACAATATGTCATACTTGCACAAGATTCTTTAGATTGCAAAATTTTGTTCTCTCCTTTAGAAGAGGGTGTAAAGTCTATCGAATTCAAATCATTAGTGTTTTGTTTGATGAAATTGATGTTAAGTGAGGATTTCTTTGTTTCTTTCATTTCTTTCAAAGGACAAAAAACAAGACCACTAGTGTCTATCAGTTCAGGATGCACTAATGTTAGTGTTTTCTTAGAGGAGTCTTTTATAATAGTGTTGATATTAAGTGAAGGCTTGTTGGTTTCTTTCAAGGGACAATAACCAAGACCACTAGGTATTCCTTGCATGGTAGGCACTATAGGTACACATATACCCTATTCTCTAGCACCACATCCTTTTCCAATATACGAAATTTGTTTCATAAACTCATAAAATTTTCCATAAAGTTCTTTCATTTCTTTTAGATTTAGTGGTTGTTGATAGTCAAGCTCATCGAAGTTTGTTGTATAATTTATTTCTGCTTCTAAAGTGGTCGAAGTGGATGCTTTTGAAGGTTCTTCAAAATTTTGTGTTGAATTTATTGATTTTGCTTTTCCCTTTTTAGAATATTTGTTTATGATCTTGTATTCTCCCATGAATATAGGTGCAAAATCCAATGATCCCACATCATCTAGCGATATCATTGTGAAGGGTTTAGGACATCTATCTTTTTTTACTTCTTGCACAAATTCATCTTGTGTAGTTGGTGTTAATATTTTCAAAAAAAATTCCTTGCCTTTCTCAATGTTCAAAAAATTGTTTGGTTCAGGGTCAACTTTGAGTACATACACTTTGTTTTTGTAGACATATTTCATGATATGATGAAGAGTAGAAGGCACCCCATTCATTGCATGAATCCATGGTCTTTCTAAAAGAAGGTTGTATGAAAGATCATGAGGCATAACATGGATTAGTGTTTCTAATATGGCCTTTCTAGCTATAATAGGAAAAGTGATCACACCAAGCGGTTGTTTTCCTACTATTGCCATGGAGGATTGCACCCTTTGGCTAAGTATGAAACTCAACAATCCTGTGCAACATGGGATCAAGCTTAGGTTGTGGGTGACCTATTATGAGAATGAACCTCTACATTATGGGTTGGTTCCCCTTTTGATCTCCTAGAAACTAACGAATTTGATTAGAAAAGGGATAGAAAGATGCTTTGAAATGTAAATTTAATCCTAGGAGGTGATACAATAGTATTTGGAATGAAAAATAAATCCTTACTTATAACTTTGAAACAAAATCTAATGGTTATGATGTTCACAATTCAGATTTTGCATAAAATCATTAGTACTTCAAATGAAGGTTTCATTTTTTCAGTTTTGTTTTGAAGGTAAAAGGAGTTTACACATCAATTTTTTTTCAGAAAATTAGCTTGACACAACATATGACCTGATGTAGGAGCATCCAGTGGTGTAAGGGAAATCCTGCATCACCCAAAAAGATGTTTTCCTTTATGTTTCCTTAGCTTTTTGTAGATGTTTTTGCATTTCTGGATACCATTTTTGTCGAATAAGAGTTCCCAAATTTCAAAATTGCATTTCTGGATACCTTTTTTGTCGAATAAGAGTTCCCAACTTTCAGAATTGCATTTCTACTTTTTTTGCTCAATTTCTATTTTTAGCAATTTTGAATTTGAAGGTGTGAGGAAGCAAAAATTTATGGGAAGCTTCAGGACAAAAAAATAAGCACTTTGGCAAAAGAATCAGGTAAAGATTATTCTCGGTTTGAAAGTTATTCAAGTTTCAGTTTCTCCTTTTTGCCCTGAAAAACCTTTTGAATCGAGATTGAGGCACTAAATGGTCCCGTACAGGCCCAAAAATCATTAGAACCAACAAAGTGGTTCTTAGCACATTCTTCACTCTGAGAACTTTCCAATGGTTCAAACGGTTAGAAAAATGGAGTCCCAAATCAAAAGTTATGGCTTCCGGAAGTTGGTCAATTTTTGGAAAATTGTCAATTTTTGAATTAGGACTCAATTTTTGAATTTCAAATTGTAATTTCTGGTCCCAAACTGCCAAAACTCATAATTCAAATGTTGTTTGGCTCCAAAACTGAAAAGAAGCTATTTATGGGCAGGGTTTTTCTAATTTTTGGTAGGTTTTTTGGGAAAAAGAGTGAACACTGGGAAAAGGGGAACTCTGTAATTTTCTGTAAGAGCATGTATTGTAGAACTCAAGGATTTGAGATCCTCTACATGTAATCTTTTCATATTATGAATAATAATATTATTCTCTGGTTGTGTGTTTATTTTCTATGTCTCAGGTTAGCACCCTCGTCATGACCTGATTTAATATGACAAACATTCAAAATGCATTTCTTAGATGAGGAAGAAAACAAAGGATTCACATGAACCATAATGAAACTATACAAGAACATACATCCACAATGCAAAATAAAAGCTCCAAATAGGACCAATAACTCTTTTCATTATTAATTTGAAAGAAAAATTTTCTACTACATGAAAAATTAAACTAAAAATTACTTAGAAAACTGTGTTACAATAATATCTTTCAACTCAGAATGAGAGGAAGATTCAAGAATCCCCCTCTCGAGTTTTCCATATATGCTGAAAAAATCCTGTAATGATCTTTAGTTGAATGGAATGGTCAATCATCTCCCTTGCATGACTACAATCATCTATTTTGCATGATTTGCATGAACAATCATCATTCATTTGCATGCAATTTTTCATTTCATTTGTATGACCTTTTTCAAGAAGATGATCTCCTTGATTCATGCATGTGAAAGATTCTTCTTGGTCGTGTAAGCTTGAAAATCATGCAAAAGATGTCTCAAAACTAGAGAAAATTGTGTGACTAAGTGTACAAAACTCCCCTTGAGTGATGCTCAACACATGTGGGACACCAAAACTAAAGCCAAATGTGTGATTAAGTGTACAAAACTCCCCTTCCTTGCAAATTTGGAGGGCACATCTTAGTTTATTTTAGCAAGTATTAAGGTAACTCTAACAATTATTTTCCTTAACAAGTGTTAAAATAAACTAATGTCACAATTATTCTAACAATTACTAAGATAACTAATTGATGATTAGCTTAATAAGTGCTAAAATAAACTAATATGTATGACTTGTGATTATGTGAAGAAGGGAAATCTACTGGGTGCCAAATTTTGATGAAAGAACCACCTCTACTAGGAAAATGTGAAGACAAAGTCTTTACCAAGGTATTAGCATATAGTTATACTTATGAAAAATAAAGGTGACAAAAACACCCTTCTTGGTCAACCAAGACTTTAGTGTTTCATTTTGTAAAGTCAACAAAGGGTTAACCCTACCCACGAGCCCCTTTTGCATTTCATTTTTCTTGTTGCCTTTTCCTTTGATGTTCCTGCATTGCCATGAAGTAGCTAGGGTTTGAGCTTCTGTACAATCTAGGACTATTGGTAAGTTGTTTTCTTGCTGAAAATACTAATATTCCTCCATTTCTTTGAAAGAAAACACTATCTATGCCCTCAAAGTGACAAAAAAATGATGTAAAGTGTGTTATTTTGTGTTTTTCCCTTTGAAATGTTATATTTCAGCATATGTGGCTCTTTTTCTTTAGATATTTCTTATTATCCTAGAAATAAAAGATTGGAAAACCCTTATTCTCTATGTTTCTTGTAAGCATCTTAACAGGCTTTTAGTTTGGGCTTCATTATGTTCATAGGGTTTCAAAACCCATTGCAACTGTAAGACCTTTGCTAGGCCATGGCTCCTTTTCTAGGGTTTTCATTGCAATCACTATGAAATATTTCTTTGATTTGAATCCTCTTCTAGAGAACTACTAGTTAAATTCATTATGTGATCAAGAATAATGAGTTCACCTGAAGTCCACAAATATAGCTTCTAACTATCATACTTTTGCTATCATGGTGACTACACCCTTTGTTTGCATAATTTTACTCGTGAGTTTCTTTCAAGCCTCTGTTATTATCCTTCTATATATTTCTCATAGAGACTATTACTGTTATGACTGTCATTATGATGATTTCCCCTTTTTTATTGCACAAAAAATGTATTTCTTAAAAAAGTTGTCTCTTATTTCATAAGGGTTGCTTTTCCTGCTCTTTAAAGGTGATTCTTAGAACTCGTAATGAAGAACGTGGAATTCACTAGGGTTTTCCATGCACTGATCATTTCTACTTGATTTTCTTGATTTCCCACCAGAGTGTGACTATCTCTTGATCTAAAGGACTGTGCCTCCTATCATTATATTTCTCTTATCGTGCTCATTGTTTGGTAACTGCCTACTTCCAAAACAATGTCATAAGTTAATGTTTGAGATGAATTAACCTTGTCCATACAACATTTCATTCTTCATCCATAGCATTCCTATTGACCACTCTTTATGTGACTATCATGCTTGTCACCTTGAAATGATGGAAATTATGATAATGCATCACCTCATCAGTATGCTCATAAGAAACTTAAATGAATTCTTCATAGAATCATCATACCATTTGAGCATATTTATCTAGCAGATACTATTAAATTACTCCTCATCTTTGCTACTTTAATTTGATAATCTTTCAAGTACTTGTGGAGGCCTTACAAATGTATATGAATCTTTCATTGTTTCCATGTTACTATCAAAGGGCAATTATCACAAAAACTTTATAAAAAATATAGATCACTCGAGCTTCTATCATTTATCATACACTTATGAATGATAAGATTATGATTTGTCACTATCCATAGATTGCTTTCATGATGAATCATTATCCTAGAGAAAATATCACAATATTGACACTATTTTCCTGATTCACTCTCATAGTTTTTCTAATATCAATATATCATTTGTAAATGAATGCTTAATGTTGGTAATTGTATGAATCCTCCACTCTAATACCTCTTCAAATTCTTTTCAAACTTTATTTTTTAGAAGACATTAATGATTGTCCCAATCATATTCATGGAATTGACTGTCTTTATACCTTTTTACCTTGCATTTTACAACTCTTTTATTGTTCCATTAGCTATCACTCTTTGAATGAATCTCCTTTCTTTAGTCAAAACAATCTTCTCATGGTATTATGGCTGTCATCTTTTGTCATAGTATGACCACTCCTTGATAAAGTGTCATCTCTTTGATCTCTCTCCATTAATGAATGCATGAAACTATCTCATTGATAATGGCTGAAATTTTTTTTGCTGGGATTGTGGTCTTGACTATGGACTGTCCCTCAGACATTCTATTTCCCTTTGGGTCTATATGACTATTTGGTTGTTAAAAGAATGTGAATGACTGAGAAGGATTTTACCAAATGTTCTTCTCCATGATTTGGTGAGTTATTCTCCTGATTGAAAAAGCTAAGACTGAAAGTGTTGAAAACTTAAGATACTTCTTTATTTTTTTGGAAAGAAATGATAAAAACCTTCATTCTCTGCATTTCTTGTAAGCATATTTTGAATCTGACAATGAAAGTTGATCAAATTTTGTGTAATATCAACTTTATGCATTAACAAGAAACCCTATCCACAAACCTAATGGTTATGCTTCCAGACTGGTTTGCACCTGGCTTTTGCACTTTCATGGCCATGTAAAAATGCCATTAGTCTTCACCCTACTATCTTTGTGTTGGGGTAGTATATTATTGTTCCTTCAAAATTGTCCAATGAATTTATGAATACCATTTTTATAATCTGCCTCATAACTGTGCTATTGGATTTTCCTTCAATACTTGGTCATGACTATCTTTCAATGCTTTTGATCTCCTTATTGAAGATTGCAACTTCCTTGTTTCAATGGTTTTATATCATGCACTATCCTCAAATAATTTCATGCCTCTTTGATCCATAGTGCATTGATAAATTCCCATCACCATTGATGCCCCTAGTTTATTTGATTGTCCTCTTGAAATGAAAGTGATAGACTATGCAATAATTACTGTGATCCTATTCATTTATACTACCTGGTGTCAAAACCATCTCCTAGGTCTTGTTTAAACCTGATGTGAGATTGAACTAGTTGCCTTAACCTTGGAAACTACTTGCAATGTGTGGAGCTTCAACCATATCAACCTTGTGAGATTGGGTTGTCACTAAGCCCCTGTACGTTGGAATTAGAGGAATTAGAGACCATTCTCTAGAAGAAACAACAACACAATTTGGTGTAGGGGCACCTAGTCAAATGTTGCAAATTTGGTCTAATGTTGGTTTTTTGTGGTTTAGTCATGGTTTTGGTTGTAATAAGGCCTATATAGACCATTTTCAATGTAATGAGTCATATAGGGTTGGTGTGAACTCAAGTTGTCAAGTTTTGGTAAAAGTTACTTGAGCAACTTTGCATTTTTGTCTTGTTTTTGAAGGTGAATGGTCATTGGATTTGAAAGGTGGTTGAAACCATTTTTTTTTGGTGGGAACATGTTAAATAGGCCTTGATAAGTTTGATTCAAGCTATTGGTTGAAGATTTTAATTATCAAACAATAATATAACTCCATTTTGCTTCAATTTTCTTTGGTTTCTTGTTGCTACAACACATTGCACGATCCATATAGCCTACAAATGAAATGAACTGTATTTGAATTGTTAGAGGAATGAACTAGCTAAATTTTGGTTTTGGTTTCATAAATTTTCATCAATTTTGAAGCAAATTTAATGCATTTTTTTGAAAATGGGTTGAAAACCCTAACTTTGAGGGTTTGAGAGAAAAAACATGGAATAAAAGACCATTCCACTAGTGGAATTCTCTACAAATTAGTGGAATGGGAGTAGTTCAGGTGATTTTCATTTTGGTAGTGGTTTTAGATGTAGGGGATGGAGTTAGGGCCATGTTTGTTCAAGCCCTAGCCTAATATCTCAATGGATTAGGCTTAAATTGATAGGTAGAGGCAGGGTTTTGATGTTAGAAGATTGGTAAGTATTACTAGTTGATAAAAAGTCATTGATTCATACCCCATATGACCCGTGAAGAACACTAGAATGAATTTTTGTGGTTTGGGGATTGAATTCCACAAAGTTACTTTGAGAAACAAGCCTAATCAGACCTTGTAGCAATGTAGTAGTCAATATTAGTGGGTGTTGTTACAAAACAACCCTATCTCCAATTTGGTTATGTCAAAGAAGGGCATAAAAGGGTGTCTTGAATGGTGACTGGTTTTTGGGTTTGAGGACTGCTCAAAAGAATATGATCAAAATTCACCATTTCATATGCTACTAGGAGTTGAAGGTGTCTATGAAGGAAACCCTTATGTTTTGGATTCTAGAATTGAATTGATTGTTTTATTGAGTTTTTTATTGACACTCCACTCCACTCTACATCAAATTGGTATCAGAGCATAAGTTTTGGTCAATTGAGGAAAAGTTTCATTTTGAAGGGAACAAGATGTCTCCAAAGAGAAGTGTAGTCATTGATAGGGAAATAAGATTGATGAAGGAGTCTTAGTAAGATCTTTTATCTAGATTTGTAGCACTTGAAACAAACCAAAGAAGAGGCAAGGACACTATAGATGAGAGTGACCGAGAGGAAGAGGAAGAGGGTGAGAATGAAAACCCTCAAGGATGATCCCATGAGAAAGAGTTGGATCCTAAAGAGACAAGGATTTTTAAGATGATGAAGGTTGTCAAAGGAGACAATCCTAAGGTGAAGATGGATTTTCAAATGTATGGAGGAAAGTTAGATAGTGAAGAAGTGCTAGGTTGGATTGATGCACTTAACAACTATTTTGAATATGAAGAGGTAGAAGATGACAAAAGGGTGAAGTTTTCAATTTTTTTTGAAAGGTCGTACCCTAACCTAGTGGAATTATGTGTAGGAAGAGAGTAAAGAATAAAAAATCCAAAATCAATTCATGGGAAAAAATGGTGCCCAAAATCAAGAGTCAATTCTTTCCCGGTGACCATGCAATTCAAACATTCAAGAATTTGCAAAACCTCAAACAAAAAGAAATGGATTGTCTTGGCTTATATAGAGTAGTTACATAAATTGAGCATTAGAGCAGGTGATGTTGAGGATGAAGTTGAGAAGATAGAAAGGTATATAAATGGGTCAAGGTTCAATAACCAAGATGAATTGAGTATTGCCACCCCTAGAACAGTGGAAGAGTGCTTTCAATTGGCTGTTAGGGCAGAAGAGAAGTTGAAAATAAGGTAGGAAAAAAAAAGTAGAGGCAGAGGAAAGAGCTTCAAGGGCAGAGGAAAATTTGGAGGAAGAGGACAATCACAAAAATCACAAAGTGAGACAAGTGGTAATCAAGAGTAAGGCTCAGAATCAAGAGGTGGTTTTAGAGGTAGATTTAGAGGAAAAGGTAGAGAGTAAAATACCTTCTCTGGAAGATGTTATCAGTGCAATCAGTTTGGACATCAATCATGGAAATTCCTGGAGAAACAACCTTCTACATCACATGGCGGTGAAAGGAGAACACAGTTGGTGCAAGAGGAAGATTGTGAGAGTGTCAACTCTCCTTCTCAACATGTTGCTCCTGAGGTTGGAGAATCCATGATGATGAGAAGAACATTGCTCAAGGTCCCTATGGTGAAAGAGCCTCCACAAAAAAAATCTTTGTTTAGAACCACCTACAAATCTCAAGGTAAGGTTTGTAAAGTAGTTGTTGATTCTGATTCCACGGACAATTTGGTTTCTTTAAAGATGGTTGAAAAGTTAAAGATGAAAAGAATCCCACACCCCAAACCTTACAATGTCTCTTGGCTAAATAAGGGTCAACAAGACCTAGTGAATGAGAAAACATGGGCTGAATTCAATATTGGGGGGTATAAAGACAAGATATTGTGTGACATCATCCCAATGGATTTTTGTCATCTGCTATTAGGAAGACCCTGGTAGTATGACAGAAAAGAAAAAAATGATGCAAATAAAAATAAATATGTGATTGAAAAGGATGGAGTTTCATTTACCCTCACCCCTTTGCAAGATGAAAATGTAGACACACAATTTGGGTCAAGTGTCATGTTGGTTGGGGAAAAATAATTCTTGAAAACTCTAAAAGAAGAAAGTGGACAAGGGTATACAATTATAATCAGACCTAAATCTATTATGACAACAACCAAGCTTGAAAATGTGCCTAAGGAAGTCCAAGCCTTGTTGAACAAGTACCAAGATATTGTTGTAGATGAGCTTCCTAGTTCTTTTCCACCTATAAGGGATGTGAGCCACCACATAGACTTTATACCAGGAGAAAACCTACCCAATAAGGCTGCATACAAAATGACTCCTTGAAAAAATGAAGATATAAAGAATCAAATACAAGAATTGCTTGATAAAGGCCTCATAAGAAAAAGCTTATGTCCATGTGTTGTCCCTACTGTTTTGGCACCTAAAAAATGTAGAGATTGGAGAATGTGCATTGATTCAAGGACAATTAACAAGATAACTATAAGGTATAGGTTTCCCATACCAAGAATGGAGGATTTGATGGATGTTTAGGAGGGGCTTGTTACTTTTCAAAGATTGAGCTTAAAAGTGGCTACCACCAAATCAGGATAAGAGAAGGGGATGAGTGGAAAATTACCTTTAAAACTAATGAGGGGTTGTATGAATGGATTGTTATGCCATTTGGACTTTCAAATGCACCAATTACTTTCATGAGACTAATGAATGAAGTTTTGAAGCATTTCATAGGTAAGTTTTTAGTTGTGTACTTGGATGATATTCTTGTGTTTAGTAAGACTAAAGAGGAACACTTGCAACATTTGGACATGGTTTTGAAGAGGATGAATGAAGAAAAGTTGATGATCAATTTGAAATTTTTTGAATTTAGGAAGGAGGAGTTGGTCTACCTTGGTTTTGTGATTTCAAAAGGAACTTTGAAGATGGACCCTAGCAAGGTAGAAGCAATTTTGAACTAGGCTACTCCAACTTCAATCAGTGAGGTAAGAAGTTTCCATGGCCTAGCTATCTTTTTAAGAAAATTTGTGAAGAATTCCATTCATATTGTCTCTCCAATTATTGATACAATCAAAGGGGATAAAAGGAAAAGGTTTGTGTGGTCTGACGAGGCAGATTTTTTTTTTCAAATTATGAAACAAAAGATAGCACAACAACCCATCTTAGGATTTCTTGATTTCAATAAGGTGTTCACAATTGAATGTGATGCAAGTGGGTATGAAATTGGGGTAATCCTAAGCCAAGAGGGTAGACCTATAACATTTTTTAGTGAAAATTTTAATGAGGCCAAGAATAAGTATTCTTCTTATGACTTGGAATTGTATGCCATGGTACAATCATTGAAGAAGGGGAGACACTATCTCCTTAAAATTTTTATTGTTTTTACTGTCAATCATGCTTTGAGTTTCTTAAATAGCCAAGAAAAACTTAGCCACATACATGTTAAATGGTTGGAGTACCTCCAAAGCTTCACCTTTACCATAAAACTCAAAAAGGGGTATTAAAACAAGGTGGTGGATGCTTTGAGTAGAAGAAAAATGTTGGTTTGATAAATTCAACTCCAAAGTGTAGGTATTGATTCTTTGAAAGGTAAGTATGAAGGAGATTATGATTTCAAAGATATCTATGCTTCTTGCATTCAATTTAATGATACATTTTATGAAGACAATTCAAGCTTCTTTATTCAAGAAGGATTATTGTTTAAAGGTGCTCAATTGTGTATTCCAAAATGTTCTATAAGGACTAATATGATTAAAGAGAAGCATTGTGGTAGTTTAGGGGGTCATTTTGGTGTGGAAAAAACCTTGGAGTAGGTAAGAAGGTATTACTATTGGACCAAAATGCAAAGTGACATAAGAAAATTTGTTGAAAATTGTGTAGTTTGTCAAAAAGCAAAGGGTTCAAGTAGAAATGAAGGTCTTTACCAGACTTTTCCAATTCCAGATAGGCCATGGGAATCCATCAGCATGGGTTTTGTGTTGGGTTTACCCAAAACTTAGAGAGGGTTTGATAGTGTATTTTTTTGTTGTTGACCAGTTTAGTAAAATGGCCCATTTTATACCATGTAAATGCACAAGTGATGCCTCATACATTGCAGGGTTGTTTTTTAAGGAGGTGGTCATGATTCATGGCTTACCATTGACAATTTTCTCAAATAGGGATAGGAAATTTGTGGGTCACTTTTGGAGAACCTTTTAGAAGAAGTTGGGAACAAATTTGAACTTTAGCTCTGCCTATCATCCCCAAACTAATGGGTAGACTGAACTTGTCAATAGGAGTCTTGGAAACCTTCTTAGATGCTTGAAAAAAGAGCACTCAACACAATGGGACTTGGTTCTTCCCCAAGTTGATTTTGCATATAATGAATCTGCCAATAGAAGTGTTGGGAAAAACCCATTTGAAATTGTCTATGGATTGAAGCCTAGGGGAGTCTTTGAACTTATAGATTTGAGTGGCATGGAGAGGAGTGTTGAAGGAAAGGAATTTGCAGTTACCATGAAGGATATAAATAAACAAGTTAAGGAGAATATTCAAAAGAGTGTGGAGAAGTACAAGCAACATGAAAATTTGAAGAGGAAAGAACTTCATTTCAAAGTGGGGGACTTTGTCTTAGCTCACTTGAGGAAGGAAAGGCTACCTAAATGGAAGTACACAAAGTTATAGATGAAGAATATTGGTCCATAGAGGGTGGTCCAAAAATTTGGAGCAAATGCCTATGAGATAGAACTCCCTCCTGGAGTGTCTATCTCTCCAATTTTTAATATTTCTAACCTATATCCTTTTAAAGGATCTATGTTTGCAGGTGATTATGTAGGTACATCAAGAGTTCCAGATGAAGATTGGGTCAAAGACTTACCACCAAATCAACCATTGAAGCTTAAAAGCATCTTGGATGCCAAAGACGCTAAAAGAACTAGGCATAAGGTGTATAATGAATACCTAGTGAAATGGAAAGGTCTCCCTAATGAAGATGCAACATGGACGATAGAGGAAGACATCAAAAATCATGACAAAATAGTTCAAGAGCTGATCTCAAGTGGAACTTGAGATTCTATTCTCCCTGGGTGTATGGTGTAGGGGCACCTAGTAAAATGTTGCAAGTTTGGTATAATGTTTGTTTTTGTGGTTTAGTCATTGTTTTGGTTGTAATAGGGTCTATTTAGACCATTTTCAATTTAATGATTCATTTAGGGTAAGTGTGAAATCAAGTTGTCAAGTTTTGGTAAAAGTTGCAAAAGTTGTTTGAGCAACTTTGCATTTTTGTCTTGTTTTGGAAGGTGAACATTTATTGGATTTGAAAGGTGGTTGAAACAATTTGTTTTTGGTGGGAACATGTTAAATAGGCCTTGAGAACTTCAAGGAAAGCTACTGGTTGAAAATTTTAATGATCAAACAATATTAGAACTCCATTTTGCTACAATTTTCTTTGGTTTCTTGTTGCTATAGCACGTTGCATGACTCTATACAACCTACAAATGAATTGTATTTGAATTTTTATAGGAATGAAATAGCTGCATTTTGGTTTTGGTTTCATAAATTTTCATCAAGTTTGAAGCAAGTTTGAGGCATTTTTCTGAAAACAGGTTGAAAACCCCGGCTTTGAGGGTTTGAGAGCAAAAACTTGGAATAAAAGACCATTACACCAATGGAATTCTCTACAAATTGGTGGAATTGGAGTAGTTAGGGTGATTTTTTTTGGTAGTGGTTGTATATGTAGGGGATGGAGTTAGGGCCTTGTTTGTGCAGCCCTAGCGTAATATCTCAATGTATTAGGCTTAAATTGATAGGTAGAGGTAGGGTTTTGACACTAGAAGATTGGGAGGTTTTACCAGTTGATAAACGTCATTGATTCAGACCCCATTTGACCTATGAAGAGCACTAGAATTAAGTTTGGTGGTTTGGGGATTGAATTCCACAAAGTTTCTTTGAGAAACATGCCTAATTAGGCCTTGTAGCAACATAGCAGTCAATTTTAGTGGGTGTTGTTACAAAACAACCCTATCTCCAATTTGGTTATGTCAAAGAAGGGAATCAAGGGTGTCTTGAATGGTGGCTAGTTTTTTGGTTTGAGGACTACTCAAAAGAATATGCTCAAAATTCATTGTTTCATATGCTACTAGGAGTTGAAGGTGTCTATGAAGGAAACCCTCATGTTTTGGGTTCTAGAATTGAATTGATTGTTTTGTTGAGTTTGTTATTGATACTCCACCTTGATATGCATCACAATTTAAGGTGTATCACCATGTGCTGGAGAGCCATGTAAAAAAATTATACCAAGAATGATTGTAGGCTGTGAGGATGTGCCTGGTATAGAGGCATTATATTCTACAGAGATAACAAAGTTGAACCCACCAACCTTAGCATTTATTCTTAGGGATACATTTGTATAATGCTAATCATTCATTTCCTTGATTTTAATTTTCTGATTCAAAAGCTTTGAACAATAGAACTACATAGCATATTACTTGTTTTTTCTTGTGTTGATGCTTCATTTGAAGCTTGTAGTCCTCCCTTAGATTACTCTTGAACAACTATGTTTGATCTCTCTATATTTTTCTATCTCCGAAGGTGATTTTTTATCTTTTACATTATTTATATAATAAACCTCATGAAATTTGTTACTTTTTTCTATCTCTCTGAGATTGTTAGAAGCATACCATTTTTTTCCTTGATATATACCTTCATGGTCGCTTCTTGTTGTCATAACACTTATATTCCGCAAAGGCTGCCCCATATGTATAATCATCTATCTTGGACTACTCTTTGCATGTTGAAGTTGTCCCTTCAATCTATGTATTCTTAACATTGGATGTGAAGATTTCATGAATGGATTAGAAGCTTGGAGTGAATGTCATCTATTCACTATGATTAAGGAAAGACTACCCTGTTATCTAGATATGGCATTTATCATCAATTGTACCTTATATTGTTCTTCAAGGTCAATGTGCATTATTCACTATCTCTTTTGAAGTGACTATGCCATTATATGAAAGTGACCTGCTGCCCCATCATATCAAAGTGACTTGCAACATTGTAGTATGAAGGTTGCCACCTTGGTTGTTATGGTGAATGCCTTTCCCTAGCATGTAGGCGACTGCTATGACTTGCACCCATTTTAATTTATGAAATTTACAATTTATTCCTCTTTTGTAACTAAAAGGACATTATGTTGGGATCAACTCTTGTGGAAGCCACATTTTCCTCCACATACTATGATGTTGAACAAATTAATCCTGCAATAGCAAATGTACCTATACCCGCATAGTGCAAAAAAAAGTTAATAAAAACAATGAAGCTCAAAGCCCTATGGTGATTGATGATCCTCAACTTTTCTTGGATACTTGTGATAACTTCTCAACTAATTTAATGCTTCATAAAAGTAGGTTGTATATTTGTTGATATTACATATGAGGAGAATTGGAATCCTGAGCTCTAACATCATATCCTCTATTTCCTGCAGGCACTTTTCGAGCTTACCAACAAAGGGAGCTGAAGAGCAACAAATCAACACTAGGGTTCATCATTCAAGAAATGATGGATCCCTTTTCCTTTCATGTGTTCATCATTTTTTCTCTTCAGATATATAATTTACTTTTATATTGCATCATTTTAGTTATTCCTATGGCTTGCGTGGGAAATCCATCAGCATACTTTTGTAAAATGAATAAAAGAAAGCTATTTTATGCAAAATTTGTGTAATCTTTCCTCTTTCTGTGAAACAATTACATAATGAAAACTGAAATACTTCATTTTATGACATCTTTGTGTATGATAATGGAAATCTAGCAGAAATCTTTTCCGTATTTTTGTACTTTTCACTCACTATTGTTCTAGCCCTACTTGATTGGGTTGAAAACACAATTAGGTAACACCTACATTGTCAAATCCCTTAATAGATAAAGAGTTAGGTTGAATTTTTTATTTATCCACGCTAAGTTTATCCAAAAGGGTCACACTACACACATTAAGGGGGGAACCATTGTCAATGAGGGTTCTTTTTATTCCTTACCCATCATAGAAAACTATTATCACAAAAGCATCATATTGTTTTTGCACTTCCAAAGGAGGGAGCACACTTTGGTGGAAAACAATGTCAGTATTTATTCCATGAATCATGGTTGTTATGTCATTTTTTTGTGCCTTATAAGGGATAGGAATTTGTTGTGAATCACTTTGAATCATGTTGTGATAATTAGGGGATTATTGAATAAGGTCCCATACAGATATCTTAGTAGGATTATTCTTTAGTTATTCAATGAGATTGTGCTCCTTTCCACTTTGTGAAGGTGAACGAGGAGGACCGGGAAAGATAGGGTTAGGTAATGGGAGGGATGTTGAAGGTGTTTTTCTTGGATACAAATTTTTTCTAGTGTTATATGTATGAGAAACTATATTATAACTTGGTTGTTGCAAAACATTATTCTTAGGTGGGTAAAGGATAATTTCAGGTTTGATTTCAGTTTTTGGTCATTGTGAACGTGGGTAAATAATTAGAGGATTCGTAGGATGTCCCACAGGGTATGTGGGAGGTCCATCAATAAAGGGGGATCTAATGGACACTTGCTCATTTAACACCTTAGCGGTTTCGGTTTGATGTCTTTCTAATGAAGGGGAATATAGTGTTATCTTTTCAACATCATCTAAGGAAGCCGAAATGTTGTCATTTTCTTGTACCATGATATCCTCCCCATGAGGAGATTTTTTAGGAGAACTACAAACTAAATCTTCATGACATTCAAATTTTGGTTCTTCTAAAATGACTTCATCGCAAGGGAGTTATTAATGGTTGGATTGTCTTGTTCAATAAGGTTTTCCCTAGGGGAACAAAGGAAACTATGATTCTCATGAATCTCATTTATTTGGTCTCCTAACATCAAAGTATCTTCTTCATAGATGGTTGTCCATAATTTCATTCCTTTGTCCCATAATGTCTTCCAAAATAGGATAGGTAGGGGAAGGAACATAAACAAGGTTGTCATAGATCTTAAAGGTTTGATTATCTAACACCAACATATCCTCATCATTTATAACATTATCACAAGAAGGGAAGATGTTGGGAGATGAAGGTAGAATAGTTGGAGTGTTAGGTAGGTAGGTTTCAATTGTCTCTTGTTGTGTTATGTGATCGTCATGATTACCTATTGTGATGTCGTCATGTTTAGTAATGGTTTTCCTAATTGGAGAGGTAAGAGGAGAGTAACAACTAGGGTTCTCAAAACTCTCATCGATTGGTTCTTCTAATACCGTAATATCTTCTTGAAAACTAGGAGAGATATTAGGAGAAGAATGAATATGATTGTTATGATTACCCAACATTGTATTCTATTTCACTAAAACATTCTCACAAGTAATGGAAAAATAGAAATTAGGTAGGGTGATGTTTAGAAATGTATCTATGATCTCATTCTCTTGTGCCATAATATATTCCCAACAGGGGGGAGGAGAAGGAAAAGAAAGACTTTCATGATTCTCAATGATTGCATCTTCTTTCACCAAGATACCTTCGTCACTAAAATAAGAGATATTGTGAGAAGAACAACTATGATCATCATTGTTATCTATGCTTGTATCCTCTTCTATCACATCATTCCAACATGTAGGAGAGATAAGAGGGGGTGTAGGTTTAAGGAAAGCATCAACATTTTCACTCTCTTGCATTAAGAGTCTCATAACTAGGGAATCTATTGAATGAATGACTAACATGCTTATTGACTAACTTTTTCTTTGAAAAATTGGAAAAGATAGATACCAACATTTGAAAAGTAATCTATGCAAAATTAAAATAGAAAGAGACTTAAAATATAATGTAAAGACCTAGAATGAAATGTGTAAGTGCAATTTTTAGATTTCAAACAAGGTAATTTACTAATTACACAGTGCAATAATTTGAAAATGAAATGTTGTAAATGTAAATTTGGAATTAAACAATGCATGAAATGAACTAATTTAAGCTAGTTCTAGTGAATGTATGCATGTAATAGAAAATCAACCAACTGAAATAGATAACTAATGATAGCAAAAAGAAGTGCAAAAACATGGTTTTTAATGTTGTAAAAGGAAGTTTTAGGTCTGATCTGGGACTAATTCGCTTAGAGGGGAATATGAGTCCCAGTCAGGGTTTTTGGAGGGGTCAAATGCTAGAAAATACACAACACAAAAATTTATAGAAAGTAGGCAAAACAACTTGTAATCGGGACTAAATCACCCGTAGGGCCTAGATGAGTCCTAGATTAGGTTTTGCATGAATTTCAAGAAATTCTAATTTTTAAAAGTTTCCTAACTCTTGTATACTATGTTGAATATTTGAATTGTAGAATCCTCAATGAATTTGAATGATCTAAGATGCAAAAATGCAACCTATATAAACTTTTCACTAATGCAATTTTTAGAAGCCCTAAATTCAAATAAACCAATGCATGATCTATTGCAAAGTTAATGTAAGCTAGTTTTAGGACTATGATGCTCTCCAAATTAGAAAAGAGGTGTTCACGTTAGGTTCAATAGAATGTAGCAACAAAAATAGTAAACCCCACCTTTGAGGAATGGAGCACAAGGGTAGGGTTCCTATTTCACACTTGTTACACTCAAGGAAACCATAGAGATCTTAATCCGAAGATAGAAAAGGGGAAAAAAAATCTTGCAATAAGGTATCCTAAGGTTTGATTAAAGACAATAAGAGGGTTCACCACCAAGATAGGGCTTAGAAAGACAAGAAATGTAAAATAAAAGTACTATGCAAGTCCTAACTAAATGACCCAGGAAATGAAACTGAAATGAAAAATAAAAAGATTGAGAAAGTGCAGAGGTGCACCTAGGAGAGTGATGAGGTCAAAACAAGCTCCAAAACACTAAAAAATTGTTTTTTGGTACCCAATAAGACTCATACGCCAGTCTGGGTGATTTAGTCCCAAACTAGGGTTTATGTGCAAAAACTAGAATCTCATAGTGTATGATCTAGATCTCTTAAAATATAGAAAAGGCATTGTACTAGGACTCATACACCACAAGTGGCATACCAATCCCACTTTACTTCTTTGGAGTGTTAAGGATTGAATTTACACTCCTATCTCCGCTCTTCCTTCAACACTTTGTTTCCAAATCTAAAACCCTGATTTGCATCTTGTAGGTGACTTTCCATGAAGATAGTAAACCTTGTGAAAACTTGACAACTTCTCTAAAATCTTGCAACTTAATCTTCAAAGGATCTTCAAGCTCCATGACACCTAGATTTGTAATCACACATGTAGAGAGAGAGAAACTTGTTGATTTGTTAGGAAATAGGGGTTTTCCTTGGTCAAACCTCATTTAGGTAATTAAACCTTGTGATGAAACAATGAAACATGAAGATGAAACATGAAATATGAAATATGAAACATGAAAAATGATACCTTAAATGATGTGTTGAGATGTAAATAAGCAATCTAACATGAAGTGGCCATGTATAATGTAGATCTTGATCTTGATTAGAGGTAGAATAATACTTAATCTTGGATCTTGGATACTACATCACAACACTAGCTCAACAACATGCTTGATGCCCAATGACTTTTGACATGATGTTGAATCATGAATTACTACAATAAATGATGAAGAAATTTTCCCTTGAATGCCTTTGAAATGTTCTTATAAACTCTCTTGATGCTCTTGTGAAGTCTTGGAATGCTTAACTCTTGATAGCTTATGATGATATCATTAATGCTTAGGTGAAATAATGATTTTAGACCTTGCTTATATAAGAAATCTATCCAATGTATTGTATATTAGATTCTAGAAGCCGACATTCATGAAATTTAAACTTAAAACCATAAAAAGGGGCCAAATGGGACTCATACACCTCTTGTGGTGTATAGGTTCCATTTGGATGGGAATAATATGCTCAAGGTGGCATATGGGTCCCACCAAGATTTTTCAGGTGGAGGAAATGTTAGGGAGTTGAGAAATTAGGTATATTTGTTGATAATGTTGGGATTTTGGTTGAAATAATCCTCAAGATGAATAATATAGGGTCTTAGGGGCTTATTAATGATGATATGAAGGTCATAAATGTAGGAGGGCCCAAAAATCAATGTGAAGTTGTAAAGAAATACACTTTAAAACATTAAATTAAGGGAAAAATAGGTCTATTTATCTTAAAAGGGCCTTGAATCCAATGTGAATGTGAAAAACACATTACAACACTAGATCAAGGTGGCATTAGGTCCATTTTAATGTTAACCATTCCCAAATCAAGTGCGAAATTGTAGAGGGATACTTTTTTTGTTGTCACATCACTAATTTTATAACAACAATTGGAATGTATGGATATTCTATTTTGATAATTGTATTTACCCAAACATCTACACATCTATGAAAAAATTCTCACAATTTACTCTTGTTTTGATTACAAGTTATCTAGATAAACTTTATTTAGAATTTCCTATTTTAGTATGTATCTTCAAAAATATTTTTTGTTTTGTGTAGTAGAATACAAAGAGCTTAGATCACACATCCAATAGTTATTATTTTGGTATAGTTGTTTTGTTTATCCTCAAATGTTAAATTCTTTTTTATTTTTTTTAATACATGAGTTGAACCTACAACTATTACTTTTTTTTATAGGTTGGACCAATACTATTGGTTTTTTATTTCTAAATTTGTACTAAATAATGATTTTTCAGATTTTAATATGCACAATATTGTTGTCTCTATACTATTAAAGGTTCTTTCTCTATAGCTAGTTTATCCCTGATTTACAAGAAATTTTTTTATTTGTTTTATTGATAACATGTTCAAGATCATATATTTAATTCCATGGTAATAGAAGATAATTATCTCTTTTGTGTTCATCATAGTCTTAGAGGGGAAGTATTTGGCCCTCAATGATATGTGAATTTTTAATTAATTGAAAATATTTCTATGCTACTTTGCTAAGAACATTAACCTAATTTTTATTGTTATTTCCCTACCATACCTTTGATCTATCAAGCTAGAAGAGGACATGGGCTTGGAATTTATACAACATTGATATTTTATTTTTCAAAGGTATATGAGACTCACATGATGCATGTCATGGTTGTTGAACACATTGAAATTCTAAGAGAGAGGTGAATCAACATATACTAAAATTTAAACAACTCCATTTGCAGATTAAACATCAAATCACATTAGCTAAATGAAGAGTATAAATAAAAGCATGCACCAGACAAGGACACCAAGATTTTTATGTGGAAAACCCAATGAAGGAAAAACTATGGTGAGAGTTAACCCATAATAAATGAAGCTCACTGCTTATAGAAATTACAATAATGTTAAAGGATCACTACTTACAGACTTGTAAGATAAGGCAAACAACCTTAGGGAAAGATACAAGGACCTGATAAAGAGGGTCACTTCTTGATAGTAGGATACATGAAAATTATAATGAAAACATGAACATGAACTACTATAAATGAAGCATCTAACATATGTTGATGTTGTAGTCCCTCTTTTGCATAATTACTCAATTATATTAACCTCACACACTTCATATTCAACATACTACACACTCTATGTCATCTAAATTAGAAAGTGATTTTTTTTCTTCTATAAATACCCTTTGCAACAACTTAGAACACCAAATATGCTAGCTCCAAAAAAACCCATAAAATGAAATGAGTGATACTACATAGGTTGGCTTCACACATATGCACCATGAAGAGAAAATTCATGGATCAAATCAAGATATATCTGGGCACAAAAACATTACAATACATTCTCCAAATAAAAATTAATTAATCAAGATCAACCACAAATAAAGGAAACTAAACGGTTGGCCCAAACAACATTAACACCATCAAACTACTAATTGTTCATCTTTACACCACCGAGGAGAGACAAAAAGTGTCATGTAGACCAATAAGTGAACCATTTAGGTTATCAAAAAATCATTACAACCTTCTCTTGAAGTATATGATCATCATATGTTGATGTAAGTGAAGAAACCCACTAAACATACGAGAATAGAGCATCCCAAACTGATTGTGACACATCAACACTTAGGATATTTCACTACATTTCACCAAAAAATCTGAAACACATAAGGATGAATCCATACACTTCTCTAAACATATTCCAAAGTATGCACAACCATATCTATCACTCTAGACAAATGCAGAGCAATCTGAGGAACATATGAGAGTTGTTACTTCTAACTCTTATTGTAGAAAATTTTATGACATGAAACTCTAGGAATAACCTCTTTGTTGAATGAAAATATTAAATATAGAACCACACAACCATATATTGCAATGTAGTAGAGTGCATAAAAAAATACAAAGTCACTAACTTGGGAAAATATGCAGTCTATTCCTTAGACAACTTTTTCCAAATGTACAAGTATGAACCTAGACTCAAATATCATTCATCTAACTCTTTAAACACATAGAGATCATTCACTGTGATGAAATAATTAACAAATGTGTTACAAGCTTAATCATATGCATATCATACTTCTATACTATCATACTACTATGAATATATCTACTAGGTTTTTTGAATTGACTTGCCTCAAATGTTGGTTGAACCCAAGTCTTCATTCATGTCAAATAATCTCACCTAAATGTTGGTCTCACACCATCAATCCATTACTATAAAAATATGACACTGCCATTTAGTTGACATCAACAAGGACAACAAATATTTCTAGACATCAAGTTGACATCAATGGCAACACGTGTTTCCAAAAATCTCCCCCTTTACAACAAATATTTATTTACAAGTCTTAATTATGCATGTACTCCCCCTGAATGTATGATTCCTACTAGAACTCTCCTCTTGCGATGGATATTCCCCAAAACTAATCCTTAAGGTGTGCCAAATTTGCATCCTAATTTACTTTTACTGAGGTAAGAATATTATTTTGGCATTTAAACTATATTAATAGATCGCTAGCTCATTTGTACTATTAGGAGCCTTCATTTTTTGATCAATCTACTCTATTTCAGTCAGCAACCCAGATAATGATGCAAGCCGCACATTAACTGCTTCTCTTAACAATATGAATTGTTTTTTATCTACTCTCTTTGGTCCAAAAGAAATGAAAACTAAAAATGAATATTTTTCATTTGTGCTCTAGTTGATCCATCCTTATATTCTAAAAAAATCATATATTCTGGCCATTTGAGTGATCTATGAATCAATGGAGTAAGTATGATCCTTGATGATTTTAGTGTAATTAGGCCATTTCAAAAAAAATTGCTAAAGTTCAGTGACTTTATCAATACAATCCTTAAACATTTTTATGTTTTCTAGTAATTTATTACGTGCACTAGCACACCAGTTAGATGCTTCAACTATTCTCTTATCAACTATCTTTGTCAAGGCTTCTTTCTCTTCGTTATGCTCAATGTGTGAAGAATGATTCTTAAAGGAGTCCATCAAAATATTCAATTTCTATTTTAGAGGCAAGGAAGAATCTATGTTTTCCTCTTGTAAACCTTCTTGAATTACCTTTACAACATCATCTAATATTTTAGTCCTCTTCAAATTTTCTTGCATAATCTCTTTCCTTGTTAAAGCATGCCAGATATCGCTAATTTGTAACTTATGAAGGGGATAAATATTTGAAAATTCAACCTGTCCTTCATGAGTAGGAATTTGTAGAAGCTAGAGTGTTACCACAGGTTGAAAATGCATCTACAAAGTCAATAGGTCCTTAAAAGAATATGATGATAAAGAACCCTGACCTATGTCTATAGAAGCATCTTGCTTCTCAATTGTTTTCACTGGAGCATCCTAAAATTTCTTAGGATTATCCTCTTTCCTTTGCTCATCATCTCCTTGTCCTTCTCATCTTCTTTCTCTTTTTTATTTTTCTATCTCCATACCGAAGACTTCATGTTTATCATGCATACTAGGGACATCTTCTCCTTCTTGCTATTTGAAGGGTACTTTTACTTCTCTTTGACCATATATGGTTTGCTTATTTGTATTTTTCAGAGGAGACATATTATCAATAACTTATTTTATCAAAACAACTAGTACATTCATTTCTACATTAGTGTCATTCATTTCCTATGAATCAATATTGAATTCAATTTACAATTCATCAATGATTTTAATTGTAGCATATTCAGTTTCACTCTTAATATTCCTTTTGAAATATTCATCCTTGCCCATCAATAGATCTATTCTTCTTTTGGTGTAGAGCTCCTTGGATTATCTCTAGACATTCTTCTCTTTTTCTTCTGGGGAAATGAGAATCTTGACCTTGTCAATTTCTTATAGTAAAATCTCTTCATAAGCCTTAATGAAATCTTCACTTTTTTGTCTCAAAGCCTCAACTAGGCTATTGAAAGCTTTGTCTATAATGTCATTGAAGGGAAGATTCTGCTTTAACATATATTTAATGACTACTTTTTCAATTGTATTCTTATCCTCCAGAGGAACATCTAGATGAAACTCCATTATGTCATTCAATAGACCATATTTGACAATTCCATTAAAGATTACACCAAAATCTAGAGGGTCATGTTTGACCAAAGGCTCATATTCTCTATCTTCTCCTCAAAAATAGCCTTTCCTTTCTTTTTTTGCAAGGATATTTTTTCTTCTTCTCCTTGTCTTGTTCTTTTCTATTTTGTCCTCAAAACAAAATATTGTACTTCTTCTTCTTCATCATGTTCATCATCAACCACATTCACTGGATTAGTATTTTCCCTTTTTTCCTACTTCTTAAGTCTTAGTTTCTTCCTCTTTGTTTGAATTGGTGCCTTAGTAGAAACCCTCCTTCAGCTAGGAGGTGTTTGAGTAGGTCTGGAAGGTTTAAGAGTAGTAGCGATAGAGGCAGACCTAATTTTCATTCTTGGTCCTTGTGGATTTTTTGGAGTGGTAGCAAAAGCTTGTGGCACACCAACAAGACCCTCAGGAGTGCAAAACATCTTTTCCAACTTTTCTTTCATCTTCTCCACCTTTTCCTCTACATTCTTGTTGGTAATATTTTTTTTTACCTCATCGTACATGTCAAACAATTCAATAGTGGTATCTCTAGGTTTGTTGAGAAAAATGTCAGTATATACAATCTAGTTAGGTCTGGAGACCTCATAGGGAAACTTTGTTATCAATGAAGTTCTTGGTTCAAATGCCTCCATATATAATTGTCCTTATCCACCATAAAATTGATATCATTCTTACATCTATCTACAACTAATGGGGGTGTACTATCCCTCATTTTCTTTTCATTTTGTAATGTTTTAAAAAAACCCCAAAACATTGTGTCACATTGTTTGATATTTGGAAAACTATGCATGTGGTCTCTAATTTGATGTGGAATAGGGATATCCCTTCTCCAAACCATATTCTTCAAACCAAAAAATTCGTTCATGAAATATAACATAAGAAAAATAATTAGAGAGCCATATCAGAATTTGTAGTGTGTCTCCTTGGTTTTCTACAAATTATCCAACAACTGCTACCACAAGAGCTCTCAAAGATCATAATCCTTTCCTTCCTTTACCATTTGATGAGAAATTTAGATGGCAGTGGAAATAGTAGATCCTTCTTGGTTTATGAAATAAACCTTGTATGCAATGCATGTCATGGACTATCGAACCCCTAGGTCAGTGATATCCAAAGTTAGGGTCCTTTTGTCAAATTTTTCTCCTATAAGTTCATAACCTCTTCATTCTTTATGGCCTTCAGTGTTGGTACTAGTCCAGTGGAGCACAACCTAGTCACAACCCTAATAGCTTCCTTTGCGATCAGGTAGGGTTGATCAAGAAAAAATATATCTTCATGGATTTGGCTCAAGGTGATTATAACCCATTCATCTTCATAGCAATAATTGGGGAAACCCTTCCATACGTCTAATCATTTTTCTACTTTTGCATACTCTGACTTGAGCTGAAAATCATTAACCAAGAGATGATTTCTTCTAAAATTTTCCAACTTCAGATGATTGTACTCATTTAGATGTGAGTGAATATAGATGTAGACATCTTCAAAATGCAACATATTGACATGAATGTGGGAAAATTCTCCATCCTTGTCAACCACAGTAGGTTTGTATGAATGTTTCTTGAATTTTGGCATTGGATTCTTAACAACATAATAAATATTGGTCTACCCATGATAACACTTTCTAAAACTAGGATTTTTTAATAAAATATGAAAATAACTTTGAATACTATTGTTAGGGTTTGCACACAAATTCACTGAAAACATTCTTCACTTCCTTAGATCTTGCACACACTTGATATCATTTGAATGAGATCAAATTTGATCAAGTAGGGGTTAAGTACTTTTCATACCTACCGTAGTTGCTCTAAATTAAATGCATTTTTGTTTCTCACACAAGCAACTTTTTCATTTTTTTGTGATATCATAGAGATACATGATCACTAAAAAATATTCCACAGAGAGTGTATTTGCTCTGAAATCTTGAGAAAAAGCCATAATATCACTGTCCAAGTCACCATTAACTATTATGCTAAAGACCTCAATATCTTATACATTACATGGATTTGAAAAGATTTACAATTGAAACTCTTCCTAAGACAATACTTTATTCTAGTTACTGGAGGATCTACCTATGTAAGGAAGACATACAAATTCATTATTTTCTTCACTTTCTTCCTTTCTCTCACATATCTTGTTCATTTCCTTCTTTTTTTATTAGATTCATTCTTCTTTTGAGGAGAAGGTCTTCCATTCCTTCCCTTGTAGATCCTTCCAATGTGTCTTAGTTTATAGCAGTTGTAGTAGGTGATACTAGGTTGCAGAGCATAGTTACTTCTTTCACATTAGATCCATAATCAATATACCTACATGGCCAAAATTGTTACATGTGTAGTAGTAACCATAGAAGGATTGAGAATTCATAACATTATTACTATTCACAAAACTATTCCTCATCGCTTTACTTTTTCATTCACTAGACTTATGATCAATCTTATTGAAAGAATAACATTGACCATGAAATGATTGAGAGTTCATACCATTGTACCTTAGAGGCCTAAATGAATGCTAACTCATCTTTCTTCTGCATTCAAAAACCTTATGTCCAAAATTATTGCAATAATAAGAATAACCTTGAAAATATTGATTGAACTTGGTAGGGGCATGTTGTCTACCTGGTGGAGGACCTCTGAATCCTTTTTGTTTCTAGACAAAAATGAATCCAATTCCTTTCTTGCTATCTTGATTTGTCTTTGCATCTCTGGAGGATGCCTCCTTAGGTTCTTTAGTGTAGTCTTTCTCCTCCCTTATTTCAGACTCTCCTTCTGCTTTGAAGTTATCATACAAGTTTGCAGATGCATTGGTTATAGGACTTTTCCCTTATCCAAAATGAAGAACAAATTTTTGTTTTGATGGATTTTGAGAGTTAATCAACTCATCAATAATTCTAGAACTTCCTTTCAGTTTTAAACCCTTGTCAATTTGTTCTTTTTCTTTTTCTAGTTCATTTCTCAGAGTGATAATCTCTTTCTCAAGCTTTGAAGATTTAATTGCTTTATCATTGAGCATGGTATTCAAGAAATACTCAGTCCTCTTTCCTTCTTCAACTTTAATTTTCAAATTAGAGATCACATCCTTTACCTCCATCCATTTGATTTTTCTCAATTTTCCAATTTCTTCATTTGATTCTCTAGCTTGTGCCCTCAATTTGATAATTGTATCCTTTTATTTTTAAACCATGTATTCATATTTCATATTTAGTGTTATTGCTTTATCTAGATATTCAAGACCATATCTAAGTTCTCTTTCAAAATATACTTCACAATCATCTAGAACTTCTAAGAAGGTTGAAAAGGTCAATTCCATCATAACAATTCCTAAAAATGCTCCAAATGTCCTCAAACTGACTCCTCAATGCTTGGCACTTCATAAATTCTCAACTATATCTCCTTCATGACTTGGCCTTATCAACACATGTTCTCTATTTTGCATTTAAAATAACACTTGATTAAAAGGTTTATAACTTCACCATTTTAAACAAATGCTTTACACTTTGTAGTCAAGCAAAAATCCAAAGTCATGCTATGACCCTCTTAGGAAATAAAACAAAAGGCATAAATTAGGGAATACCCCTAATTACTAAATGCATTTACTAGGTCGAGGGACTAATTTATTTGCAAAGTTTAAACATAAAGAAAAAATGCCTTAAGATTATGTCGGCCAAAATTAGGGTAGAAACCCTAACACAAAACCGATAGCAAGAGTTGCAAAGACATTTCATTTTCACCTTTACATTTTGGAGTGCTCTCAGCCGCCAACATAGGGTTTGATGGAGCTTCTTGAAGGACTTCATGGCAGATTTCATAGCTTCTGGAGGAATTTCCTTTGCAATTTCTGTCAAACAATGATCCTTACATGCTGGGTAAGTATTTTTGGAAGCATTTTTATCCTTCCATTTATGTTTCAGAAGAAATAAAAACTCAAAACCGAGCTATCTTTGTAAGAAAAGAAAAGAAAATTTCACTTTATTGCTTCCACCATTTAATTTTCAAAGATCTATGTTTTGTTGGCAAGGAATATGAACATTCCTAATTTCTATGGCCATGGCTATGCTTTGCAGTTAACCTTCCTTTTCTGTGGTATTTCACTGCTTCCAAACTTGAAAAAAAAACTTGAAACCCATTGTATTTGTGAATGAGACCTGTTTCAATGTCGATATGTTCTAGAGTGCTTCATTAATTCAAATATTTTGAGAGCATCTTTGCAAAATCTATTTGGTTTATTTCTACAATCATTACATTCCATGAGATAATCTCTCTTTTAGGCATTCGTCAAATGGCTTCATGCCTTGTCTATGCTTTTTCATTTTGCATTCATGTCCATTAGAGCATTACCAACTATAATATCTAATGAAAGAACCCCTTTCATCATGAATTGTTATCTTTCCATACCTGCCATTCACTATTATACTGTCATATGAAACTATAGTTTTTTGCATTGGCATTGTCTTTGTATTTTATTTGTATGACATAGCATAGTGTCTTTTAATACCTCAAAATAGGACTGCCTTCAACTCAGATGCCCACTTGAAAGAACTCTATATATCTTGGAAGAATACTAAATTATGTTGAAAGTCAGCTATTATTCCTTTCCTCTGCATATGGTGCCATCTCCTTCTGATAGGTTATCATTATTTCTTTTATTTCGCTATCACCACAGTACCCAACTCTCTTTAATAGTTATTTAGCATCTTTTACTATTTTGCTTTGTTTATATCAACCATAGGAGTATGTTGCTTTAAGATAAATACTAGTTATAGTTTCAAACTTTGATGATTTATGTTATGTTTCTAACGAGGTCCATGACAAGAATAACCTATTTGCAATCATGGTTCTTGATCTTAGTTATTCTGTGTAATTAATTTTATCACTTTCTATTGCACCTTGAGTCTTCACATCATCTATTGCCTCCTATTATGTGTTATTCCAAACCTGTGTCTTCATTGTATTTTCCAGATTTTATGATTGTTTTCATAACCACAGTCTCATGCAAATGTAGAGATACCAATTTAGATATCAAAAACCCAATAAGAAGTGCAGTTTGATTCCTATGAGTGAATTCAAATGTTAGCTTAAAGACAAAACATATTGCTTTGTTCTCACAAGACTGCCTCTTTTATATGGAAAACTATCTCAATATTTTCACTTTGTATATTACTTTAAAACTGCTGGTATATTTTTTGTATTGGACTGTCCCTTTATGATATTTACTCTCTTGAGGTATGTTGTGCCATTATATATACTTGATATTGCAACTGTGTTTCACTAGGAAGGCTTGTCTTTGAAAAATGTTGCTCACTATGCTCCTTATAAGGACTATTTCCTTACAAATTTTGAATGATCAGGTTACTTTATGATTCCTCCACTATTTTAATGAGCAAAAGCTTGTCAGTGACACATTATAATATCAATCTACATTTCAAAAGTTGATGTTGTAGACTTTTAAACATGGTAATATGCATGGATGCACTCGTGTACTTTATAATTGTGTGTAAATAATGAGCTCAACCCTTGTGGGAGCCTCATTTTAACCCACATGCTAAAACTTGATAAAACAAGAACATTGATTTCCCTATATCTACACATGAAACAAACAGTTAGAAAAAACATGACATGTTTTAGATGTATTTGATCATTCTTTTCTCTCTCTTCTCTAAACATGAGTGACTTATAGCTTGTTTGATGCATGCAAAGAATAGTCTATACATTGGTGGGTGGATGTGTATGTAGGGTTGGAGACCGTCATTGTTAGAGCTCTGCTCTAACCATTGCAATTCTTTCAGATGTAGGATATGAAGACTGAGGGTTGTAGAGGACACAAAACAAGCAATCTGGAGCTAAGGATCATGTAGGACGATGGACTTAAACAAGTCATTAGAAAATGACTAGCCTCTCTCTCTATATATGCATCTTTATATTTTCAATCCATTCTTGTATATATTGCATTTTATGCACATTGGACAAGCTATATCTCATGGCTTGTGTGAGATAGATTTTAACTTTTGAATCAATAAAGACTTTCTTTCAACAATATTTGTGTAAATATTTTCAATATTATATACATTTGTATAAATGCAACAATCCATTACTGAAAATAAAAGCTTCTTGATTCTTATGTTTATACACCTAGATGCAATATAGGGAAGACTAATATGAAATGCACCTCATTTTTTGGTTTACAAACACTTAAAACTCACTTAACTTGATCTGAAATAAAAATGAGTAACATCTCTTGCGACATCTACTACATGTTACTAGGACCAGTTGCCTAATATGCCCATTGGGCATGGGGTCACTCAAAAACTCATACTAGGTATGAAAAAAACTTGCTTCAATGTTGTAACTCAATCATGAAAACTCAGAACTCCCTCGAGTTTATTGAAAAAACAAAACAGCAGCAGAAAAAGTAACTAGCTATGCTGAAAAGCACTTAGGGAAACTAGAAACAACAACTAATCTAAGGTGCGGAAACACTTATTGAAAACATGAAATGCTAAATTGACTAAAATGATATAGATCAAACCTCAAAGAAGTTCTTGAGATGTATCCCATTGACTGGGATAGCCAAGATTTCAGCATCCATCTTGGACAACTAGAATGCATTATGCTCCTTGCATTTTGTGATGATAAATTAGCCACTCCAAAAGCTATCAAACTTTGTATGCTTCCCTGGTCTACTTTTCAACTCATCCCATTTTAGTACAATGTCACCTTCTCTGAAAACTCTAGCAGTTTCTTTTTGTCAAAAACTCTTTTGGTTTGGAGTTGATGATACTCTAAAGACTTCATGGCTTTGTCTCTAGTCTCTTCCAGCTCCATGAGCTGAGCAAATCTAACTACTAAAGGATCCTATTGTTGGAACATTTCCAACTAATGCATTAAATCAAGAGCTGGTAGCTCTACAGCTATAGGTAGTCTGGCTACCTTACAATAAACCAACATATATGGAGAATTTCCAACAAACATTTTAGGAGTTATCCTATCTCCCTAAAAGGTAGATTTTAGCTTGGTGTGCCAAGCTCTCTGATTGTCCTCCATTGTTCATTTAATGATTCTAATCAAGTTCTTATTAGTGCTCTTAGCTAAACCATTACCCTAAGGGTAATAATTTGATTAAGTGTTCAAATATATACCATTTTTTATTGCGCAATTAGCCACTCTGATTCCCACAAATGCCAAGGCATTATTTGAAAGATGGAGTCTAGAACTCCAAATCTGGTTATAATCTCATCATAGAAATTTAATATAGAGGTTTCATTGGCTTCCTTTAGGGCTAATTCCTCTGTCCATCTTGTAAAATATTCAGTAACAGTAAGTACCCACTTGTTCCCAACACTAGAAGGTGGGTTTATGGGTCCAATGAAGTCAATGCCCCATTTCATGAAGGGTTGCTCTACTTGAATTGGCTGCAAGGTTAGTGCTGGCAGTTTTTCTTTTCCAGCAAAAATTGAACATTTCACACATTTCCTGGCCCATGCATGGGCATCCTTAAACATGGTTGGCTAGTAGTAACCAGCCCTCATAATCTTCCATGTTGTTGTTTTTGGGGAAAAATGACCCCCTAAAGTCCCATCATGGAACTCATGAAGCACTTTCTCAATCTGATTATGATCAATACACCTTAGTAAAACACCATTGAGATCTTTTCTGAATAAAACATTGTTAATCAGAACATATGGAATGGATTATAGCCTGAAATATCTCCTCTTGCCTCTGTCTAAGCATGGTAGACAGTGACCAGTTTGCAGAAAATGAGTCATATCCTAAACCCAGCTTGGTACAACATTTTGATCTTGATTATCAATGACTAAAATGACTTCTATCTCTATTCTCTTTCCATTTTCTGAAGTTGAAGCTAGCTTTTCACAAAGTCCTTTTCCTCTTACCAACTTTGTGATCTTGATCTCTACATCAAACTCCATGACTTTAGTAATCCACCCAACCCTTTTTTCATTAAGATCCTTACTGAGTAAGAATTCCTTCACGCTTGGATGTGCTACCATTAAGTGAATCTTGTTATTAGAAACCAATGGTTTGAATTTCTTGAGGCTTTTAATGATGGATAGAACATGTTTTTCTACAAATGAATATTTCTACTCATAATCAGCCAATCCTTGGCTAAAAAATGCAATGGGTTGTTCTAAGCCT